>JAOWCC010000936.1:49061868-49661868 GCA_030867875.1 Actinernus sp. WN-2022
TAAATTATTCCTAATATAAATAGCAACGTAAGTGATTTGTATAACTTGTTACATGTATGTGCCAGCAAACTCACTTTAAACATTGAAAAAAAAACACTAATTATTTAATATTTCAACCTTGACAAAAACAATCATATAATCTATACACACTATGCATAACTCGCGCGGTCACAACACGAAAAAGAGGCCAGTAGGTCCTCTGGAATGTTGAAGTTGAAATGCTAGCAGGAAGTGTGAAACGTGTTGAACATGATTGTTTAGTTGAAAAATGTTTCTTTATAGTACAACCAGCCAGGCGCATAGCAAATTAACGGCATTGTTTCACTGAACATTCCTTCAGTGCATTTCACAATCTCCCCGGGCGCTTCAATTTCAACATTCCAGAGGACCTACTGGCCTCGTTGACATGCTAGTTACCAGGACTTATGCATAGGGTCTATATCCTCCTTTAAAAATAGCCAATAAACCTATAAAAAACTGTCACAGTATCAAATATCTAGGTTTTTACATTGATACCCACCTTACTTGATCAGAACATATTGAATTAAATGATAAACTTAGTAAAAATATTAATGTTCTCATTAAGTAATTGTCCAGATAAGAACTGTAGTAGAATCCATTGTTCTGCAGCAATGAGCCTCCCCCACATACGATTTTGCTTGAATATGCCTTAAGTGCTTTAGGAGGTATCTTCAGTCCAAACTGCAATCCCCATCTCGAAAATAAAAAGTATTTTTTATGCTATTGGCTCTTTTTTCTATGAAAACGCAGAGAAGCCACCATCCAGAGAAGCCACCATCCAGACAATCGGATATAGAGAAAACAAAGGATTTTTCAATCGCAAATTTGAGAACTTTCCCCATACACGATATTCTTCGAAATTAAACCATAGTTAGTTTGATCAAAAATAAATTCAAACCACAAAAAAATATTGAATGAAAATGCATTATTTCGATGGGTTTCTATTGAATTTATAAGCATCAACCAATGAAATTACGAGAAAGAATAATAGAAAATTAACACCTTTTAACATTCCTTGCCGTAGACACTACAGTTCTTATCTGGACCATTACTTAAGTTTAAAAAAATATTTACCCTTCAGCAGCCTTCTAAATTTATATTACCGTATTCACTCACGGATAAGCCGCACTTGCAGATAAGCCACACCCCCAATTTTGAAGCTTGAGTTTAGGAAAAAAGTTTTTTTTGAAGAATATCAAATGTACATTGTAACCTTCATCAGACATTCAAAGGTCTTCAAACTGGAGAGAACTCCAAAGTTGTATCTGTAATTTCAGCTCTGAAATTATAGTATAAACTTTATGTCTACATACTTAAATACATGACCTATCTTTCCTTAGTATTTGTTTACCGAGATCTGTTCATTCGGGTCACTCTTTGGATCGAATTTTACATGTCAACCGAACCAACAACGTGTTCACGTTCGTCCGTAGCTTAGTAACCAGGCATCTGTTGGAAGAACTGGACACTAGATTGCCGGTTTCCGCTGAACAAAGTCAAAACAACGTAGAGTACTTTTGTTTTTCATTAGCTGTCTGTTGAGAGCTGTCTTATTGAGAGCCCAACTCATGCTCCGATCAATAAGTAATATAAACAAAACCGTAACACGGGAACCTAATTGAATGCATGTTCGAGAAGCATCTTACCAAATTTTCATAAGCTTTAAAGAATAGTTTCTTGAAATGTATTCGAGAACATTACTTTAAAATGCACAATAATGACAAATTAGCGAACTGAAGTGTACTAGAAAATCCGTAAACTTAATTGTTTTGTGTCAAATGCGTATCTGACAGAACTTTCAGTTTCATTTAACGGATTTAATTAAAGTAAAACATGCTCACCTTTTACAAAGATTTCTCCAGGAATTCATCTCATCTAGAACTGATATGCCCTGATATTACCTCAGTTGGCAGCAGTTATTATAATCTTTCCATCTAAGCATTCTCTTTCGTGAAATACTGTTGAATTTACCTTTTGAGCGAGCTGTAAAACCTCCAACCAACTCACGAGTGAACACAGTGAAATGAACAAGTCTCACCTTGCCTAATGGCGCATAATTTGAACTTCAGCCAATCCCTGGAGGCCTGTCAACTCCTTCAGCCAGTCAGGTGCAAGCTAGCTATTACGAAATATTGATCAACTTGATTCTAGTCTTCACTCGGTTAAAGTGGAAACATGGCAGAGAGTTATTTGAAGTTCTGTTCAAATTTCTTAACAACAACAACACATTTTCAAAGATTTGGACAAATACTTTGCTTCATTTAAACACTGGGAAGGTCAAATCGGTGAGTAATAGTAAAAATAACCAGGAAAATATTGTGATATTAAGCTTTTGGAGCAACTGCAGAATACCCCGTCGAAAAACGAATGGGTTTTCATTAGAAATGTTGCTACGCATCATAAACGAGGGAGCGTGAGCATAAGTGTAGTTTCAAATAATATATTTCTGTTGTCGATTCTTCAGCTTTTTAGAACGAACAATCACTAACTTGGATTGCTAGTCAATACTTCAGCACCCCACACTCATGTGATCTTAACTCGATCACCACCCACCCCTGTGATGTAGTAGTGGCTACGCGTCTACGCATGCTACGCCTCAATAAGACGAGAGGGAATGAGTGCGATGCTGATATCCGGTCGTTTCGCCGACGAGTCGATTCGCCGACGTCCCGTTCGCTGACGTATTGAGTCGACTCGCCGACGTATTGAGTCGATTTGCCGACGTGTCATACTAATGTAAATATATATAATATGTAACAGTGTTGAAAGTAATTCTCAGTTTCCTTGCAATCGAATTGTCATTTGCACGATCGAGGGCTTCCGAATAAAGAGGTAGTCACTCTGTCAGTGCAACTTGATATAAAAGTAAAGTTTAGGAAACACTACGCGTCTACGCGTGCTACACATAGTCGTTACGCCGTGTTATAGAGTGGCTACGCATCTACGCGTAGCTGTAGCCACCAGCACGCAAAGGATAGATAGAGTTACCGGGTATTCTGCAGTTTAGCCAAGCTTTTCTTCTGTTAAGCCTCAGTCAACAAATTATGACAACAAGTTTACAATAATAAATTACATGTATAAGTTTTAAAATTTCTCATGAAAAAGATCTTAGCTTTCCAATAAAGTATTTAGAAATATGTGAGTACATGATCTTAGTCAATTGGTAACAATTCAAGTATCCTTATAACTTTACTCTGAAATTAATTGCTAAGAGGTAGGAATCTCTGTCTAGCAGGGCAGGGAAGACATGAAGTTGAACACATCTAAATTCAATGTCTGACTTAAGAAACTTAAGAAAACCTTCATTAATTCCTAGGAACTCTCTAGAATTCCAAGCCTAAAAAATAACACCTTCACAAAATAGCTTAAGTCAAGATGGAATTGTTAGGAATTTCTAGGAATTCCTAACTATTCCAAGATTTTACACCCTCTTAAACCTAATTCCTAGTAATTCCCAGAAATTCCAAGCCCTGAAAGGCAGAGCTTATTTGTAAAAGTGGGAATTTCTGGGAATTCCTAGGAATTCCCAGAAAGCTGGGAATACATTTCGCAGGGGAAGTGTTCAATTTTGTAAACGTAAAAGACTAGACACAAAAATAAAGTTTTTATTTTTATTTTAACTTTTTTTTAGGTGCTTGGAATCAAGAAACCAGAGGTTGTAAAGAAGGAGAGGTTAAAGTCTAGTAGTGAACAGTCCCATTTCAGGTCAAGAACCAGCTCAAACAAATTCACTGAGTTTTTTAGCAAAATATCCACTGAAAAGGAATTGAATAAACTTGACTCTGAGAGCTCTGGGAATGAGTTTGAGACAAGTGAGGATCACTTTAATGTATCAGGTAAGGGTTCATGCACTGGTATAATGAACTAAAAGTCTAATATGGTATGCTATTAAACCACCATGGAAGCATAAGTAGCAGCTGATATTTCTAGTAACAACAACACTTTATCTTACAAAGTTACATATTAAGTAAGTAAAGGTAAGGAGAATTGAAGGGCTGTGTACAAAAAGGGCATATATTAGTGACTCTTCAGATCACATTCTAAATTCTCCCTTAGAAAACAAAGAAATTGAAGGGGAATTTATAATGTGACCAGGAGTCACTTACACCCTTTTTGCACACAGCCCTTCAATTGCCACAAGTGACCAAGTGCTCTTTTCAAGACTTTTTTTTAATAATAATAATAATAATAATAATTTATTTATTTATATAGCGTCATTTCCGTTAAGACCAATAACGCTTTACATCCATACAAATATTTAAATGAATCTAATAATACAAACTATGCTAAAAATTAAAAACTATATTATAAAAAAATATATACATGGGATGTAACAAGGATAATCTATAAATTAAAGGCTTGTTTAAAAAGCCAGGTCTTAAGTCTATTCTTAAAAACTTTAACTGACTCACTGCATTTAATATCCAATGGAAGAGAGTTCCATAGGCCCGGCGCAGCCACTGAAAATGCCCTGTCGCCGTACGTTTTAAGTCTAGTAACTGGTTTAAGTAATAAGTAATTGGACGAAGAGCGTAACCTACGGGCGGGACAATAAGATTGCAACAGTTGCTTTAAATAAGCCGGCGCCTGATCATGTAAAGCCTTGAAAGTAATTAATAAAATCTTAAAGTAAATACGCTGTTCAACCGGCAGCCAGTGTAGTTCAACTAAAACAGACGTAATGCATTCATGTTTGCGAACTAATCTAATAACTCTAGCAGCAGCATTTTGTACATATTGGAGTCTCTGTATTGTACTCTTAGGAAGACCAAATAAAAGGGAATTACAAAAATCTAACTTAGAAGTAACTAGAGCATAAATTAGAGTTTCACAAGATTTAAAGCTTAAATACGGGCGAATCTTGCTAATGTTACGGAGGTGGAAAAATGAAGATTTGCATATAGCAGTTATATGCTTGTCCATAGACATCACTTCATCGAATACAACACCAATATTCTTAGCATCAGTAGATGGAGTTATTCTTTCATCACCGACATTGACACACTCAATAGGTGGATGGGGAGAATGAACACCAGACAGAACCAGCAATTCAGTCTTGTCACGATTAAGTTTTAACTTATTGCTAACCATCCACAAGTCAATGTCTTTCACACATGCTTCAATTTTTAATTTAGCTGACATCATCTGAATCGAGCATGATGACTTGAAGGTAACATATAACTGTGTATCATCGGCATAAAAATGATAGTTCAAGTCATGACCTCGAATAATCTCTCCTAGAGAAATATACGATCCTCACGGATGCGCAACACGGTTTTAGGGCAAAACGATCTACTGTAACTCAGCTAATTCTGACTATCCATGACATGGCCAAGACCATCCAAGATAACAAGACTGTCCACGTAGCAGTGCTGGATTTTAGCAAAGCTTTTGATAAAGTTCCCACAAGCGCCTTCTTAAGAAGCTTCAGTATTTCGGTGTTCATGGAACTCTGCTTACTTGGTTCGAGTCATTTCTAACCAACCGCTCCCAATCAGTTGTTTGTGATGGAAAATGTTCCCAGCCCTGCCCTGTAACATCCGGGGTCCCCCAAGGGACGGTACTGGGACCATTGTTATTCTTATTATATGTTAACGACCTGCCTGATAACTTGAAGTCGTCTATCAGACTTTTTGCTGACGATGCACTGTTATACGGTGTCATCACAAGTGAGGATGACTGTGACCAACTTCAAGATGACTTACGCCAACTAGAACTATGGCAAAGTAAATGGCAGATGGTTTTTAACCCTTCCAAATGCAAGACCATTTGCATCTCCACCAAGAAGTTACCACCACAAAAGAAATATGTCTTCTGCGGGGTCGAACTAGAGCAGGTTGAATCTATTTCTTACCTGGGAGTCATTCTGAACTACGATTTGAAATGGTCCCAGCATGTTACATCTATCTCCGGTAAAGCGAGCAAGGTCCTTGGAATGATAAGGAGGAATCTCTGGAATTGTCCAAAGCATGTAAAGGAAACTGCATACACGGCTATAGTCCGTCCCAAACTGGAGTATGCGTGTGCTGCTTGGGACCCTCACTTAAAAAAAGACATTGCTGCCCTTGAGAGGGTCCAGAGGAAGGCGGCGCGTTTCTGTACCCAAAATTACCATCCTACAGCTAGTGTCACTGATATGCTCAACGATTTAGGTTGGCCAAGCCTGGAATTAAGGAGAACAATGACTCGGTTAACCCTCCTGTACAAGTTGAGTCGTGGGCTAATTGACATTGATGTAAACACTTATCTCCGCCCACATACTGAACTCAGAACTCGGAGAAGCCATAATTGCAGATATAGACAAGATAAAGCGACTAAGGATACTTATTTTTATTCTTTTTTTCCCAAGGACTATTAGACTTTGGAATAACTTACCTGCTGATATTGTTGAGATTAACTCATTAATTACTTTTAAGTCCGAGCTTCTTAATTACTTAATTAATTAATCATTACTAGATTTATTATAGAGTACAAGCGGTGAAGGCGTGGAACGGCTAACTGGCTGAATAGTGCAGAATCCTTGCTTAATACGTGCTATTTGGTACTGTTTAGTTGGTGCTGTTTCGTGCTTTTATTGCGTTCACTCGACTTGTTTTCTCAGTTGTTTTTATCATTTATTTATTATTTTATCACTTATTTTATTATTTTTATATATTGTACAGTTGGTGTGTCATAACCATACGGTTTATTACCGACTAAATAACATGTAGATGTAGATGTAGATGTAGATGTAGATGTAAAGGAGAAACAAGATTGGTCCCAACACCGACCCTTGTGGTACACCATAATTAAGTTTACGCCAGTTGGAAGCTCCCCCATCAACACTAACAAAAGAATATCGCTCAGACAAATATGACTGAAACCATTTGAGTGCAGATCCTCCAATACCAAATCTACTGTGAAGGCGACCTAATAATAGCTCATGGTCCACGGTATCAAAGGCCGCAGATAGATCTAGTAGTAACAAAATTACAGAGCATCGATTGTCAATAGATCTCAAAATATTGTTTTGCACGTCCTTAATTAGGGCAGTTTCAGTACTGTGGTGCTGCTTATACGAGGATTGAAATAACTCATCGAGATTGTTTCTATTTACGTAATCAACCACTTGCAGAGCAGCAACTTTCTCAACACACTTTGAGACAAATCTGAGGTTGGAAATAGGTCTGAAGTGATTAAAGTCCTCAAAAGACAATGATTGTTTCTTGAGCAATGGATGTAATACAGCTTCCTTAAATTGTGAAGGCATCACTGCGGATCCAAGAGACGTATTAACGATCTTAGTGATAATCGGTATAACGATATCCAAACAAGTCTTCAACACACAGCCAGGGACTGGGTCGAATTCACACGACTTTGAAGCAGAGGAGCTAATAAGCTTTGAGAGGTCAAAAGGTGTAATAGTATCAAAATATTCAAAGCGACTTTCACAGTCTATGGCACCAGGTGGAGTGTTTATAACAGCAGTGCATGCAGAATTTAAAGTTTCTCTGATGTGATCAACTTTAGTTTAAAAAAAGTTTATTTGGTGATTCACAAGAAGGATAGTGCTTCTCGGGTTTCCTATGTAAAAGCTTATCAATTGTGGAGAATAGCACTTTATGATTACCCTGATGATCATTAATAATGTCAGAATAGTAGTTAGTCTTCGAGGTGACAAGCTATTAAGCTATTGTATACTCACTTTTGGTATTTTTAATCGAAATTTTGAAGAGAAAAAAAAACATCCTGAAAAAGGGGACTTGGTCCCTTGTGCCACAGAGCCCTTCAATTGTAGAACAATCTAGGGGCTAATCGAGCTAAGTACTGTACTAGTGTATGTTAGCCCCTCGTCAGTAGCCTGCATAGCAAGCGCAGGGGGAATGGGGAAGAGGAGGGGAGGGGGAATGGGAAAAGGAAAGGGAAAGGAGCGCTTGCAGCGAACCCCCCATTTTTCTCCTTATGCCCCCAAATTATAAATTCATATTCAGTGTCGTCTGACATGTCATCTGTCAAAATCAACCAATCAACTTCCTTGTTTCTGTCTGTTACAAATGTTTGACCTTCGGTGCGAAGGAAGTTCAAAAAGATTCCTCGGGAAAAACGAACTAGAACAGAGGTCAAACATTTGGGCTAGAACATTGATTTCTGCATGGAGTTTCACCAAATTAATAACTGCAACCCCTGGGGTATCCATACTAAATTTCCAGTGGGAAATTTTGGCTTAAACATACATTTTTTCGACACGAAAAAAATCACAACAGACTTCAGTTCCTACACCTTTATACTCGCACTAAGTAATTAGTGCGTCTCTTACTGAGTCTATAATCTTCAGTACATTTGCCTCAAAATAAAATACAACTTTGCAGTTTTTGAATCGCTTGACATCCAGACTAGTCGTAAATAATTTGCTTCTTATGGCAACCTACAAATGTAGCTAAGGTAATTATAAGTTAAGGCTACTAAATTGGCCTAGCCTAGACATCGCTGATGTGGTTGGACAAGACCATTAATTTTTGTTTCTCTCTCACTCAATCTGGTGAGCGTTTTGTATGCAAAAACACTTTTCTGCACCGAATTGAGTGCAATAAAAGCTATTGACAGTCTCTTGGGTAAATATTATCTGAGTATAGTACAATATTTGGCCATACAAGTCTGCAGTGTTTCCACATCAAAAGTTTGAAAATGTTACTCGTCGATTCACGACTTTCGCTTGTCAAACACTGGCATAACAAAACACAACCCTTCAGTACATTTGCATCAAAATGAAATACAACTTCGCAGTTTCTGGTTCCGAGATGTAGCTATCCTGAATCACTTGACATCCTTAAGTCGTAAATAATCTGCTTCTTAGGCAACCTAAGGCTGCTAAAGTTGGCCTAGTCTATACAGCACTGGTTTGACAAGAAGGGCTGCCATATTGAACTTCCTTCGCCACGAAGGTCAAACATTTGGGCTAGAAAAAGGATTTCTGCATGGATTTGCACCAAATATGCACCAAACATTGCACCACTCTCTGAAACCTCTAGGGTGCCCGTACTAAATTTCCAGCGGGAAATTTTGGCTTAAACATAACAAATTCATTTTTGACAAGCGAAAATTCACAACAGAATTCAGTTCATCTTCGGGCTTCGTTTTTCCAACACTCCTGAAGCTATCGCTGTACTTCTACTAATAGCTCTATAAACTACAAGAAGTTGAAGATACTTTTCCCAAATCTGGTGGGACAAATCATACAAATGTAGTTAATAGAGTGGAATGGTTAGGAAACCCGGCAAACTTCAAAAGGGCTAATAAAGGTGCTGCGATTTATGTTGGAAGGGGTAAGACAAAAGATTGTGCACGATCATAGTTCATTAGCGTTCCCTGAACGACTGAACTCACACGTTTCTATTGGCTGATTGATTAACATGTTGGAATTTCTATTGTGTTTTGTGCACGGTAGTGGTTGAAAAAAGCTAACAAAGACATATAACAAAGAAGGTCCCTGAGTTTCCAAACCATTCCACTCTATTAACTATGGTCAAATGGCCAACAGGTCATTCGTGCATGTTCTAAAATTGAATTGAACACTTCTTCATTGCGCCTTAACCGCTATGTGTCAATCAAATGTCATCAAACACTGCTTTAGCCAATCGGAATTTTGCGTCCAAAAATGAATGTTACAAAGGAAAAAAAACAAGGGCTTCGCTGCAAGCTCTCCTTTCCCATTAAATCGTGTTTAATCTTCTCTGCCAATGCAGGTCAAATTTTTTTTACAGGAACTCAGAGATTTGGCGAGACACTAGTGTTAGTTAATTTTTTTTCGGAGCAGAGTATTGACTAACAGTTACATGTAAGTGTCCAGTGGAATCATTATTCCCCTCTCTTACTTTGCAACTACTGTAACAACAACAACAAACTTTATTCACACTAAATTGCAACATTACAATAAATATATCTCAATCTAGTCAGAGCTTAACCTTTAGAAAATAAAATAAACGAGGGCCAAAAGGACAACGAGATCCAGTCACATTGCTGATTATAATTATAATAATTTAGATTTACGTGCAGTAATAGTTTAGAATTGGGTACCAAAATATGTTGTTGGTCGCTATAGGTTGTCAATGAAAAACCTGTTGGTAGGTTGTCAGTTGGTTGTTGGTGGGTTGTCGGCTGATTTAACGTGGTTGTAACATGGTAGGTTGTTGGTGGATATTTTAGCGTAGTTTTTGGCCGAATAAACTTGTCTAAATAGCCTGAACGATGTTCGTACTGAGTGCTGTGCATGCACTTGAACTTTCGCTTTGTTTCTAAACTATGCCGTGGGACCGATTAACACATCAGTCCTAAAAGAACAAGTGAGAGAAATGGAGGAGGATCCGGGTTAACTGACTGAACTGAACCGAGAAAAGCAGGGTCAGTTAGATTCCCTTCAGAAGCAGCTGCTGGAAGAAAGACAACAGATTAGAGTAAGGATATAGTGAAGGCACTAAAAGAGAAAGACAACAAGATTACCCGACTGAAAGATTCAGCAACACCAACCACTGCCACCAACCCAGTACCACTGCCAGTGTGTTCACAGACGAAGCTTACTCGGCATGACTTGTCCATCATGCATGAGCAGTACCAAGCAGTGCTAGACATTGTCAAGCAGGACAGGTGTAGCATGCAAAATGATTTTAGACTAGCTGCTGTTTCAAGGAGCACTCTGCATGATTTTATCGGCATAGCAGAGCTGTCGTCGCTGGTGGACCACGACTGTTTCACCATCACTGTGAAGCAAGACTGTGCAGGGACTTGCCAGCATAAAGCACATCGATAGGGCATGCAGAGAGTATCTACGGTCCTACAAGGAGGAAATGGCAGCACTCCGGATGGAGAATCGTCTTTTGCTAATGACCTTCGAAGACAAATTTTATGAAAGACAATTATTGGTCTTCGTTGGGAGGCATTAGCAAAACAACGGCTCCTTTTAAGGAGCCAACACATATGACTTAAGGTTAATGGTCATCTTGCTTCAAATATTTATTAAATGACCCTTATTCATCACTGAGGTGAAAGTGATATGAAAGTGAAGAATTCATTAACATCCTGTATTCCATACTTAACAAAAAAGAAAGCTATTTGTGGTTTTAACAAAAATAAAATACAAAGGTCCCACCTTAAAGAGCCGCAACGATGCTAATTAGATAATTAGATAATGAGACACCAATTAGACATGTAAGCTGCTTGCCACTTTATCACAGACATTTGATAACTACAGGCTGCCTGTCGGTTAGAGAACACATGATACCGGTACCCATTGCAAACAAAATGGCATCCGAATGGCAACATTGACTTCAATCGAAATAAGTAGCTTTTGGCTTTTGAAAACAGATAAATTATATACATGGACTTTAACCTGAGATTTCAAAGAAATATGGAGATAGATTTATGGCAAACGTCAAGTTCTCAGTCTCAGTCGGCCATACCATGGATCTCAAAATAAACTACAATCATAAAAATTATACATATTACACATCTTGGCAACCTCGAGATCTCGATTATTGGTATCTACAGTCATGTATGGTGTTCTCAAGTTTTCAATGGATTCACAGTAAACTTCAGTCGATTTACACCAAGTTTTAAATCCTCGGTGTCAATGGATTCACAGCAAACTTCAGTCGATTTATGCCATTCTCAAGTTCTTTATTGGCCATGGATCTGAATATAAGCTTAGAAGGTTAGATGCTGCAAGTTAGAGGATTTAAAGTTGAACTTGGAAGATTCACAAGTCAGTTGCTGGTAATTACACATGTAGGTAATGCCGGTGTATTTCCTAAAGCTGTTGGTAGGTTGTAACAGCCTACCGACAACGTGTTTTGGTACCCATCAATTCTAAACTATTATAACCAGTATGCACATTCTGATTGGCTGATAGCCATGTTTTCATTAGCATGTGCAAACATGGAAATGGTGTCACACCGTAAGACAACCATAAGTGCTTCTTTTATCAAAATAATTATTTTATAAAAGAAATGAAACAGATTTTCTGTGTTTGCACAGGCTCATGCAAACCTCGGCAAGTTTGGGAGAACAAACACTTGACCTGAGTCCAGTCATGTGGTAATGTTCTGCACTCGAATTCTCCAAAACCAGGAGCCCATTACCAGGAGCGTTCCTCTGTTATGGGTTGGGTCCCCAGCACAGAGGTAGATGATGCTATTTTTAGATTCGAAATTCCCGCGAAAAGAGGTTGCCGCCATGTTGGTGTCCTTAAACAATAGATTCCTCGTTAGCTTCTTTTGTTGGGGCACCAACATTTGAATCTCTGGGGATTGAGTGAAAACCAGCAATTCGAATTCCCGCGTTGAAAGTGAGAAGAATGATAATGAGAAGTGACGTTAGCTATCTGATTGGCTAAGAATAAGCTACCTTTGTTCTTTTTCGCGCGAAACGCAATGCTAAAAATAGCATCGTCTACCTCTGTGCTGGGGTACAGACACAGTGGGGAAGATGGACGCTCCTGGTAATGGACTCCTGCCAAAACTTATCTGGGTTTGCGTGAGCCTGTGCAAACATGGAAGATCTGTTTAATTAATTCTTAAATGAAAACAAAGCGTTATAACTTATGGTTATTTAAGCCAATCAGTACAATAGTATGTCAACTTGCCCGAGCTTTGGTCTGGTAAAAGGAAAATTTGGTGTCCAGACTAGTTCGGAAGTCTAAGTTTTCTGAATGAAAAAAATGTGTGGGTATACTTAGGATTAATGAACGGTACTTTGGAATACTTTATTTTAATTTTCAATGTTTTAAATTTTCATTGTCTAAGTGGCCCCTGAGTAGCCAATTTTCATAATGACGTCATTTTACTACAACTACCAGATCCTTTTCAAATTCTTTTTCTCATTCAGATTTTGCAACTCCTTTAGGAATACTAAGACAATGATCTAAATTAGAGGAACAAAAGAAAACGCACAAAGGATTCTGGTAGTTGTAGTATGTGACATCATCATGCAAATTGCCTGTTAGAGTAGTTGTCTGTAATTCACCCTCATATTAATTTAAAGTCCTCTCTCGACAGGTGTAATGTAGCAAATGTTTCTATACATTTACATAAAATTATACTATGTGAAGAATAGAAGACTCTTGCATAATTATTTCATAAAATGTATGAATCTTATCCTTCTATGCCTAAGTTTATATTAAATAACAATACAGTACAAAGAAATTGTTACTACTATTATTACAAGCTCTGAAGTGTTATACCTGTTCTTTGATAATAGAAGCAGCTGCGTCACTTCCACAACTTCTTCAGCCTCACCAAGCACATGAAATCAGACTGCATCAGCCACAGCAGATTGACCTAGTCCAGGGCACTACTGGCATGACAGCACAGCAGGGTCCTGGTGTAGATGTCGTCCAAGCTGGACCTGACGTACTAGAAAGTGGATCACAACACCACTATGGTAGTCATCATGACACTGTTGATCTCATTGATTTTGATGATATCATAGGTTAGAACCTGAGACTTTCACTATGAATAAGGCAGGGTTGTTGCCAGTCCCTTTTAGCTGCCTGTTTACAAGTAGTTTTAAATAAACTCTTAAGATATCACTCCAGCTGATCCGATCCGAATAGGCCCGGGTCAAATAGGGGGCAGGGGACAGTTGTACCTCCTTTCCCAAGCCCCCCTCCCCTATCAGACTGCCCCTCCCCTATCAGACTTCCCCTCCCCCAACTTCCTTCGCTCTTACATTTATATCAAGTCCCAATTAAATTTATCCACTGGATGTCGACATTGGCCGTTTTTATACTAGAGACTACCTATAATGCGTCTATACGTTTTTGGGTAAAGACAACTAAGTGTGACTAGTATAAAGGCAGGGTGAAGTCTGAGATGAATTTGATGATAAATCCTGCCATATTTTTTAGAGGGAATGCATGGGTTCTACTTGTTGTCCTTTTGGGCAAAGAAAAGTGCACCATCTTAGTTCGTCTAGTATAAAAACGGGCACAAGACACAGTACATATGACTGGATGAACTACATTGTATTGAGTTCGATAGTGCATTGTTTTGGTGGATTACCAAACTTAGTTTGTCCAGTCGCATAATGCATCTTATGCCCGTTTATAAACTAGACGAACTAAGAAGACGTCTCTAGTATCAAAATGGGAATTCACTGGGTTACAAGATAAACACCCTTGGAGTCTCAAAATTTTTCACATTTGTTTTCTGACTTTGCCTTACCTTACCTCTAATAATATTATTTCCCATTTATACATTTTTCCCATAATTTTCTGATTTTGCCTGAATATCTTACCCCAAACCCTGGCGACAACCCTGTAAGGGCTAATGCTTGAAACATCAGCTGCTATTCACATCCCACAGTGGTTAGCATACATGTACCTTAATATTGAGTTGATTATACCATACAGTCATGTTTAGTATCCATTCTAGTGTTACATGTATATCCCATCAAATATTTTCTCTCGCACATGATTGGTTGAATGCATCATGTGACCCAATACTTTCTCTCCGCGAGCGGGAAATATCAGCGAATACACCTCCTGTGAGTGTATAAGTGCACATCAAAGAAAATATGTGAAGGGTGAACAGCAATAACCTTGATCATAATGTGGCATCGAAATAATATTATACCCTGTTATTACTTTTGTCCTTGGATGTTATATGATCCTAATGAAGCTCACAGTTTCCCTCAAGCATCGTTCTCGGGAACTGTTCTCTTCTCGGAACAGACAATGTTTGTGGACGAAATATCAGGGCCTGATATTTTGACGCCATAAATAGGTTATTGTATTTATATGGTACTGTGCATGTACGGACTTGCGTTTGATAAGTTGTTGGTAATTGCTATACCATGCCCAGAATAGGACAGTCATTTCATACTTTTCTACTCCGTTCTTGTGTATCAGAATGGTTAATTAAAGAGAGGAGGCCTAGGTACGCTAGTAAGAGTCACTAGTAACGAGTGACTAAACTGAGTGACTAAATTAGTAGTTATGTATGCTTCAGTTGTATGTACTAGGTATTGGCACTAGGGGCAATAAGATTAAAACAGTTATTGTGTATCAGAGTGGTTAATTAATATAAAGAGAGAGGTCTTAGTATGCTAGTATGAGTGACTAAGCGAAAATTAATGCAAACACTGTCCTATACCAGGCATCATATGGTAATTGCCTATGGACATTCAAGGATAAGGATTCATTGAACACATTCAAACATTCATTGAAAGGATATACATGATTTTCCAGGCTGAAGTCTAGGCCATTAAGCCTGCTTGCAGGCGGTAGAGGGTGTTTTTTCGCGCAGAAAATGGATTGCAGAAGACGATACCGATCAAGCAGCCGGAGAAAAGCTCATCTGTTTTGGCGATTGTTTTGTTTCTTCGATTTTCACGAATTTTAAGGAGCTAAAAATCGGCTCAAAAACACCTTCCCATTCGCACTTGAAATCAAGAGCAAACACAAAATCAGCACTCAGTCGTTACAGTACCTTGTTTAATCTTTCCAACCAGCAGGTTTGTTTTCACAAAACACACCAAGCGACGGTGAACCACGCCGATGTTTGCACTGCATTTCACTCGACCACATTTTCCTGCTCCCACCTCCAATTGCATGCTAGGTAATGGACAAAAATTCCACAAGGGGTCCCCCCCTCTGGGACTCCGGTAGGTTTTTTTTTGAAGTCTTTTACCCCTACAGCCAAGAGCGGTGATTTGGACTCAAGCCGTTGCTTTAAAGTGACAAAAACACATCCTAATAGGTTGAGCAGGGGTAAAAGACTGCCAACTGCAGGATTCCAAGGATTTCATTGAAGAATTTTTTCCTGTGTCTCAAAGCACAAACACAACGGAAAAACCCTGTGAAATCCCCTCGCAAAGCCTACTAGAAGCAAACCAAGTACTTTTCAGCCATCCTCAGACTTAATGATGTCTTCAAGCTCTCTGACAGTGGCATATTTCTCCAAAATTAGAGCACATTTCATTAGAAACCCTACCGAAGCAGCCATACCTACCGTCAACGAGTGAACAGAATTCTCCCAAATGGCATTGTGGGAAAAGTTTGAGCCCTCGGCTTAAAAAGTCAGCAGTATTTAACTAGCCTGGGCTAGCTAAACTTGAACTGAGGGGGGAGGGTTGAGTTAGCACTCAGGATTTCACCAATTGAGCTCACGATCGGACGACAAAGAGTTAAGGCCCTGAGATTACCACAAACCATAATGTATAGACAAGTGATCCTAGCTATATAGTGAACTGCATTGGGCTTGTTAACAAAGGATAATTTCATCTAAATCCTCCTTTCTTTGCATTAGTTAACTACAGGTTACATTATTTCATTTCAGAAAAAAAGACTAAAATAGCACTTCCAAAAATAATTATTTCTCCTCAGATTCTACATTTTCTCTCAAAAATGCATATTTCCCATAATATTTAGAGTTTCATGTTTGCACTAACCTCACTTTCTGCCTCCCAACACCTAAACTTGCCCAGAACCAAGCCATTCTATCCACAAGCACTTCACAGCAAGCTAAATTCATCCATAATGACCACAAAGCATGCCGGGAAATCTTACCAAACAGCGACATGACACTTCCCCCATCTTCATTCTTCAAGATGTATACTAAGTCTAAAGCCATTTCGACCTAATACCTTCATATTGGAATCAATGGCAAGTAAATCTTGTCCAATATTGCAAAAAAGCTATGATAGGTGGCTCCAGACCCCCATTTATAAAGCCCACGCTAAAGTGACAGAAGACGTTCTGGCCCATTCACGAGTGGGAAATGAGGCTCTTTCTCCGTCACAGTAAACTGGCACAGACTCGGTTCTGTGAGAAAGTGCTGATTGAAGCTCTCATCAGACTTAATGATGTCCTCCAGCACTCTATAAATGGTGAAAAAGGCTTGAAAAAGCCTGAAATTCTCTGTATTCCTCCAAACAAACCTCCCGCCAGCTCCATTAAGTAATCCACAACTGCTTTCAAAATGCCATCTAAAAACGTTGAGCCCCCAGTATTGTAGGTCAGTTGAAAATTTCATGGAAACAATGACTGTAGTTTACTTAGGGGGGGGAGGGTTCTTTTCGGTCTAGAAATAGCTAAAAATTGGTTCCAAAAACTTGGGCCTGAAAGGGTTAAAAATGTACATGTATAAATGAATAAAACATATATATATGAAAAATTCATTAAAATTTTGAAGAAGTGACAATCAAAATTTTAATAGAATTTCATTTCCTTTTTATCTTAAAGAACAAAATTTAGTGAACTCTGACAAAATTTGATTGGGCTACATTTATTTTATGAAAAGAACCTGAGTTTTGGGTAAACTTTGTTCCTTTCTTTTTCTACACAGTAGACAGTAGTTCTACAAAGGCAAATGTGACCAGTCAGCCTTGTTTCAGTCCTATTGGTAGGCCGATATCACTCGAACAGACTGAACTAAGTAGATCAAGCAGTCACTCGTCGGCATGCTCAGCAACACGAGACAGTACTATAAGTACTGGCAGTAGTGCCCATGATAGCACTTGTAGTGACCGATACAGTGCATTGGACAGTGGATTCACCGACAATATTGAACAGTCCAACATGCGAAGCCAGGCCAATAGGAATAGCACCATTAGTGAGGTGAGCACAGACGTGGACCACCTTAGTGTGATTAGCACAGTAAGCAGAGAGAGTGTTAGCAGTGGAACAGTGATTGGTCAACAGGGATCAAACAGGGACAGCGAAGCAAGCATATTGAGTGAAGATTTCCAAGATCGGGACATCCAACGGAGTGGATCATCAAGTACGCAAGATGATGATTTAGATTTAAGAGATCGTAAAATGTCAAAATCAAAAAAGTCTGCTAAAAAGGCAGGTTCATTGAAGAGGGTCATCCAAAGAAAGGTACCTTTTGCAGATCACAAAGCTAGGAGAGAAGGGAGACGCAGGTCGTCCCCTGATATCGAAGGAGAAGAAGGACAAGGTAAGCGAGAGAAGAAAAAAAGAGGGTTCTTGGGGCATTTTCGTGGTAAAAAAGATGATGTAAGCAGTGTCAGGACTAAACAGAGTGGAACCAAGGTCTACCAGGAGCTTGAGGATCAAGCACTTGATATCTTTGGCATGCCACCAGCGATTCCTCAAGACCAATTTGTCGAAGAGAGAACTCCAAAAGGTGATTATATGCCTGGTGTGTTTTAATTTATAGATGTAGTACCACAAGATACCAGTATGCTTCCTAGATTAAAAAAATTAGGGAAGGCGAACAATGTATTGTGACTTTTTCCCACTCTATGCGATGTTCTTTAGGGACTGATTGAAATCCTCCAACATGTACATGAACTTTCCAAAATGGCAAATGTCATCTAAATGGTATAGAGTACAAAAGGCAACAGCTGAATGCAGAACAGCACGTCGTACATGCAAAATGTATCAAGTTATTTTTGTAGGATTTCAATTTGTAATGAGTTTAATGAGTTTTATTACGGAGTTGCATGTGCCAGTTCTGCCTAACTAGCAGCATTTTTATGATTCTCTGCGGCAATTGAAGATGAAACTCAAACTGTTTAGTATTACCGCTTAGTGGGAGCAAGGGTGGCGCAGTGGTGAGAACGCTCGCCTTTCACTGCTGTGGTCTGGGTTCTAATCCTGAACACGGAGTCACATGTGAATTGAGTTTATCGTTGGTATGTCTCTCCCTTGCTTCAAGGTTTTTTTTCCGGGTTCTCCGGTTTTCCTCCCTCCGTAAAAAATAACATTTCTAAATTCCAATTCGATCGCCATGTGCACGTTTGAACAAACTACCTGAAACTCCCCAAGTGTCGCGTGGGTAAATAAACCATTTACCATTTTTACATTTACAATACTAACTGCACTGTATGGCGCCCGTTTCCTGCTTCATTTATATACTGAAACCAACACTACGTTTTTGGCCATATGCAAATTAGAGATTTTGGATTAGGGACTATGGCTCCAACGTTTCTCAGCAATCAAACTCGACTAAATTTTGCAAACCTTCTCCCAGTCCTGTGGTCATTGTGCTTCTGTACACACTCAAGCTAAGGCTTAATATGGCTTTCAAACCATTCTCTCATAGTTCTCGTAATTTTTACATGTTCAAAAACAAAGAATAGTAAATAAACTGAGTTAGAGTCAACATTATTTGGAAGAGATACGTTAAGGAAGAGAGAATAAGTGCCCCTAACCTCATTTTTAAAACTTTCTTTCTATAAATCCTCATACTATTTAGAGTAATTCTGGAAAAATAAAGATTTGTTTTCGCGTGAATCCTTGAAATTGGCTAAAAATGTGATCCCCATGTGACAGTAAAATAATTGCAAGCATCGGTCAATAACAGTGTACATTGTGTGACATAAGATAAGAATTAGGGATGTTTTGGGTTGATAAATATTACGATTACATTACATTTTAGAAGTGCAAACTCATGTTATATTGTGCCACCTTTTTGTCAAGTGCAAAAACACCTCAAAAGCACTATCGTCACAGCTCAGATGCCTCTAAATTTATTGATTAATAATAAATTTATTATGAACTATCCAATAAGATGTGTTTGTATCGCTGAGAAGAATTAAATGTTATCTTGAGAACAATAATTCCTTTGTGCCCACGAATAATTTTGAATCTTATGTGGGGACGAAGATCATTCTTCTTAAAGGAAGACTTTGTTTTCTTCAAAGAAGAATGATAAGCTGAGGCGGATGCACTGGGCCAAAGGGGGTTCTATCGAACCCCCCTTTCTCAATGGAACCCCCCTTTCTCTCAATGGAACCCCCATTTCTCTCAATGCATGGAACCCCCCTTTTTCTCAATGGAACCCCCCTTTTTCTCAATGGAACCCCCCTTTGCAATATAATTTTAGAGCATATGTATATGAACTGTGCATGTCACCACCCATGACAAATACTTATCAAAGCATCATTGTTATCAGATATCACTGAAGAGCTTTTTGCCAAATATAAAGAGATTGCCAAGATGGCTGAAAATGCTGCAGATGGAGACACGGATCAGAATCACGAGAGTGACGAAGAACAGGATGATGAGTGGGATGAAGCCGAAAGATTTAGTGACACAAAACGCAAATTACGTTTAGTTCTCTGCCAAGCTGACTTCAGGAATTTGCCCTGGCTGATGTCCGAAGAGCGAGTTACTCAGAACAGGTGTGTTTCAAGTCCAAAATCGGTAATTTCCTCCAGAGTATGTGGAGTTTTCTTTTTTCGGGCAAGTTTGACTTGGGTTTACCTCATTTCAGAGCGCCGATCCTAGTTTTATACGGGGAGGCTCCACCCCGAGGTCCAAACCCTTACCCTTTTATATACCTCCAGTCTAAAAAGGTGCCCCTTTCGGGCGGAGCCTCCACAGGTAGTCCATTATAGGGAGTACCCCCCCCCCCCCCCCCCCGGTGGGTTGACCGAAACAGCTAGATGTTCATGTTTTCTTGTTAAGGACATGCATCCATAGGGCTAACAGTGTCATGTGATAACTACTGAGCATCCTATTAGTGTTTTGTTAACGCCTATTAGTACCTTGTTTGCCTCTTGTTAGTATCTTATTAGCAGGAAACGTGTTCCACTATATAAACAAAGTGACTTGACTTCTAAACTTTGCTAACATGAAAGTGAAAATAAGTAGTCTTCTTAATAAAATAAGAACCTTATTATTCGTATTTAATTTCCATGCGGAAAAGGTATGGTAATAATGGCGTCAACAGATAGATATGGCCCCTTCCCACTCTCCACGTATATTTGCGTGCTAGCAAGTCTTATAAAGAAACTTCCATCCAGGCATACTTCTTTATTACATTTCCGCCATGAGCAGTGCTCAATCAGCTCCTAAGAATAGCTGTGTTTCTCTTGCAGTCCCTCATTTTGTAGTAATGCCCGGGAGCTGATGACATTTCTTCACATCCAGTTGGCAGAGGCCATCAATCTACAGAACCGCTCACTGGCTGCCCAGCTGCACGAGACGATACGCAGCGTAAAACAACTCCCTGATGGAAGGTGTGTTGTCCGGCATATTATCTGGCATATAATTATGTCGCTGTAACTTGCTTTCTAGATATTCAGATTCAGTACCATCGAAAGTTTGTTAAAGTAGTTTTTAGTTTTCTCCGTTACACGACTGCGATGTAATTTTATGTGAAACTTGCATGCGGGACAGTTTCATGAGGGTGTTACATGATGTAAAGGTTCCTCAAAAATGTCTCGCAACACTGTTACGTATCAGTTTCACGAAATAACCAAAATGCAGTGATAAGCCTGTAAAATGGAAAGCCTGATCAAATTCCCTCTATTCTCTATCTGTTATTCATTTATTCTTGGTGGTAGTTTTCATCAGGTTATACCTACTATCCGAGCGCCTGAAACAGGCTACTTCGGTGCGGTGAAATGCCCACGCTAACTAAAGGAACCCGCAGTAATTTGTGTCAGCCGATGCAGTGTCCCTGCCCTGTTACGAATTGTTATCTTTTTAATGGCGAATTTAAAGAAATAATTAAGCATACCACAGAAGCGTAGCCAGAGTTTGAAGAAGGGGGGTTCCTAAGCGCTCGTGCTGCAAGCACGTGACCAGTACTGCAAGCGCGAGCTGTTAGGGGAGTCCGCTTTTGGCAATTTTGAAAATCTCAGGTCTCTTAAATGGCGTTTCCTACTCATGAGAGTAAGAAAAACACTTGATCTTTCTTTTTTTCTCTTCTTTTATTTATCCCATTTTTCTTCTAGCTTGGAAACTGGAGGAGAGGGGTTTTCCTTAGGGTAAAGGAGGGGTTCAGTGGTTCACACCCCTGTCACCACTGAGTAGTTAACATGTTCTTCTTATTGCTGTTGATGTCCTATCATTCACAACATATACTCGACAGAAAATATATAGAAGATATTACGTGGCCGTACGGAGATGCGGATTTTATCTTCGAGTGTTGATGACATATCTCAGCTACGAGTGAGCGCAGCGAACGAGTAAGATATTTCATCGATACGAGAAGATAAAATATGACGTATCTCCAAGCGGCCATGTAATGTTCTGTTTAATATACGATTGTCGACGAAATACCAGTTTTCATCTCTTCCTGAAAAGGCTAGAAATTTTAAAAAGCCAGTCATATTTTCAAAAGTGATCTTTTCACGTGATATCTTCGCGTGTGAAGATGTCGTTTATATCTTCACGTGTGAATATATCACTTTTTAGAAAGAAATATACACTGGTATTTCATCGATAATTATTTATTAAACTTTATTATTTTATGGACGAGTGTTTTACCAGGATCTAAACCATTCTTAGAATCCATATTTCACCAGCTTGGAGTAGAGAGCTTGAAGTGAAATATGGAAAACAAGAGGCCCTGAGTGGCCTTAACTCGGGCCACCTAGAAATAGGTTAATTAATACATGGAGTTCTAGCATATTTTTGTGTCATACATGGTTTGTGCTAGGGGAAGCTGGGACTGAATAGCTTTGCCATAGCCGCAATACAGAGACAGACCATTCGCAGCTTTTTTCGGCATTTATTGACCATATTCAAGTCTATTTCGTCGATTCTTAATGATAATCCGAACGAAATAAAACTCAAAGCACCATACGAGCGCACAGTTTACAAAGCAGAGGGACTGAATAGCTTTGCCATAGCCGCAATACCTCTGAGCATATCACAGACAGACCATTCGCAGCTTTTATCGGCATTTATTTGCCATATTCAAGTCTATTTCGTCGATTAAACTCAAAGCACCACACATGTGCACAGTTTACAAAGCAGAGGGACTGAATAGCTTTGCCATAGACGCAATACCTCTGAGGACAGACCATTCGCAGCTTTTATCGGCATTTATTGACCATATTTATTGAAAGAATATTACTGGTATTCTGGCACAATGACCAGCGAAGTCCGAGTTTGGCGCTTTAAACTGAATATTCACCATGGAATATTCTATTGCATGGAAATTGGGATATACCCGGGTTCGGGAAGTCTTCGAGTTAAGGTATGGCAAAAGGTTCACAGGCAAAACTTCCCCCAAATTTTTTTTTTCGATACTTAGAATGCTTTAGGTCTTAGCTTTATGATAGCAAACAAATCCAAACTAAAATTCCTTTTTAACGCCCCGAAAAAACATGTTTTAATTCCCCGCGACAAATGACGCGCGAAACATGATTGACAGACACTGACAGCTACGTGACAGCGACACGCGAACGGCACGTTCACAAACTAAAACAACAATCGTCTTTATAGTGCGGTACGCTTCGTTTTCGTTTGTTTTTCTTGAATTGCAATATATCTAAATTTATGTCGTCGAAACTTAAAAGAGGCTGTCCTTGGGTATCTTCGAAGAAAAAGAAGTTAAGAAACAGGTAAATTTAGTCCGACTAAGAAGGCAAGTTTGGCGTCGAGCGATAAAGGCTCGTGGTTCAAACAAAAACAATGGCCAAGCGAAGAAGATCTGTGGACTGAAACGAATGAGCCCGGGCCAAAAAGCATCACTTCTAGGAAGCTTCGGACTAGCAGTGATGAAGTTCACCCGCGAACTTCGAATTCCTTGACTGTAATTGATCGCGAAAGCTTTTTACGGTTTTCTATGCTTGCAACCAAATTCTCTGCGAAGTGATCGCCCTGATACCTAGAAAAGGAGTTAGATATGTTTATCAATTACAAGTCAGTCAAGAGAAGGTAGATTCAGCAGGATCTTTACCGCTCCAGAGTATAAAAATAATATGCAACATGAAGCCTGCGGTTTGTTTATGTATGTTTAGCAAGAAGTTGCGCCGTTTGAACATGTTTATCTCCTTTCTCATGATGGCTTTAGCATCATTTATGTCTCTATCAATTCCAAGCCCGCCCATCCCCCCCCCCCCCCCGGGGGGCAAGATGGGGCATTTGACAACCTATCTGTCCCTGGGGTGGGGCATTTGTTTTGCGTCAGCCCGGGCCCAGGGCATTTGTCAAAAAAATATCCCACCCCTCCCCTGTGTTTGATTTTGTTTTGCTCAACTGATCAACACGTGCTTGCTTCATCGATCAACATGGCGGCGGAAAAGTCATCCGTGAACATGACGTTAGGAATTTTCCAGTTTCGGGGTGAAGTGTGCGGTTTGTTGGGAACTGGCTAGTGAATGTGGGATTTGGGGGGCACTTACGAAAGTGTTTGAAGGCGAGTACTGCATTACTTTAAACAAAGAAAAGCGGTGAAATGTGGCTTTGAAACGGCGAAGAAATTTGGCGCGTTCGCTATACTTGCCCCGGGGTGGGGCATTTGCATAACTTAGCTGGCCCCACGGTGGGGCATTTGCAACGTTCTGATTCCAAAATGACAAAATGCCCGGGGGGGGGGGGGGGGGGGCATGGGCGGGCTTGGAATTGATAGAGACATTACAGGAAGTTGCGGTTGGCCTTCATATTTATTTGACCTTGTGTTTTTCCCACGAGCTTTACGACCTCTGCGTGCTTTTCCCATGACCAGTCGAGGTTGCTTTCCAGCAATCGAGTGTAAAATGAACCTCCTTGAAGATTACCGCGAAAGCTGTCACAGCAGATCATTCACAATTCCGCCTGTCAGCCTAATACTGTATTTCAATTGGCTTAATATAATAAGATTATCTTTGGAGGCGGGGCTTTTTACTCAACCGTGAAATGGTCAGAAAACTAAAATCCCTCGTTTCTCCGTGTGTGTTTTAATGCAATAATTACATTTATATAGCGCTTTTTCCTACAAGTCCAAAAGCGCTTTACAGCTAATTAAAAACTACATCTAATTTAAAAGTTACAAATACAGTAATATTTAAAATTCCTAAGTTAATTAAGCTAAATACCATGATTAAGAAATACAGTAAATTGTCGATATCCGAAAAATCAATAAAAAACTTTCTTAAAAAGGTATGTCTTAAACAATAACATAACCATTTGCAGATGTCCTAAAGACTCATTTCCCGTGAGTTCATTTTTATTTCGTTGATTATCACTTTTCTATTTCGTTTCGTTTCGTTTCGGCGATTATAATAAGCCTAGATTTCAGATTGTCCATTTCCTATTGTTAACGGCAAGAGAAGGCGAAGTGAATAAAATAAAATAAATTCCTTCTTCGAGGGTATATAAAATCAAAGCTTTCTTTAGGATAAATAAGGTAGATTTATTGAATTTCAAGGTCTTATGTGCAGTTCAGCAAAATAAGAAGAGGACAAAGTCGGAGTTAGAAGCCCGTTCGTATCAATCGTCGGCAAACAAAAAACTGCGTGATGCGAAGCGAGGACAGTCGAGGAACGAAGCGTCGCGAAACGAAGCGTCGCTTCGCTCCTCGGTGGAAGAGCTTCGTGCCTAACTTTTGCGAAGTGAGAACCTCTGGTACCCAGGGTAGAGTTCACGCCATATCCTGCTAGATTTTCGTTCCCGAATTTATATAAACATGTGCATATATTATTTTAAAAGGACCCCTGTCAGATCGAGAACTGAGAAATCGGGTCATTTCTACTATACTTTCCGAGAGGTTAATAACAACAATTATAAAATAACCCAGAGGAAACTCGCGCGCTGATTGGCTGAAAGCCGTATTTATATGACAGTCCATAGACATGGAAATTCGCTGGCACGCGATTGCCGATTGTGAATGAAATCAAAATGGCAAACGACAAGGAAGAATGACTTCACCAAATGTTGACTTTCAATATAATTTTAATCAGCAAAACCGACAGATATATTTAACAAAAATACAACCAACCGACGAAGTTATCAAAGACAAAATTGCTAACCATCCCGGCCGAGATAATTTTATTCGCGGATCCAACAAACAAAAGTCAAAACCACTTTTCGTTTAACTTAAAGACATAAACGGCTAAACAAGTCTAGTTTTTAAACAATAGTGAGGAATCGAGCTAGAGTACAAGAGAGGGAAAAGCAAGGCAACATTTTCATTTTTTGTTCTGTCTTTTTTTAATCCCAAACCGTTAAAGTACATTTCGTCGGCGACGAAGTCACGAAATAATAAGCCTTCATATAAGCTAAAGGCCACTTGTTATCATTCATCCTGCTTGGTCTTAGATAATTCAGATAAGGTTTTTAGCTTTTTCCTTGCCGTTTTTTGAACAACTACATGAATTTTGCAAACTCACGAGTCACGTGCGACAGTTCAGGTTGATATAACATTAACCAAATGAAAACTTGTTGATTTTTTACAGAACAAAATGAGCTTTTCCTCTTACCTTGCACTCTTAGCCTCACCTCATTGGAAGGAAGGTTCCAACAGCTAGATCTTCCCATTGAGTTTGGCGAGAATAAAAGTTCATTCATTGATTAATCAAAACGTTCAACAGGGGATCGGGAATCATGTTTCCTCGTGTACATTCAGCGACAAAAATACCCAGTTCAAGTCCTCTACTCCTTCAATGCCTTTATGCCTTAAATTTCCGGGGGGAAATGTCTTGAATTCCGAGTTATTCTGATTTCGGGGAATGTCGAAGCAAATGTTTTCAAAATGGAGCCACACACTGACAGTGACACAGATCGAGCATGCCTTCGTTTCTCTCAGTTCTGCCGCACTGTGCAAACTCACCGTCGGTCGATTTCTGACGAATGTTACAGTTAGGAGAATTGATCTTCTGATCCTGCGTGCGTAAGATTTATCTCTCGTATTTTTCCTGTTCGTTATTTTATAAAAGCAATATAACACGCTTTCCATGTCTTTGTTCTCTTATATAAACACGCGGGATATGTTGGGAAGCGGCTCGTGATTTTCAAGTTTTTCTTTGTTCTCCCAACATATCCCGCGTGTTTATATAAGAGAACAAAGACATGGAAAGCGTGTTATATTGTTTAATGAATAACAACACAACCACCGTCAATTGGTATAAAAGTTATCATGTTCAGTTCAGGTACTTACATTTACAAACTGTTGTCTTACTCTTAGTCTTAGTGTTGATCACATCTATCACGGTATCAGACTGTCAGGAGTGGATCTGGAGCATGTGGCATAAATATGTGATCAATTCCTGTCCAAAGCCCGCGAAACTCCTCTCAGCTTTAGTAAAAACACAAAATCTTCGCATTTCACTTGAAGAAATCTTTGGTTTACGCAAAATAATTGCAAGATTAAAGGTTTTGCTTAGTCAAAACTCTGCTCATATCGTCATCTTGAAAAACAAGCACTGTGTTGTACATTGTTCACGTGACCAGCACAGTGCAATCTGATTGGTACGGTGGCGAAAAGAACTTCAAAGAAGGTGCAATCTGATTGGTTGCCGGCGCAAAACAGCGACACAAATTTATTTTTTTATAAAAACTTGTGATTTCTGACTCGTGCCTCGGCCAAAGGCCTGGCCCGAGTAATGAACATTTTGGGCACAAAAAGCAAAATAAGATAGAAAGCTCTACGGATTTTCTTGAATGCAATAAAGGGACAAGAGAACCCAAAGACGAACTCTTCCAGAAAAGCTTGCAAAAGATCTAAAAAGAACATTACATGGTGGTTTGAGATATGAAGTTTAATATCCTCTCGAGTCCAAAACATTTCACTCGTTCCCTTCGCTCACTCGTGAAATATTTTGACTCTCGAGGATAAACTTCATATCTTCGCACCACCGTATAAAGTATCCTCTATTTGTCTTAGCTGTCCCAAGATCCTTGTTTCTTTGGAGGATAACTACAAGGCTCGCATGCCATACCTGGCGTACCTAACACGCTCTCGACAGGCGCTACTGACAACACACGCTCATCTAGAGCGACTGGTGGACAGGGTGCAAAGGTATGTGCTGAACTACAATACCTAGATTCAAGATTCATTTATAACCATCGATCCTTATCGTACAACATATAAATATACAAATATAAAGGAAATAAATGAAAAAAAAGAATAGTTACTTTTAGAAAAGAATGTGCGTAGTGGCCAAAGTAGCAATGGCTTTCGAGTTGGCCACTACATTGATAAAACTAAATTAGGATAGAAATAGGATATATAGCTAATAAGTAATAATAAAGAATAGTACGAAGTGGGATTTTAAATAAATTCATGTAGTTATGTATAGATTTTGAAGGACGTTACATTTATATTGTTTGATCTTATCTTGGGAAAAAAAAAGATAATGAAAAATGTCAATATAAGTAGCTAATTTGTATAAATTTGCCTTACATATTTTAATATTATGACTGTTTCTCTAGTAAAAACTGTGTATGTTGCTTCTTAAAGCTGGTTCTGGGCAAGGTTTTGATAGTAAGAGGTACTGATTCCCAGATAATTGATGAAATTGCTTTGAATCGTGATAGCCCGATAAAACTATTAAAATGACCTAACCCTGGGCTACAAAACTCTTATCGTGAGCTGCTCTGATTAACGGCTACTGCTCGAAACTTCAGCTGCAACTTTCCTCCCATGACTGTTAGCATGCATACACTAGGCCAGAGTTGTGAAGGTCAATATTTTGACTCCTAGTTAAATCAGAATATTGTCTAAGTCTAGCTTGAGTATCAATTGATCTTCATTTAAGAATAGTCCCGTTTCGTATTCGAAACTAACAGCTGAATGCGATGACTACAGACGCATTTGCTCAGTAGAAGGACGAAAACTATAAACCCTAACCCGAACCATAAAACGTACAATAACCATTTCGAAAAGAAGTTCACAGGTAAATTATTCATTTCTACTGGCCTAGCGCTAGGGTTGACAGGTAGGTAAACAAGTTTCAGTATTTCTGGGCTGTCCTAGACTGTATGATTTGGGCATTACCCGCATTCTGAAGTCAATCACACTTCAACAATATGCAGTCAGATTTCTGAAGAGCCCACCCCGTCCCCTCCCCCACGGCTAGTATTTATGAAATATGTTAACATGAAGACGAGGCTACCTTAGCATCGAATGTGAAACTGGTCTATGGCTTTCTTGCTTACTGTCTTGTGCTCTGTAATTTAAATTTGAATTTTACCGTTTTCGTTGAAGTACGACTGTGAATGTTTCAAAATTGCATTCAGCCGACCTTCTATCAATCGCCAAAACTATAGTCTCACACAAAACCGCCTAGACTTTTTTCATTACATTTTGACAGTACGCATTTGATTGACGGTCGGCTGAATGCAATATTCCAAACGTGACTTCAAACTTTCAAAGTAGCACTTCAACGAAAGCGGTAATAACATGGTTCGCACGGGCCTTTCAAAGTCTTTGCACTTTGGCATATTAGGTTTTATCCTTGAAAAGTCCTTGAATTTTCAGCAAAACTCCTTGAACTTTTTTGAAACTTCCTTGGAAGTTCGAGAAGACATTAAAACAGCCTCCCTTTAAGTGTTTGCCTCCAAATGATCGTTAGAGTAGCAGTGAATGATTCATTGTGCAAACACGTCAGAGAAAGGGTCTTACATTGGGGCTAAATTGCATAGAATTGTGAAGTCATAAATGTGTGAACCTGTAGAAAACAAGTCCTTGAAAAGTCCTTGAAGAAAAAGTTCTGAATTTTGTATCAACCATGAATAAGTTCCGAAGACGTGAAAAGAGAGGCTATCGTCTTTATACTGAAACTTCTTGTTGAGCCCAAATTTACAGTTAGAGAACAAAAGGCTCTCTGCACAAGACACTTTATTCATAAAGCATGTTAAAAACTTAAGACGGAGTAGGACTTATTTCTCGGTGTAGTAATTGTCGCCCCTTTTTTTCCTTGTAGGAATAAACTGATATGCAAGAAGTGCTTCGTCACGAATTGCGTGACTCTGTTCCTGGAGGCGCGCGAGAAGGAAATCAACACCTTCATCAAAGGCTTCCAAAACAACTGCCCTACACCGGACGAGAAGGTATCATTGGTTGGAAAAGTAGATAAAACGTGGGAGGTGGGACGGTCGAGATTTTAGTACGGTACCGTACGGTAACCGTGCTGTAGTCAGTGCTGTAGGTTGTCCCACTCATACGAAATCCGCTCTAACATCGGCGTGATTAGCATTTACTGCTATTCAGATAGAGCGGTTTTCGATTGAGTGTCGAAAGTAATACGTGATTGCTTTGGTTTTGCGTTTTCTTAGCTTTTCTACTGGCTGTGAAAAATGATTTGTAATTATCAACCAAACTAAAATCAATTTTCCTTTTAGCGAGAGTTATCCTCCACGATTGCGTTTACTTTTCCTCGTGATTGGTTCAAGTGTTTTACTTGCTCGTGATTGGCTCATTGTGTTTTTACTTGCTCGTGATTGGCTCTGTAATTACTTTGGGTTTGGTTTTACGACACTCAATCGAAAACCGCTCTAACGTCATGCCCATGTATAAGTATTCAAAATCAAAATCTTTTTTTTCCCCAAAATAATTGACAGGTAACTAAAATACTTTGTTCACTGTGTGACAATGCCGTCTTGGTGCAAAAGAGAAGAGGAACTTTCAGCCGATTTCAGTGTTACGTGCTTAGGTGGTATTTCAAGTGTTTGAGACAGTCATTTGACACAATCATTCAGCGCAAATTTCCACCACTTCTCATCGGCAACGCATGTTGATCAAGTCTGTCGAGAACTAGGAATATGAACTTGCACCCGAAATAATTTGGTTCAGCACCTCAAAACCATGAAAAACACGGCAAGCGAGGCTGGTAACAAAGCATGTCGAGTGAGTACGTAGAATGGTTGCCTTTGCACATAACATTGAAATCGGTTGTAAACAAGATTGATTAGCTGCCCTAAGCTTTACTGTGACTGCTGTAACCGGGGCCACTTAAACAACGAGAACCAATCACATTGCAGAACGAAAACAAAGCATTCCAACTTACGGTTATTTTATCCAATCAGTGTCGGGTACAAGACAATAGCATTTCGACTTGCTCGAGCTTTGATCCGGTGGTGAAAGGCAATTCGGTGGACTAGTTTTGAAGTCTTTGGAATGAAGAAAATCGTGTAGATCTGCTAGGATTTGTATACTGGAATGCTTTAGTTTCGTTTGCAATGCGTTTAGTTCTCGTTGTCTATGTGGCCCTGGTTTCCCTGCCAGCAGAGATGTCTCATCTCGTAATCGGACCTTTCGCCTTTTGCTTTGTACCGTGCAGCGTTGGCTATTCTTGTTTCACTGTCTGCCGGTTACAGTAGTTGCACTGTAGTAGGGTTTGTGAATTTCTCTCGTGAAATCTATTAGATAAGTTTTATTCTCATTCCCGTTCCTTTTCAGTCTGCAAAAGTACCAAGCTTGAATGTAAATTAATGCCCATACCTTCTTACCTCTCAGTGCAGATTCGTGGAACAGTTCTTGGAGAAATTGTACACTGAGCTGGATCGAGATGAAGTCTGGCTTGGTAAGTATTGTCATGTCAATAACATGGATGTAGTGAGCTGGATCATAAAGCGGAGTCATATTTGTAATGCTAAAGCCTTTGTGTGATTACAGGAGCCACAAGGGACCAGCTAGACGAGGGTTATATCGCATTAGAGCGTGATATTATGGGTCGTATCTACAGCTATGCTTTCTATCCTAACGGAGATATAGACATCGAGAGGGACAAGTATGTACTCCTTGTTTTCTTTCAGTACCTTGCATAAATGGGCTGCTATTTAGGCTACTCAAAACGAGGTTCTGAATGTTCTTACTTTCAATCAAATGACTTTAAATACAAATCAAGAAACTTCAAAAAGGGGAGCATTGCATTTTGAACAAATGTCTTTAGAGACGTAGGCCATTTCGGTTCCCAAAGTTTACTTTATTTGTACCAATTAGCTACAGAAATCACTCGCTGCTACGCCTGTACTCTTTTTTTTTGATGTTCTACAGCCCCAGTTTTGTGTTTGCCATTGTACAGAACACAGCAAACCATGTTCTATGTGTTAAATAGTCTTTGTAAATTATGCTATTTGACCACAGAGCTTTTACGCAACATGTGGAGAGGCTGCAGACCGTTGTAGGAATGAACCACAAGGCTATTCGTATTCCCAAGGTACGTAATGACAATAGCCCACATACGCTTCACTTGTCACGCACAAAGGTTTCAACATGAGGCTTACGGGGTAAATTAAATGTTTTCTATTCTCGGAGAGCATAATAAATTTAATTTACCCCGGAGCTTCATGATGAAACCTTTGTGCATGACAAGTGAAGTGGGGTATTAGCGCCATTTCTGATGTGTTTACCAGGAAGCGTTCCTTGTTCGGTTTAAAAGGGCTAACAGCATTATAATCAGTTATCAACGTTTTAATTTTCTGCAATAAGCTGCATTTGTCACATCTCATTATCGTCGTCATTATCATCGCTACTAGGGAGCTTACGAATCGACGACTTCCAGCACGACGACGACCTTTAGTGACGTCACGCCCTAGGTCGGCGTCGTGAGCAATTTGGCACCAAAATTTGTTTACGATTTCAGGACGACGACTGGCGCGGCATCCTTTCCCGCCAATTTGAAGACGGACTGCGTTCGAGGGAAGAAATCCATTTCCCCCCGGAAAACAACGCTTATTATATTTGTGAAGTCCTATTCCTTAAACACGAGGAGCAAAATGCCAAACTTAATAGAGACGAGAATTTGCATTGCATATGCTTACAGAAAAGGATTTATCAACGACAGAGAGTTTGTTTTGCTGTACGATGCTAACACGTCTAACAATCCCGATTTTCCTTATTGGAAGTATGAAAGATTAGACCTAGACGAGTTGACAAATGCTGAATGTAACGCCGAATTTCGTTTTTACAGAAATGACATATACAAACTTGCTGATGCACTAGTCCTTAATCAAGAAGACATGAAATCCATTCTTATGAAGAAGACATGAAATCCGTCCTTAACCAAGAAGACATGAAATCCATTCTAAATCAAGGATTAAGACATGAAATCCGTCCTTAATCAAGAAGACATGAAATCCATTCTTATGAAGAAGACATGAAATCCGTCCTTAACCAAGAAGACATGAAATCCATTCTAAATCAAGGATTAAGACATGAAATCCATTCTTATGAAGAAGACATGAAATCCATTCTTATGAAGAAGACATGAAATCCATTCTTATGAAGAAGACATGAAATCCGTCCTTAACCAAGAAGACATGAAATCCATTCTTATGAAGAAGACATGAAATCCGTCCTTAACCAAGAAGACATGAAATCCATTCTAAATCAAGGATTAAGACATGAAATCCATTCTTATGAAGAAGACATGAAATCCATTCTTATGAAGAAGACATGAAATCCATTCTTATGAAGAAGACATGAAATCCATTCTTATGAAGAAGACATGAAATCCGTCCTTAACCAAGAAGACATGAAATCCATTCTTATGAAGAAGACATGAAATCCGTCCTTAACCAAGAAGACATGAAATCCATTCTTATGAAGAAGACATGAAATCCGTCCTTAACCAAGAAGACATGAAATCCATTCTAAATCAAGGATTAAGACATGAAATCCATTCTTATGAAGAAGACATGAAATCCGTCCTTAACCAAGAAGACATGAAATCCATTCTAAATCAAGGATTAAGACATGAAATCCATTCTTATGAAGAAGACATGAAATCCGTCCTTAATCAAGAAGACATGAAATCCATTCTTATGAAGAAGACATGAAATCCGTCCTTAACCAAGAAGACATGAAATCCATTCTAAATCAAGGATTAAGACATGAAATCCATTCTTATGAAGAAGACATGAAATCCATTCTAAATCAAGGATTAAGACATGAAATCCATTCTTATGAAGAAGACATGAAATCCATTCTAAATCAAGGATTAAGACATGAAATCCATTCTTATGAAGAAGACATGAAATCCATTCTAAATCAAGGATTAAGACATGAAATCCATTCTTATGAAGAAGACATGAAATCCATTCTAAATCAAGGATTAAGACATGAAATCCGTCCTTAATCAAGAAGACATGAAATCCATTCTTGTGAAGAAGACATGAAATCCGTCCTTAACCAAGAAGACATGAAATCCATTCTAAATCAAGGATTAAGACATGAAATCCATTCTTATGAAGAAGACATGAAATCCATTCTAAATCAAGGATTAAGACATGAAATCCATTCTTATGAAGAAGACATGAAATCCATTCTAAATCAAGGATTAAGACATGAAATCCATTCTTATGAAGAAGACATGAAATCCGTCCTTAATCAAGAAGACATGAAATCCATTCTTAATCAGATTATCAGCATCATTAACATCATTAGATCAACATCGTCCTCGTTGTTATCACTGATACCATGATTGTTAAAAAGTTATTGTTGTTATCATTGTTTATTAATCGAAGTATTTAACTTTTCAACGTCTAGATGTATCGTAAAGAAGCACCTTGGCCCTCGGCGCAACAAGAACTCAATACTATCAACGCCTATAAGGTATTGGCTCTTACATGTAATCAACATCTGTAATCTGGATGTGTCAACGCCTATAAGGTATTGGCCTTTACGTGTAGTCAACATCTGTAAACTGGATGTGTCAACGCCTATAAGGTATTGGCCTTTGGGTGTAGTCAACATCTGTAAACTGGATGTGTCAACGCCTATAAGGTATTGGCCTTTACGTGTAGTCAACATCTGTAAACTGGATGTGTCAACGCCTATAAGGTATTGGCCTTTACGTGTAGGCAACATCTGTAAACTGGATGTGTCAACGCCTATAAGGTATTGGCATTTACGTGTAGTCAACATCTGTAAACTGGATGTGTCAACGCCTATAAGGTATTGGCCTTTGGGTGTAATCAACATCTGTAAACTGGATGTGTCAACGCCTATAAGGTATTGGCATTTACGTGTAGTCAACATCTGTAAACTGGATGTGTTAACGCCTATAAGGTATTGGCCTTTGGGTGTAATCAACATCTGTAATCTGGATGTGTGGGGATCATTGATCAGTGTGTCATTGTTGTCCGATAATTTATCCATGTTCCAGCTTTTAACAATGCAGTTAACGTAAGGCCCTAGAGAATGCGAAGATGTTCAAGTGGCACGATGGTTTTCAACTAGGATGTGCTAAGTTCTAAGAAAATGCATTGATACGCGCAATCATGTTCGTATTCACTAAGTATAGAAGTACGTAACGTAGGCTTAGTTTGGAATTTGTGGAAAGCGTGGAGTCCGGGGAAACCACGAAGGGGTTAGAGTTATATACGAATGCTGGGTTTGCTCGAACCAGCCCTCCTTAGCTGCTTGTTTATCACTTTGCTTGAACTAAGCTATCTTGTATTCGTTGTATTCGCCTCCCTGTTAGTTCAGTAGTTCAGCGCCGGTCTGTTGTGCGGGAGGTCGAGGGTTCAAACCCCGGCCAGACCAACACTCAGAGTCCTAAAATAACTGAGTAGAAGGTGCTGCCTTTACATAATCCAACAGTAAACTGTTAGACCTTCTCGTCTTATCGGATAAGGACCTAAAACCGTCGGACTAAGTAAAGAGAGGGCCACGTGTTAGATTACCGAACTTCAAGTTAGCCGGTTATGTAGCCGGTAAGTGTACCCTCTATAAATAAAGCGACTTGACTTTAGAGAAAAGTAAGGTTATATCGTAGCTTAGTCCAACCATCAGACTCAGACACAAGATATTGTACATAACGTACATCCTTCCTGATTAAGAGAGAGAGTATATTAACGTGTTATCCTGTCCATCACCCATAACATTCTCCCCATTTCGTCTAGACGCCCACTGACAAGCTGAAGTGTGTCCAGCGGTGCTGCTTCACCATCATGAATCTCTTGAACATGGCATGCGCGTCAGACACGCGTGAGCCTGCAGGAGCTGACGAATTCGTGCCAGCATTTGTGTGGGTGCTGATCCACGCCAATCCCCCAAGCCTCCTCTCCACTATACAATACGTCAACAATTTCTATGGACAGCGGTTGTCTGGGGAAGAAGCCTGGAGTTGGACGCAGTTCTATACCGCTGTCGAGTATACGAAGACTATACAGGGCTAAGTGGATAAATAGATGCGACTATGTCAGGTTAATTGGGTAAATAGTGTAATTTCGTAAGGGTTCCCACGGTCAGAAAAAAGGCAGGGAATGTTTTTTTTCCACGGTTAGGGAAAGTCATGAAATTTTAGATTATTTCAGGGAAATATTTTTCTCTATAGAAAATTAAATCATAGGGTTTAACTTTCATTTGACTACATATTATATTTTTGTTTGCTGCTATGGGAGTATTCTATCTCACAGTGTAATTAACAAATAGATTCATTATACCATGCGTCTGTCCTCTTATAGATGCACAGATGACGTCACAACGTGAAGAGAACAACGAAGTGCGCCACAAGAAGTAGTCGAGGACTAAAATGACAGTTTTAAGGACTAAAATGGGGTTGGTTGGTTAGGGGCACAATTGTTCTACTCCTGATGAGCGGGAACCCTGTGCGTATTCTTTAGGGGTAGGGGTCGGGGTGCGGGTGGGGGTGGGGGTATTTCAGTAGTGTGCCAGTAAAATGCATTGATGACAGTTCCTCACTAAGTGATGTCACTAACGAGAATATTAGAGAATTAAAGTATTTTGCCATGTTGGTCTCTAGTCTCTACAAGTCGAGCCTGGAGATTGGACTGCAGCCGGAATACAATTTTAACACTTTCAGCAAGGAAGCCAAGAAACTAGCGTGCGAAGGGTAGGGAGGGAAGGAGAGGAGAAGGGAAAAGCAGAGCCTGCACGGACGTTATACAAATATGAATATCTGCGTCTAAATTTTTGACGCAAACTCACATTGGTCCTATTGACGCAGGTGAGAACTCGTCCAAACTCGCCTTGTAGGGTACCTCGTGTCCTATTGTTTTCTCACCTGCCTTTTGGCGAATATTTTTAAAAAGGTAATAATTATACAATGAAATCTATCCACGTGTAAATTAGGTTTGATATTTTAAGTCCGCCGTACACGAGAACTATCAGCTTAGCCAACGGAAATGAGAGGTGGTTTGCTAAGCTGTTAGCTCAAGCGCCGTTTCACCGCATACGCCAGGTGAATTTCACTAAGCTATCCCCTTAGCTAAGTACCTAATATGTGACTATTTATTACTTCACTGGACGTCGCCATTTTGAAATCACGTGAGAGCGCTGTGCGTTTTCATTGGTCAATAGATTACGCCAAACTGTTAGCTCTCTTCAGCACACACGGTGAGTTACTCGCCTCAAGAGACTAAAAATATCAAACACGATAGATATTTTCTTCACGCTCAATTGAGCCGAAAAACGCCGAAATTCGCCGCACGCGAGAGCTATCAGCCCTCGTGCCGCGGGCTTTAGGCCCGTTTCAGATACCGCCGCACTTGACATGCGCCGAACCTAATTAGATAAACAAAGCCACCTAAGTCTCTATCCTTTGTTCCGTTGGTACGTGTGGACATGGAGCGGTACCGAGCTCAATGTGCTGTTATCACGCGGCGGCCAGGAGAATAAAAGGGGCAGACTTCCCCGTTTGCAACCTGAAATGTCATTGGTTACCCAAACAATAGCCTACCCCTAAAACAATACTAACCCTAAACCAATGGGATTTTTTATCAGTGAAGGCCAATAGGATACGACCTACAGAACAGTGAAGTCTTACCGGAATAAAAACCTTTGTTTTCGTCCGGTAAACTCGTTCTGAAACCCACCAATGCGAGGCTACCAGGGTCAAAACTATTGTTTTATCCAAGATGGCCAAACTGTGATAATAGGCCATGATAGATAAGTGTAGGGTTGTAATTCACATTTGTATAGCGTCCGTGTATGCTCTTCCTCCTCTTTCCCCTATTCCCATCAGGCTGTTCGCAGGCTACAAAGAAACTTGTTTCTGAACCGAATGGGAAAACCAATAAGATGATGATCAGTGATCGTTGTATAACAGGACCCGTATCAATGACAACAAATTTGGCAACACGTTTTGGACATTGATGCTCTGTTGACATTGCTGTAGAGCACACGTGGTAGACCAGCTCTTTGCGATGACTTTAAAATAAGATTTATGAACACTATGACCATAAAAGCCCATTAATTTGAAAAGAGTTGGACAATTTGAGTTTTTGGAGTTTAGTTGGAGATTTGACTGTCACAAAAAGATTACTGCAGACAATAACAGTTTTAAAATATCCTTTCCCCTAACCCCTTAAGGCCGTTTTCATATTTGCAATTCAATGCATTTCCATGGAAATTTCATCTGTGGAAAGTGGTTCTAGTATACAAGACCTACACCCACCTTAAAACTCAAATAGTCTCTCAAAGTACCCTGTATTGGTTACTCTTGTATAGGTGTAGAAAAAAACGTATAGAACGAAATAAGGAGTTCGTTAGCATGCATAGCAGTCGACGTTCCTACTCTAATTGGTTACCGATTATTTCCTTGTAGGACTGACTTTTTTTAAGGTACATCAAAAATCACTTAGGAACTTGAAGACGCGTACGAGCCAACGAAAGTAGAACGTCGAAAAACGTGATATATAAAGCATTGCAGAAAAAGAAAGATTCATGCATTCGACTGAATAACTAGATTTCTGCTATGATTTGTTTGACAAAGCTTTGGTTTGAAACCAAGAAGATCAAATTAAGAAAATCTTCAAATATCTTGACTGTAAGTGGAACACAGAGAAAATGAAGTATTTAACGTTTTTTTGTAAAATAAAAACATTTATCAACAAGTTCTGTCAATTTTAATGTTTTGCTTCAGGCATATTTTGGGAGGGAGTGGGTCGGGAGTTTGACAGGGCTGTTGAATGAAAGTGCAATAAGATTACATATTTTAAAGTGCCAGCTACTTTATCGTTAAAATCGATTCTACATCGAGTACTGAATAGTTGAAAAGTAAAATTTGTATTGACTTTAGTGTTGCGTCTAAGTTATAATGGTTTATATTGTTTGAAGTCAAACAGGGAATTTACTGTCACTTCTGATGTAGACAAAATATTTCGTAAATCACTGATAAGCTTCAAATATAACATGGGTGTTTATATAAAGTCGTTTATTTCTACCAGCAAGTTTTTGTATAAAATATATTCCTTGTTTGACGTCGGGCATTAGCCTATTCGAAATATAAACCTCTTACTCAATAGACGCAACACTCAAATCAATAAATATTTTACTATTTAACAATTATGTACCGAAGTGGAGGTGAATAGTGGTAGATATTTACCGAGCCGCTTCGGCGAGGTAAATATCCACCACTATTCACCGACACTGCAGGTGAATAGCCAGCACCAAATAGTTATTTTATTTTCTGTCAAATGGACAAAAACTCGCGCGAAGTGATCGCTGCTTCGCTCGGAGGTGAATATCAAATCATATTCACTGTTTGAGTAGCCAATCAGAGCGCGCGAAAAGTCATTCACTGGTGTGGTATATACTAATCGCCGATATTTACTTGATGTAGAATAGATTTTAAGGATAGAAAAACCTGGGCTCATATGCACGTTAAGTATTTCCATGAAACAAAGGACACGTAGAGGTATAGGAGCGTTGCGTAACGACAAAGGAAACGGCTGCGAAGGAGATGAGTGTAGTTTATAAGAGCTGGTATAAATAACGTATATACTGTATACAGTATGTGTATGTGTTTATAAGAGCTCGTTTGGACTGATGAACAACTGCTCTGTTACTAGAAATACATCGGCCTGTTTTCAAGTCCTCACGTCAGTCACGTGTGATATGTTCAGTTACCCGTTCTGGACGAAAACTGCAGTAATCTTAGATTGAAAAAAAAAAAGAACGCCCAGACATTTTGGGCGGGAGAGTGCTGCCTGGGCCTCAAAAGCCTGACCCTAATTAGTCGAGTAATAAATACTAGCGGTGCCATGAATGTATATCTGTATTTTGTTTAGTCCTATGCAGTCTGAATTATTTTATGACATAACAGGATAAGTTAAATGATCTCTCAGAAGTGGTATTAGGTTTTCCCATTTTTGAAAGTAGAGTTTGGGCCGCAGTGACTAACAACCTGCCATGTTATTGGCTCGCTAAGTACCCCGACAATAGAACGATACTGTGGCTGGCCACCAGAGTCGCACGTGCTTTCTCCCCGGTGGAGTTGCAGACTAATAAAGGTTTGGTATTCGTGGGAATCGTCCTTGTTTATTCAGATTCGTTGTTTATGTTCCCAAGATAACAATCGGTTCGGGATTCAAAGTTCCCAACAAGACAAACTCTTGCCGTAAAACAAAATTGCGTCTCGCCCTTAATATCGCGCGGTTTCTTAGCTATGGACAGAAATACCGCTGACCACTATGAATTAATCACTGCAGCAGTGACGGATACGAACACTAGATTATTTATAGCCGGTGCGGCCCAAAAGGTCCAATAAAATGCAAGGTTTTTTTGTAGCTGCCCTTTGTGGAATGCTCTTCCAATCGATACGGCTCATCTGACTCGACTGCCTCTTTCAAAGCCAAACTGTCACCAAAAATATATGGCAAAATTCCTATTTTTCAATCCTGCATTGGTATATCCTGCATAGGCCAGGCGATATTTACGAAAACCCGCTCTGAAAGCAGAGAAAAATTGTTATATATAATAACTACTGTAATGGCAAGCAGAAATTGTGTTGGCGCGGCGGCAGAGAAGGCAGATTATATGTCATGTACGTATGTCGTAGGGGTTGAAAGTAGAGTTAAGTCTGCTGTAGAAAAGAGTTTTCAGTTTGGCAGATATGAACAAAGTAGGAGGCGCGTAAGATTCGATCTCCGCCTCGTACTAGCTCGTATGTCGGGGAGGACGAACCTCTACGAGTAACAGATCTCGAGCAATGGAGAAAGTCGGAGACTTTGATGTCCATAACATGGACTTTAAAGTGCCTTTGAAGTGAAAGAATCGACCCCGTTTTTATTTCATTTTATTAACTTGTAGTCTTCCTTTTAAAATCATTTTGTGCAATTAAAAATAAATTTGTAGAGCTCGAACAATACTTTTTTTCGTGTTGAAGTCGGGAATAATTGTCAAAATCGTGCGACTATTTTATGCCATTAAAGTATGCACATCTGTATTTGTCTTCGTATAAATAATACAAAATACAGTGCGTTTTTTGTCTAATTCTCATTCTAAATGTCTTACATGAGGGACCCATTTTTCACTTCACGGGCACTTTAAAGTGCGAAAATTAAGTTGATCTAATGTTAAAATGCTTTCGAAATGAGGAATAATAATATTTTCCGTTTGTCAACATCTCATCTAGCCTCCTCCGCAGGCATCTCTTTCAGATTAAAAAAATCGTGAATTGGGTTACCTGTGACTCCGGGAGAGAAAAATTTTCACCTGCCACAGGGAGCCCATAATCTGATTTCCTCCAAAATTAGAGATGCCTGCGGAGGAAGCTACATCTCTTCTCGTTTCAGAGATATTCAGGTTTTTGTAATATGCAAATGAGATGACCTATGACGTCATATTGTTTGCACAGCCTGAAGACGAATGACAAAATGAAGAATAGCTCTGCAAATCTTGAATAAAAATACTGAAACTTTGCACATGTATGACACCATGAAAGGTACACATCATTGTGGAAATTATGCTGTTGCCATGGAAACTCTCATGGCCCCACGCACCTTTCACCTTGAACATAAAATTCCAATTTCTTTCCTTGTTACAAAAAATAAGTTTCTTAAACTACTCACATACACTGCCTACATTGTTCCAAATCTTATTTTGGACCCATACCCCAAAAATTGTGTTTTACAAAGGAGAAATTAGGGAAGTTTGTGTTATTTGTAGTGGAAGCCTGGGGCCAGAGTGTTTCCATGGCAACATCCTAATTTGCGCAATGATGTGTATTTTCCATAGTACCACATGTGTGCAAAGTTTCAATAGTTTTTATCAAATATTTGTAGAGATATTCTTCATTTCGTGATTCGTCTCCAAGGCTGTGCAAACAATATGACGTCAAATGTCATCTCATTTGCATATTACAAAAAGCGAATATCTCTAAAACGAGATAGACGTCTGTCTATAAACCGAAAATGTCATTATTCCTCATTTCGAAAGCATTTTAACTTTAGCTCAACTTAATTTTCGCTTCATATGCACTTTAAGCCTTTGCTGTCCAATATATTCCAAACGTCAAGTATGATTTTATACTTTATTAATTAAATTAGAATTTTTAATAGACATATTTGGCGTAATAGATGGTTTGCACTCAATCCCCAGAGATTCAAATGGCATGGCGGCCATGTTGTTTGTACAGAACAAAAGAAGCTAACGAAGAATCTATTGTTAACTGTACACCAACATGGCGGCTATGACGTAAAGTGCAAAGGGTCCATAAACATTATTAGGCGATACCAAAATATAATGTAGCGAGCTTCATAACTCGTGATCATAAATTTGCATGATATATAATTTATGTATACAAGTGTGTTTGTGCGCTGTTTATGTATTTTCCCTTGCGCCGCTATCCTCGCAGGCTATCGAGGACGACAGGACGTAGAAAAGTGTTTTCTCCCGAAATTTGGTTTTTACTCTTTCCTTTATTCGCCTTTAATTACTTTTCAAATTCAAATATTCGAAAAATATAATAAGCATAGAGTTCCCTTCAGCCCGAACGAAAGACGGAGTGATTTACATTTTGACATCTGCGTTCTCTATGAAACGTAAATTGTATGGTTTCACGTTGTGTTTTTCAGAGGACGGTCAAATGGGGACTCCACGTGCAGTTATTGTATTTTGTAATTAAGTTTTATGCCGTCGTAGTTTCTTAAAGTCCTATTAACATACGTATATCATGGCGCTGTATTTATAGTGGAAATAATCCTAGAATAAGTCGCGCAACCCTTTATGAACCACCTGCCCTGACTCAAAGGTTCTCCGTTATTTCATCAAATCTTTCTAAATTCTCGAAGTTCTCCCACTGTTTTTGCAGGCTTAGTGACAACCAAGAAATGTAGAGTGGTCGGGTCACAGAGAACGGAGAGAGGGGCAGCCAGCCATTATCTAAAGTTTGTTTTTCCTGTTTCGTTCAATAAAAGATTATGCAAAATTGTGCTGCATGACGTCATTCACTATGTATATTTAGATATTTAGCGATGCCAACAATTTTAAAATTATTACGCACAGATATCGACCACTAAATTCATCAACGACTAGCAAGATACCAAGACTGAAGTAACTTCAAACTCTTCCAAGCCGTTTCTGAGAATTCTTTGCAAGCGGTATTTATGTTCGTGTGGATTGATTGATTTTACGCCATGAGTGTAAGTGGACATAAAGTGACACTGAGCGACGTGTTCCAAAAAACATCCGTGTTTGTAACTCGATATGTTTAGGGAAACACATCCTCGTCGTGCCTTGTTTGGTGGCCAGTCGGCAGTCGTCCTGGCGAAGAGGCCTTAGCTCCTTTACCTTGGAGGACTACGAGATAAAGCCATATAGATTCTGTTTACGCTCGTCAATGCCTCCATCTTCACCGATGAACAGATCCATATTGCACTGATATTTTTAAAACGACAACATGTTCAAGTACGCTAGCAGAAATCTACAAATGACTTCGAGTGAAGATTTGTAATGAACAACTCTTAGCGGAACACCATCTTCAAGGTAAGTTGAAAGATTGCTACCGAAGTTTTAATTTATACACTCAGTTCATTGAGCATATAATGTCAGTTACGAGTCAGTTACGACGTCAATTAGCACATGCACAACTGCACATCATATGGCGATGTTGGATCGTTTCGAAACTGAAAGTCTATTTATATAACATGAGCATTGTCTATTAATTGAGATTTGAGATTTAAATTCCGATTTTACCAAGGTATAAACTTGAAGAACGTAGGCCATTATCCATAATTGTGCCATAATTCTTAACGTACATGTATATTTACATTGGATAATATTCAGCTGCATCGATATTAAAGCCAAACCGAGGCCTTGGATTATTACGGTGATCTGTATCCTCCATTAACAACCGAACTGCTCGATATGTAGTTATGTTGGAAATAATAGCATAAAGTCTACGAGTATATTCAAATGCGCTTCACAAGGTTATTTTCGTGATAACGGACTGCTATTGTGGCGCAATGTGCTGCCCTGCAGTTTACAATCATGAGTGATTATTGTTAGTACCTCGGAATACCTGAGGCTGTCCACGCTTTATTCCATTTCAACCTAAGGAAGGTGATGTTGAAATGTAAATTATGAAAAAAGGAAAAAAAGAAAACGCAGTAAGCGACTGCAGTAAAGGCTTACCTACTGACAAAATTCCACATCACTCGGCATTTAACTGACCCAAGTGGTAAAAAATATTTTATTCAAGTTTTTACAAAAAAGACAAAAAACGATAAACTTATACTATGTGTTAAACCGAAAGTTATAAAAACGACATTTGATTCAGTTTAATCGCTTGAGAGGAAAATGAACTCGTTTTCTTGCTATAAATAACTGAATTCGTTCGCGATTAGTTGGAAGAATACAGAGAATGTAAGTTTATGTGAATAAAAACACAAAGTCGGTTTGTTGAAACCCTACCATAATCGGCTGAGCTTTACTTACTATAAAAGTATTCTGTCAGTGTGTTCTGTTCAAAGAGCCCGGCACTGATCGAGCGCTTTGAGGCCGACTGAGATATGCTGAGACACGACATATGCCGTTTTATAGAAATACTGACTTAATCGGCAACGAACGGTTCCGTGCAAGACATCTGTTTTGCTAATAATTTAATTTTTACATTGAAATATGGGTATTTAGTATATTTAAATTTTGGGATTTTCTGGTATAATATACGGCAAGATGTTGACATGATTTGAATGTCACAGTTCAGGGTACCAACTTGAAGAATCTCCCAGTATTTACGTCGAACATAGATGAAATAAACCGATTCAACTAGAGCTGAAAACGTTACTAAAATGGGGGTTTAAAGCATGCTGTTTCGTTGCATACTTACTTATACGTTTCAAAAAACGCTTGTACATAGCAAATAACAAAACGTAATTTTTGCTAGAGTACCGCGACATATTTCTATTTTGTATAACTTTAATTCGCTCTAGTTTCCGGATCTGTAATATTACTTTTTCACTGAGACTATTTGTTTGTATACGAAATAATAATAATAATATGTTTATTCACCTTATCTCTTGGTTGAGACATAAGTATACAACAATGATTACAACAATGATTACAACAATGTTACTAAAAAAAAAACTAACTAACTAGAGAATAAAAAAATAAAAAAAAATAAAAAATTGGTAATTTAATAATGCGACTTATTTCCTTGATAACAGGAAGAACATGCCAGGCTTGAGCAGGGTCAAACAGGTGTGTGTTATCAGCCTCAGCCTCAGCCTCAGGCCTATACGCGCATTATAGAAGACCCGGGGGGGGGGGGGGGGGGGGGGTGGGGGTGGGGGGGTATGACAATAAAAAATAATGGCAAAGCACATTTTTGAACATTTTGAAGAAAGATACAAATCGGATTCTGGTGAAAGCTATTTTCCTATTACAATTCGTTTTAAAATAGTCTGTAAAATTTAGCTCGTAACTTTCGTCTAAGTTCTTCTTTTATATTTAATAGACACAGATTCATTTTTAGAAGGTACTTGCTTGCAAGTATCTTCTATAGTTGTCGCCTTGTTTACGGTGGGCTATTTGGTAGGTCATTCTTACCGCGGAGGCCTGGGTCCAGGCCTGGGGCGTTTTAGACTGCGAACAGTCCCTTTATTTTTCTTGGTCTCTAGTCACGAAAAACTCGAAAAACGATGTTTTTCTCTCCTCCCCCAGCCCTCCTACCCTACGGGGATTTCGTTCGCGCCCAATCCGCGCTCAGCCAAAACATCGTTTTTCGAGTTTTTCGTGACTAGAGACCAAGAAAAATAAAGGGACTGTTCGCAGTATAGGGGCGTTTTGGCTTTCCTCATTCCGCCATCTTGCTTTCTTCTTTTCATGCCATTTCTAAGTCTAGTTTTATCGTGATTTGGTCAAATTTTCGGTAATGATATTTTCCGGGAATATTTAGAAATACTCGCTTATTTGGACGATAGATTCGACATACCCGGCGATGGATTCTAACGTGGCATCGAGGGAGTTTGACACATAACAAACTGATTTAAGTATTCCCTGAATTTGCTGTTATTCTTGAAGAAAATGACGAAGACGTGAATTAGCAGCTCTTGTGGTAGAAGAACCGCCTACTCGCGATTAATAAAACTGCCATGGACACCTCTTACACAAGTTTCAAGCCTGTAGAAAGAGTGTACTGGATACAATCGATGCATTGCTTTAAAATCAAGTCTCACAAAATGCATGCAGTGATGTAAGTTAAATAATAGAACTATTCCATGTGTTTAATACTATAATAGGACGTTTGCATTATAACTGTTATTACTCAGAGTTTCATTGAAATACTTCTAGTTAGTAATAATTTATACCCAGGGGGGTACTCCCTATAGTAGACCATACAGCGCAGCCACTAACAACTTCACAAGAATTATGATTTGATACCTAATGGAATATGTAAAAAATAAAACTCTGAACACCTCAAGGAAATATAAACCTGAATGTCAAACATTGAATAATGATATTATATAGCCTAAATTTATTTGCACATTATGCTATTCTACACAAAAATGCACTCAGATGACAGGATACTTGCAACGGTTACAATATGAAAACAATCTGTCACTATACAAATTAATAGGATAAATGAATGGAGTAATGAAGAGTGTACTAGATACCATGCATTGCTTTAAAATCAGTTCTCAAGAAATACTTGTCATGTAAATAAATAGACCTATCCCATATGTTATAATACTAATAAAATATTTACATTACAGCTATTATATAAACACTGGGAGTCCATCAAAATACTTCTAGTTAGTAATAATGTATGCCTTCATTACTGTCATAAGTTAATGTCCAGTTTATCACCAAAGGTATCTCACATAGCTTGTAAGAACTTGCCATTCTTGCAAGTACCTTCTAGTACGCATTGCGTACCTATGTTTTATACAAGGTCCAGATTAATTTTGTCTGTGTTTTTGTCTATATATGTGCGACGGTAGCGGGTCGTTATGTACTTAATTCCGATTTCCACAAACATATGTAATTTACTAGATTATAGACGATTCAGAATAATCAATAATCCCAGTTCGATTCGTTCTCACAATAACTTGGAAATCCGGGTTTTGGAGCTATTTTTCTCGTAAAACCGCGTCCTGTTCTAGCCCCCATGGCTGCACATACCCGTCCATTTATGTTACAAGTGACTGTAGAGATTGCGCATTCCCCAGCCCGTGTATCATATGCCAGTGCCTAGACCCCCAGATCCCTTCTCTTTTGTGTCTGCTTACGGTAAAGACATGCATACTGCTGGATACGTATAAAGGTAAACCTGTCCTCCATTTTTCTTTTCAAGAAACATTGGTTGCGTATTTATCAAATATGGCAAAAGCTACCATATATGGAATAGGTTTGTAATACCCCCTGGGGCGGGGGGTACTCTACCCAAAGTTGGGTAGGGGTGTGCCGCTGGGGCTCTGAAACCCTTACCCTGTTTATGACAAAAAAATCTAATTTCCATACCCTGTTCAAGACATATTGTTACATTTTATATCCCTCTATAAGACAAATAATAAATTATCTATACTTGGATGTCAGTGTTTATTGTGATCTTGTATAATGAGTGTCGTAACTAAATAAGTCTTCATCAAGCACTAGACTAAATAAAGCACTAGATAAACTGATACCATACCCTGTTCAAGATCTGTCGATGTGAAAATGGATACCCTGTCTAAGACCAGGAACTCGAAAAACCATACCCTGTCCAGCGGATCATCCCCGTATAGTCCATATATGGGAGTACCCCCCCCCCCCCCCCCCCCCCCCCCTCCGGGTGTAATACCTACATGTAAGTAAGTATAACTGACTTCATTTAGGCACGCTAGCCCTGTCAACAGCAGCTGATTTACACAAGGGTCGTGACATAGAAATATAAAATTCACAAAATAATAAAATACATTAAGAATATAGATAAAATGAAATGTTGGCATATTACGTAATAATATTATTATAGCTGGTATTTGTGAGCGGCAATTTTAGTCTTGAAAGAAGGGAATGAGTTGGAGTCCCTAATTTCGTTATGGAGCGAGTTCCATATTTTAGCCCCACTGTACGAGAAACTCTTTTTCATACTTTCGGTTTTGGGCAAAGGTAACTGCAGTGAGGAATTGGAGCCCCTAACATTGTATTCAGTGACCTCCGATTTCTGTTTAAAAAGGCTAATTGGGGCTTGACCATTTATGACTTTGTACATTTGTTTCGCCTTATTTTTAGCCCTTTGAGTTTCAAGTGTTTCCCACCCTAGAGCAACTAATGCCTCAAGGTGGGGAGCATCGTTTCTCAAATTCATTATTATCCGAGCAGATCTATTCTGTAATATTTGCAAACGTTTGGAGTGTCCGTGACCGAGGGTGTCCCATACCCACTACAGTAATTGAAATTATGGGGGTCAATAAGGGCATTGTAAATATCAACAAGAGTATCTCTATATACAAAGTCCCTCACTCTGCGTAGAGCTCCTATTCCTGAAGACACATTTTTTAGCAATTTGACCAACATGTTTGTTCCAGGCCAAATATTGATCAATCTCAACACCTAATACCCTGCTATTGAAGACCTGTTCAATTTGGACCTGTTCAATTTCAATCTTTGGCTGTTTGACAAGATTTCTAAGTTTAAAGTGAGATCCAATCAGCAGAAATTCAGTTTTCGCTTCGTTGAGACTCAATTTGTTTGCCAGGAGCTACCCTTTACATAGTTAAGGTCACTAATTCATGGCCATCTCAGGTTCCTCTAACGATCCCCCCGAAACGGTTAAATTCGTGTCATCAGCAAACATACGAGATGTTGAGTGCTTTAGACATTCCGGTAGATCATTAATATATAAGAGGAAGAAGTGAGGGCCAAGGATAGACATTGAGGGATTCCACAAGTTCACATATAGGTATTAGTATACCTAATAGGTAGTAAATGCTGCCACTTAGTTAAGGAAATGTATTAGAAGAAAACCTACAGTAACTCGGGCAGGAAAAATATATTACTGGGTAACAAAAATGGTGTTTTGCTTATAATTTAATGTTGGCTCAGCCACATTATGCAGGCCTGAGGTTTCTCCAAGCCTCTAAACACATTCGGTTTACAATGTAGCTATGATCAATTATATTGAGCCGTCGGCTCTTGATTACTTGAAGTCGGGGTCGGCCAGGCGTTTTGGGTATTTTTACATTGAAATATGGGTATTTAGTATAGTTAAATTTTGGGATTTTCTGGTATAAAGTATATGTATATACGGCAAGATGTTGACATGATCTGAATGTCACAGTTCAGGGTACCAACTTGAAGAATCTACCAGTATTTACGTCGAACATAGATGAAATAAACCGATTCAACTAGAGCTGAAAACGTTACTAAAATGCTGTTTCGTAGCATGTTTACTTATATTCATAAACAGCAATTTTTTTAAATTACGTTTAAAAAAACGCTTGCACATGGCAAATAACAAAACGTAATTTCTGCTAGAGTACCGCGACATATTTCTATTTTGTATCACTTTAATTCGCTCTAGTTTCCTGATCTGTAATATTATATATTCACTGAGACTATTTTAATAGGTAATTAATGCGACTTATTTCCTTGATAACAGGAAGAACATGCCAGGCTTGAGCAGGGTCAAACAGGTGTGTGTTATCAGCCTCAGCCGAATGTCGAAGCCTACATACATACATACATACATACATGGGTTTTATTTGGATCGTGTACAAACGTTGTAGATTGATTGTTTGTTCCAAATAACGTTAGTGTTACCATAATTTTAAAAAAGATAATTTTACAATAATTTACATTTGACTTTATAACTAGTTTTACAAATTCTATCATAGATAACTATATATTAAATGATATTATCGGACGTCTCCTCTTTTTTTTTAAAACAATCGTAAACATATTTAGCTGATACCTTTTTTGGCAAGTCTAAATGTTGAAAATAAATTTTCTCTTAGCTTATTATAAATTGGGCATTTTATCAAGAAGTGCATTTCGTCTTCGATATCTTTTTGACATTTTAAACAGATTCGTTCTTCCGATTTTTTGTATGGCCTTGCGTGTCTGCCTTTTTATATTGCTAGGTTGTGATTACTAATTCTTAGTCTAGTTAGGGCCGTTCTGTGTTTCAGATTTTTAACTTCTGTAAGGTAATTCTCATATGTATATGTCGTTTTAAATAAGCGGTATGTTCTTAATTTATTTCGCTGTTGGGGTCTTTTCCTATCATCATTATACACTTCGCTTAGCCAGTGTTGGAATTCATTATCTCTTAGTCTCTCTTTGATGTGCTTATGTCTGTGTTTATGTCTATCAGTATGTGCGACGGTAGCGGGTCGTTTTGTACTTAATTCCGATTTTCGGATCCGGGATTTTCATAAACATATGTTGAATTCCGGTTTTAGTTTAGGTTTTCGCTACGTTTGTCACTATTCATGGCCATCTCAAGTTCCTCTAATGATCCCCCCGAAACGGTTAAATTCGTGTCATCAGCAAACATACGAGATGTTGAGTGCCTTAGACATTCCGGTAGATCGTTAATATATAAGAGGAAGAAGAGAGGGCCAAGGATAGACACAGGGATTCCACAAGTTCACATATAGGTATTAGTATACCTAATAGGTAGTAAATGCTGCTATTCAGTTAAGGAAATGTATTAGAAGAAAACCTACAGTAGCTCAGGCAGGAAAACTATATTACTGGGTAACAAATGTCAAGGTGTGATGTGTGTTAGATGAATCTACTGTGTAGATTTGGGGCTATCTTGCCTGAAGTCTGTTTGAGCTTTGGCGTGTTTCTCAAAAGTTGGCCCGGTTTATTTTAAGTTTGCCCCGATATATCAAGAATTGTCCGGTAAATTACCTATCTACCAATTCCCGACATTTTCTTAGGATTCCCAGCCAAAAAAAGTGCTGTTCTCCGGAAACAGACGTGCATAAGTTGGAGTCCGTAAACACCGGAAATCAACTGTTGAAATATGCTAATTTGTATGCGTTGAACCCCGCTGTCACTTTTCGAATTGTAACTATTGATTTGACTTTATCGAAGGTAATAGAAGAAAAGCATTTCTTGCTAATCATGATATGAGGAAAGATCTTGCTCTTTCGAAAATAGTCATTATCTCCGCCCCAAACTATACGACTAAACGACTTCAGTGACGCATCGAGTCGTCAACTTAGCATGATCATCAAGTTACAAAACATATTAACTTCACATCAAAACACGTGACTAATCAGGAGCACTGAAGGAATTGTGGTAAAAATACAAACGAAGACGATCACAATTTATTTACACTCTCTGTAGGATGGCAATAACAACAGATTCTAAGTACGAATAAGGGCCACATTCACATGAAAATGCAAAATAAAAGCAGTATAAATATACACACCTTCACGCGCAAACGAAAAGAAAGCTAGGTGCGGAAGCCGCGCATTCTGTTTCCTTGCGCACGACCACAATGCACTGCTCTGGCAATGCGCCAAAAAAGGCTCCACTACACAAATTAGTACTGATACCTTGTTCGCTCGCTTCAGGCTCGCTCGCTGCGGCAGCAATTACAAATAAAATAATTACGCTGAAATACCACTGCTCTCAACCAATCAAATGACAGAAATTTCCTATTATTAATGTTCAAAGAGACACATCTGTTTACGTTACATGAAACCGCGCAAAATTTGAATACTGGCAAAAACCGAATAAAGCGGCGCCTTGTTCTTCATCAAAATCATCGGGATTACGCACACATTGAAGGTAAGTATTCTTAGCGTGGAGTGGGGAAGAGGGAAAGAAGGAAGGGCCTGCAATCACTGCAATGAAACCTGTATCAACGTTCAAATTCTGAACGCTAAATTCCGATTGGCTCAAGTCACCACGTCAGTTCAACATCTCATTATCACGTGGTAAACTCCCTGCCGAATAGAAGTAAGCAAACGTCACTCCGGTGTTGAAGAAATAAAGACTCAAAGCAACATAAGACTGGATGGCATACAAACTTCAAAACGCTGTTTTAGAAAAATCGACAAGAGGTGGAAAATAGCATTTACAAACAAGTGCTAATACTAACACTATCGATCTAGTGCACGTGCCTTAAATGAAATCAGATTGTTTTGCCGTCCAGTACCGACTACGTGATTGAATTCCTGCAAAAGCCGGTCCATTTGGTCCAGTTCATCACGTTTTATATGAATAACTGTCTACAGTACAATCTTGATTATGAAACGTTCCACTCTCTTTACATTTCAGGATCCAGATCAATCATCGCACAAAATAATGATGCCATTATATTTAAGGATTGTTTTTGTGGCTTACATGGCTGTGTGTTCATATGGCCAAGGTAGGTTGTTGGATTAACGAAATTATTCCTGACGGTTTGTGATACATATACATTAGTTACTGCTACAATCTGACAAAGGGTGGGATGTTGGAAAAATATGGGGGGTTTTAGCCTTTTTTTAGATGTCATCTATGGGTGGTGGGGTGGTCAATAATTCTACAGTTTAGATCTGCGAAACCAATTCCTCCACCCACCCACCCATAAGAAAATGAATGTAGATAATAAAGGAAAATATCAGGCATATGTTGTAATATTTGTTTTTCATTTCCCATTTTTAACTGTACCAAAAGTCTCAACAATACCGCCTGAATAAAAGGCACAGGCGCCTTCACTAGACATGTCACGCTGGTAGACATGTCACGCTGGTAGACATGTCACGCTGGTAGACATGTCACGCTGGAAATCCGTCATTGACGAAGACATGGTAATACATTTACAGTTTATATATGATGGACGTTGTTGTCGGACTTCTTTTCTTATACTTATTTAATATTTGCTTTCCAGCTCACCTCTATTTAGCGTCCTTAACTGTCTCGAACCTATAGGCGTGTTTTTTGAAAAGAGAGATAAGAGACGGCTAAGGACCACGGGAAGCGATCAGAGGTAGCGCAAAGGACCACGGGAAGGGGCCTGGGTACGAGGCAGCATCTTAACGTATTTCACTAATCAGTTTATCATCCTCCCGATTAATTTCAGCTGCACAAGTACGACTTGTAAATGGACATAGTTCAAATGAAGGCCGAGTAGAGGTGCTATACAAGGGGGTCTGGGGCACGGTGTGTGACGACACTTGGAATCTCCTTGATGCAGTTGTTGTATGTCGAATGCTAGGTTACCCGGGTGCTAATCAATTTTATAGAAGCGCGCATTTCGGTGCCGGAAGTGGCAGGATATGGCTTGATGACGTCATCTGTATTGGAACGGAGACATCAATCAATCAATGTCGCCACAATGGATGGGGGGTCCATAACTGTAATCATAATGAGGATGCGGGAGTAGAGTGTTTATCGCCGTCTACCAGTCCACCAAATACAGGTTTGTACCTTTCTGTTATGAGGCGTGAGTTTTCGTCATCGTAAGAAAACAATGTAAAAAGTTTGGGGTAAATGTTTTATATATTTTTTTATAAGTATTCAACAAACTAATGGACTCCTGCAGACAAACACAAGCAAGAGCTTTCCAAACCCAAGTCTTGATATATCATTAGTTATTGGGGATATATGATCGTTATCGCTATTTTAGTCCAAACGTATTGACCGAATCCAAATCCCGGCCGGGTGGGGGTGGGGGACTCGGGGGTGCTCCCTATATGGCACTAACGGGGATTTTCGTCGTGACCTTTTAGGGGTTTAAACAGTTGTGGGTATTGTGGTACCTTTTAGGGTATTACGACTTGTCGGAAAATAAAATTATCGTTTTATGATCTCTTGGTCTGGCTTGTCGTCTTGATATTTTCACAGTCAATTGTACTTGGATCAAATATCAGTTAATCTAATTTGTGTTTTGGGATTGGTACCTCTTAGGGGTAAAAATATATTTGAGCCACACCCCCAGAGCGATTTTTTGCTACCTTTTCGTAGTTAATTTTAAAATTTTCGGCGAGCATACCTCCACCCCTCCCCCTCTTCCCCCTAGTTACCTTAGTTACTGCTACAATCTGACAAAGGGTGGGATGTTGGAAAAATATGGGGGGTTGTAGCCTTTTTTTAGATGTCATCTGTGCATGGGTGGTGGGGTGGTCAATAATTCTACAGTTTTGATCTGCGAAACCAATTCCTCCCCCCCCCCACCCTCCCATAAGAAAATGAATGTAGATAATAAAGGAAAATATCAGGCATATTTTGTAATTTTTGTTTTTCATTTCCCAAAAGGTTTAAGATAGAAACTTGTCTGACAGTTAATCTGGGCCCAAGTAACATTTTGAACTGTAACAAAAGTCTCAACAATACCGCCTGAATAAAAGGCACAGACGCCTTCACTAGACATGTCACGCTGGAAATCCGTCATTGACGAAGACATGGTAATACATTTACAGTTTATATATGATGGACGTTGTTGTCGGACTTCTTTTCTTATACTTATTTAATTTTTGCTTTCCAGCTCACCTCTATTTAGCGTCCTTAACTGTCTCGAACCTATAGGCGCGTTTTTCGAAAAGAGAGATAAGAGACGGCAAAGGACCACGGGAAGCGATCAGAGGTAGCGCAAAGGACCACGGGAAGGGGCCTGAGTACGAGGCAGCATCTTAACGTATTTCACTAATCAGTTTATCATCCTCCCGATTAATTTCAGCTGCACAAGTACGACTTGTAAATGGACATAGTTCAAATGAAGGCCGAGTAGAGGTGCTATACAAGGGGGTCTGGGGCACGGTGTGTGACGACACTTGGAATCTCCTTGATGCAGTTGTTGTATGTCGAATGCTAGGTTACCCGGGTGCTAATCAATTTTATAGAAGCGCGCATTTCGGTGCCGGAAGTGGCAGGATATGGCTTGATGACGTCATCTGTATTGGAACGGAGACATCAATCAATCAATGTCGCCACAATGGATGGGGGGTCCATAACTGTAATCATAATGAGGATGCGGGAGTAGAGTGTTTATCGCCGTCTACCAGTCCACCAAATACAGGTTTGTACCTTTCTGTTATGAGGCGTGAGTTTTCGTCATCGTAAGAAAACAATGTAAAAAGTTTGGGGTAAATGTTTTATATAATTTTTTATAAGTATTCAACAAACTAATGGACTCCTGCAGACAAACACAAGCAAGAGCTTTCCAAACCCAAGTCTTGATATATCATTAGTTATTGGGGATATATGATCGTTATCGCTATTTTAGTCCAAACGTATTGACCGAATCCAAATCCCGGCCGGGTGGGGGTGGGGGACTCGGGGGTGCTCCCTATATGGCACTAACGGGGATTCTCGTCGTGATCTTTTAGGGGTTTAAGTGCGTAGTTTGGTAGCACTTACGGTGTTCAATTTGAAACGCTCACAGTTGTGGGTATTGTGGTACCTTTTAGGGTATTACTACTTGTCGGAAAATAAAAATATCGTTTTATGATCTCTTGGTCTGGCTTGTCGTCTTGATATTTTCACAGTCAATTGTACTTGGATCAAATATCAGTTAATTTAATTTGTGTTTTGGGATTGGTACCTCTTAGGGGTAAAAATAAATTTGAGCCACACCCCCAGAGCGATTGTTTGCTACCTTTTCGTAGTTAATTTTAAAATTTTCGGCGAGCATACCTCCACCCCTCCCCCCTCTTCCCCTTCTCTCCCCCCCCCCCCCACATACATACACAACCGGGATCCAAACTTTCCAAAACTGTATTGTTTAAAATTGGTTAGGGGTAGTTTTTATAGGAGGACGTTTAGTAAGGGAAATAAAAAATCGCCACATATAGTCTTTTTTAGAGACTTCATAACTTTCGTTTTTAGTTATTTATTTTTTCATTTTATCCTTAGCATAAAACTAATAAATTTACTTTGTACAGGGTCATTATAATCAGCAACGTCGCTGTCATCATCATGATCATCGTCATTATAATAATCATCATTATTCATGAAATCGTTAAATGTTTTCTGTTCTTAATGGCTTTCACATTTTGTATTTCTCACACTAGGTGCAACAGGTTTTGTTCTGTACACCGATGCAGGAGCAGGGAATATCTACAGGCTCAATATCCTGGGCGCAACCTCTGTATCAAGTCCCCAGTTGATAATCCATTCACGGAATCCCCCTTTTGCAGTCACCTACGATCCCTTGGAGGGTCGCATTTACTGGTCTGACACATTAACAAGAAAGATATCAAGAGCTTATCTCAACGGTAGTACTGAAGAAGTCGTTATGCCAAATGTAAGAAAGGCGGTTGGCCTTGCTGTGGATGTGGCTGGAAGGAATCTTTACTGGGCTGATAGTATGAAGAGGCGGATTGAGGTATGCAGGCTTGACGGGTCACACAGGAAAATCCTTTTGAGGCCGGGTAAACTGAAGGACCTAGTACTGGATGTAACTCGAGGGTGAGTGAGCAGGACTTCGTACATAGCGACGAAGAACGCGACTTTCTATCTTTTCTTTCTATCTCTAATAAAACATTTAAACATATATTTGGAAGAATTTTGACCGAAACCTATTAATAATTTTTTCCGACTCCATCTCGTTCATCGTGATCCTTCGCAAGATAAGCTAGAATTCTTCAACCCTTTATTTGTTTTTTGTTTTTGGTGGTGGGGGGGGGGGGGGGGGGGGGGGGGGGAGGGGAGGATTAATTTTTGTTCAGTATTACGCCTGGTGATACAAATTAAAGTGTGGAATTTTCAATAAGCTTTCAATGGCAGGACCAAGATCAGTGAAGAGATTTTATCATGATGTATATATGGTGTATATATGGTGTATATATGGTGTATATATGGTGTATATATGGTGTATATATGGTGTATATATGGTGTATATATGGTGTATATATGGTGTATATATGGTGTATATATGGTGTATATATGGTGTATATATGGTGTATATATGGTGTATATATGGTGTATATATGGTGTATATATGGTGTATATATGGTGTATATATGGTGTATATATGTTTAAAATGATCAGAAACCGTGATTGATCCGGTATTTTGCAATCATGCGTACACAGCCTCGTTTTGATGTTTTGTTTTTTTCAGATTCAAAAACGTCATTAACTAGATAGAAAAATGTAATTTCATTTTCAAAATTATACATGCAGTTCACTTACAGAAACATCTTTTAGGGGAACTTGTTATTTCTCCTTCAAATTAAGCAAATTAGGTGTACGCATGAATGCAAAATCCCATACAAGTCTATAAATCTCATGGTATTAACTTTCCAAAAATGTTGATGTATAAGTGCTCTTTAATATGAAAGTAATTATTTTCATCTTAGAGATCACAGTTTGCAGATCTCAAAAATCCTACGTGCGAATAAGGTGTATAGGCTTGACTATAAATACTTTATATCTTTTGTATTGGTAGGCTAGTCTACTGGACATCTGCTGATTACCCTTTCAAGATCGAGAGAGCTTCAATGGATGGCTCTAACAGAGCAGAAATAATATCAAGCAGCATCCACAACGTCCCAATAGGTCTTGCTATCGACGCGTATCGTAATATTCTCTACTGGACAGAACAGTACATCGATAGGATATTTTATGTCAACCTAACGAACCCTGGACTTCAGAAGGAGATACTGACAAGCTCGTCAATACCACAATGGCTGGCAATCCTCGGTGGTCGTATATACTGGACATCTAACGACTGGCAGGGTGCTGTGTATAGCGCCAATAGAATGGGGAATAGCGACGTGAGGAAGTTGGTTAATCTTCACAAACCTCAGGGGATATATGCTTACAATAATAACAGCTCCAGTCACGCTGGTAAGTTGTTTATAGTACCTCCAGACCTCCAAAACTCAGATTTCCAAGTTATTGAATATTGTGGAAACGAACCCGGATTTTCACCCTGATATTGTGGAAACGAAACCGGATTTTCACCCTGATATTGTGGAAACGAACCTGGATTTTCACCCTGATATTGTGGAAACGAACCCGGATTTTCACCCTGATATTGTGGAAACGAACCCGGATTTTCACCCTGATATTGTGGAAACGAACCTGGATTTTCACCCTGATTGATAATTCTAAGTCGTCTATGACCTGGAATTCCACATATTTTTACAAAAATACGGACCCTGAAATCTAAATTAGGTTCCAACCCAGACCCTGTACGCCGAACATACATAATACGTCATAAGCAAGAGTGTCTCCCTGGCCTGCAGACACAGTTTAAGCTTAAAGATAAAGGTTAAAGTGCCCCTCAACCCAAACTTTTTTTCTTTTTTTCGAAAAGAGGAGGTAATTTGTAGTGGTCCTGCGAAAAAAATAGTAATTTGCGTTAATCCTATATTTTTTTATGAGCGTTTAAAGACGGAAAAATCCCGTATGCAGTGGCGCACGTCCTAATTGTGATAATTAAAAACGATGCCACAGAAAGTTAGGGTCTTATAACGTAAACGAAGGAAGATTGTCTGTTTCAGTTGTAAAGATTTACAAAGAGAAGTCAGAGTAGTTGGAAGTATAGCTAAATTTCTGGAGTTTTAGACACTATTAAAGGCTCTCCACGGAGCGATCGCAAACATAGACCATATGTTTACTAACTTTTAGTGTACATCTTCCTTCAACTACGTCACTCGTCCCCGGTTTTAGTAACCGTAATGGCGACGCTTTGTCATCAGAATCGGGTATACAATCGCTCATAAAAATTCCAGGATTAACGTAAATTCCATTTTCCCCCTCAAAAGTATTCAAAATTACCTACTCTTTAAAAAAAAAAAAATGGGGTTGAGGAGCATTTTAAGTGACTGTACTTCACTTAGTAAGTAGCTCGTAACAGATTTATCAACCCAAGACTATAGGTCTCACCTGTGGGTTTGTGATTTTATCTCCTTTTAACTCAGTGATCAGAATGTGATGTTCGAGGTGGAGATAGTTTGGCATTAATACAGTACCTGCTCCTCAGGCTTTTTGAGACCTGTGTGTTTTTGAGAGCGGTAACCAAATCCAGCGATAAACACGTTGGGTCTTAAACTGACTAGAAAGTACTGCCTAGGTAATACAATCTCGCTCGGCTCAAACTACGAATGGCCGTAGACCTTCACGTTTACTCAAATGATGATAATAGATCGTAAGCCTTCGTCGGCCATATGAAAGCTATGAAGCAGTGGGAGGCAGTTTATAAGTCCTTTACAAGACCGTCATATTTATCTACCGACATTTTACACTTACCAAGTTCTTACTCGTAAAATGAAGAAGAATGATGAAAAACGATGAGCATGTTTTTTTGTAAAACAAATTGCTGTAAATAAGGAACATCTTAACCGTAAACAAAAAGGATGACTGTACTCTTACGTTTAACACTTGTTTTGTAGTAAGTTATGGATGCAGAAACCAAAATGGCGGTTGCAGCCATCTTTGTCTACTGACACCAGAAGGACACAAATGCGCATGCTCAGGAGGAATGGCACTAAAGGATGACGGGAAAACATGTAAGGCATCACACGACTAATAAGACTGGCATTATCCAGAATTAACCCTACGGTTTGCGCAAATCAATCTGCTTAAATCAGTAAGGAAAAAGATCGCTGCCTAGCTAACCTGTCAGTCTGAAAAACAAATGGAAATGTATCGGTCATTTTGCCGAGGGAAAGCGTCTCATAAAACTTATATTTTTATAACTAAATCAGACAAAAAAACACAAAGTGAACAGTTTCCTACAGTTTTTATAGGTTATTTCAAATCGTTTGAGTGCTATCTATAAATCTGCGCTCGAATAGTCCTTCATCGGCTTAACTGTTACTTATTTTCAAACTGCATCGTTATATGGATTATTAGTACATACCTAATCGTGAAGTCATGGACCTGCCTTTGATCAGCTCCTATGGTGGTTTCAGGTCTTTCTTTTCTTGTTCTGCGCCTGTTTAGGTTATTTGCCACTTTATTTGTCTATCAGTTTAATCATCGAGTGATTGAAGATTGTAGCTTATATGAAATTGAAGATTGCTGTATAAAGAGTGATTAACCTAAGAGTTGTTAGTTTCAAGGTAGTCCATCACTCGATCGATCACCCCAATATCGGGTTCTATGCGTACATGCCGAGCTATAATTCCAATGTTTAAAGTTAGCATTAAGTTCAAGGTTTTGAATAACTACCAAATTAACAAACGTTTCTGAATCTTAGAATACCAATTGGTCAATTCAAATCTCAATCTCAAATTAGTTAACTGAAATTGGAAATAGAGCGTGTTTCTTGTTAAAAAAAACTCAATTAACGGCAGCAAAATGTCGCGTGATGAACATTCGTGTGATTAATAAAGAGAACTATAACTAGACCGGTGTTCAATTGAGTGTCGAAAAGTAATCAGGCGGTTGCTTTCGAGTTTGATTGGTTAGTTATCCACGTTTACGTTTACTTTTGCTCGTGATTGGTTCAAGTAAACCCAATCATGAATTATTTCAGTTCGTGATTGGTTCATTGCGTTTTTACTTGCTCGTAATTGGTTCATTGCGTTTTTACTTGCTCCTGTGATGGACTCTCCGGGTAATGGGCTCCTCTGTTAACTTAGTTTTTTTTTTTCACAGGTTACTACAAAGAGTTTATCATAGTTGTTGATCACAATCGTGGAAGGATTTACAAAAAGTCTCTCGATGATTTAAGTCATGTGAAGGAATCTGTTCCTTTAAAGGACCTCCAATCACCTTATGCAGTAGACTTCGATCCTCTTGAAGGACGAATCTATTGGACGGACACCCATTATGGAAGGATTTCCCGCGCTTTCTTGAATGGCAGCTCACAGGAAGTGATTGTTAACCAAGGCGTCTCCCATACTTACGGACTAATAGTCGACTCTGTTGGTCGTAATCTCTACTGGACTGATTCACAGCACTACACTATAGAAGTGTCTAAACTTGATGGAAGCGACCAGAAAAAACTGATATCACTGAATGGTGATGTTCCAAAAGCTATTGTTCTCGACAGTCGAAATGGGTAACTATCAGGCTTTGTGATACTTTTAGTTATAATTGTCTTTATTTATGATTAAAGCAGCTTACATTAATCAGTGTTGTTCATCAGGCTATATTTTGCTCGCGTTAAAGATTCTGAAAACAAGATGAAATGTTCTTAGCCTAGATATGTTAATTTAATTTCACGCTTCCACTAGCTAATGAAGGGACATAACCACTCCCATTTTCACTCGAAAAAGAATGTAAGGGAGTTTACTAAGCACCCTCCGGGAACCCTAGTAAACTACCTTATGATTGATATTCGTTTTTCCCCTTTTGTTTTGCTCGCGTTAGATGATGCGAAGTAAAGACTGCATTCTGTTGCCAGTTTTAACCAATGACGTTTTCTATATTTCCTTGATTTTTCACCTTTTTTCCCCAGAATATTTCACTTTGTTTTGAAATAAAGTACGCGAATAACCGTAGACTGTCTTTTTTGTTATCATTCTCTATTTGTAGAAAAACTTTGCGGCTGCTCCATAGTAACGGATAATCGGTAACGTCTTTCCTTTTTAATTTAGATTGATGTACTATTGCTCAAGCGGCATAACGACAAACATTAAACGAGCAGAGATGAGTGGGGATAACATACAGAGCATATCGAACCTCCAAAATTCTAGATTCCTACCTACTGGACTTGCGCTTGACAGGGAAAATAAAAGGCTTTACTGGATTGCTCATCTGAGGAATAAAATTTTCTACATTGAAACCGATCAAGTTAATGGTCAGATTTACACTGTCTTAACAGCCTATCACTACCTGTATAGTGCAACAGCGTTGGCGTTAAAGGAGGACTTTCTATACTGGGCTGATCTCAATGATGTTTACCGAGTAAATAAAACGAGCCCATCTTTCGGTCGTGTTCAAGCAGTGGTGAGTGGTATCAATAGCCCAACGGATATCCATGTGTACCACAACAATACGGACGTTCAAGGTACTGAAAGCATTGCCGTACCGTGAGGAAATACATGTATATATTCTGAATTTTCTGATCAATATTTTTTGGGTATTAAATATTAAGGTTGTTTTCTTTCTGCCAGGGAGATAAGAACTGCTCAAAATTCTCCTGTAGATATTGAACTAAAAACAGAATCTTGGGTTTAAATACAAAATCACAATAAGCAAACTAATTTGAACGCAAAATGAAAGTCACAATGATTGGTTATGTCGAAAGGAATGTTAAACCTTAAAACTGGAGGACAATCGATGAAAATGGGTACATATGTCTACTGCAAAAGTAAGGTTGAGAGTAAGATTATAGATGGGTCATTTATTGTATTGCTCCGTTTTGGTTTTAAAGGCCCAAAGAAAGTAATTGTCAAATGCTCACTGAAACCTCCTATACCTTTAGAAGACATCAACGCCGACTGACGGTCACAGGCGAACACATGCCTGAATTATAAATTACCTCATCCCCAGACCTTCGTCATAGTCGATTCCATCACTGATTGGATACCAACAATTCCGAAATCATTCATCATCTTAAACGTAGTTGGTTTTCGACTATTTATTGATTGCCATTTAAATGGTCAAAGGCAGCATCATAGAAGCAGTAGACACAAAACAATTACTAAAACGAAAGGTGTTTGTTAATGATTATGTTGTATTTTTGATCGCAGATGATTACCACCCATGCGCAACTAATAATGGCTGGTGTACTCACTTGTGTCTTCTCAAGCCTGGAGGGTACAAGTGCGCCTGTCCAACCAAACAAACACCAGGCCGAAACTGTCAAACAACACCACAAATACCATCTCCATCGCCACCTTCAAGCTCGCCATTACCACATTCATCCTTATTTACATTTGCTCCATCACTATCCAAATCTTCTTTCCCTTCTCCTCTTTCGTCTTCGTCACCTTTACCATCACAATCGCTTTCCCCATCTTCATCATCACCACCGTCCCCATCGCCGTTTTCCTCCCTGTCACCCTCTCCCTCGCCATCCCCTTCGCTATCGCCGTCACCCTCCTCTCTCCTTCCCCCATCCCAGTCGCCCTCGCCTTACCCATCGTCGCCATTGCTATCCCCGTCCCCATCACCAATATCCTCCCCTTCCCCATCGCCCTCACAACCCCCGCCACCCTCCCCTTCCCCATCGCCGTCAACCTTCCCTACCCCATCCCCGTCGCAATCCCCTTCGCCCTCGCCTTCCTCATCGTCGTCGCCATTATCCTCCCCTTCCCCTTCCCCATCGCCGTCACCCTCAACCTCGCCATCCCCGCCACCCTCCTCTACCCCTTCCCCGTCACCCTCGCCTTCCTCAGCGTCGTCGTCATTATACTCCCCTTCCCCATCGTCGTCGCCCTCGCCCTCACCCTCGCCATCGTCATCACCCTCCTCTACCCCTTCCCCGTCACCCTCGCCTTCCTCAGCGTCGTCGTCATTATACTCCCCTTCCCCATCGTCGTCGCCCTCACCCTCACCCTCCCCTTCCCAGTCACCCTCGCCATCCTCAGCGTCATCGTCATTATACTCCCCTTCCCCATCGTCGTCGCCCTCGCCCTCACCCTCGCCATCGTCATCACCCTCCTCTACCCCTTCCCCGTCACCCTCGCCTTCCTCAGCGTCGTCGTCATTATACTCCCCTTCCCCATCGTCGTCGCCCTCACCCTCACCCTCCCCTTCCCAGTCACCCTCGCCATCCTCAGCGTCGTCGTCGCCATTACCCTCCCCTTTCTCGTCGACATCATCCTCGCCAGCGCTCTCGCAATCCCCGTCGCCATCGCCGTCACCCTCCTCTATCCCCTCTCCGTCACCCTCGTCTTCCTCATCGTCGTCGCCATCGACGTTACCCTCCCCTTCCTCATCGTCGTCGTCCTCACCCCCGCCATTACCCTCCCCTTCCCCATCACCTTTGTCATCATCACCATCTACATCGCCGCCACCATTATCACAGGCCCTCTCCCCATCAACCTCACAATACCCCTCTTCGTCATCATTTTTACCATCACCATCTCTGTCGACTTCTGCATTTACTTCTCCTTTCTCTTCTCCATCCACATTGATAACTGCGCCTATTTCTTCAACTATTTATACCCCGACAACACCTCGCCACCATTCTTCCACACCTCGCCATACTTCATCAAACACACCATTTCCAAATGGGTGTTCGAGAACGACATGCTTCAACGGAGCAACGTGCCGTACGTCCAACGAGAGTCCCTGGTTCAGATGCTTTTGTTCGACAGGCTTTGCATCCGAACATTGCCAGACAAACGTAGGTTAGTTGAAAAGTGAAAACGAAGCCAATCTTAATCAATCAACTTTGAGTAACCAAAAGAGAAGTCTAACGATTCTACCTACTTCATTGCATGCATAACCCTCGAGAAAGAAATAGATGGATTGATAGGTGGGTAGGTGTACCTAGACAGTTAGGTGGGTAGGTACATGTAGGTAGGTAGATAGACTATTGTTTAGCATTATGCGTGGATAATTTGTTTCTTATTTCTTAATTGTCTTCAGGTGAAAACATAGTTACCGTCACGTTCAATGTTGCACTAGATCAGGTAATTATCAAGCTACGTTATCGCAGTTACAATATAACTAGATGCTGGTTTTTTTAACTTGCACGATGCTCTGCAGGTTAACCTTGAATATTTCAAGAGAAAAGCTGTGTTTATTTCTTGGATCTTTACTAGCCAAGAGAATCCGTTAGACTGACAACACTGATTACCAAATGACGCTGATATAACAAACAGTTTGATTGGTTGGAAAGCATTTACCGTAACAGCGCTATTATCTATAAACGCATGCCGTTTTCTTATTGGCCAGGTTATTTATCGTATGGCATGAGTTATATTCGAAATCAGTAAACGATCTTGGTTATCATAAATAAATTTGGTTGAACTCTTGGACATGGTTTGAATGTCTACGTTGCTTCGTACACCCATATGTTTGTTTGAAGTTAACTGTGACGTTATCCTCCCATAGTGGTCGAACAGCACATTCAAGTTGAGCATCTCCCGGGCATTCACTGAACATTGCAAGGATGGCAATGATAAGAACTGCGCATTTTTAAAAAGGTATGTCTTCGTTTCTAGAATATTTTAGAAATAATTAGAGCTACACTTTGAATTCGCTCCAATTGCAACACTGTCTCGTAACATTTACATCAAAATCCATTTTTAGTTAATACTTGCTGAACGAAGCTCGGGTTTCCAGTACTAGCTTCATTCTTCAGAAGCTAAGTTCGAGTGTACTTTCCTCACATGCCAATGGCTTACTGTTAGTGTGAAACATGCATGCGCATAGCATTTGACTGTGTGGCGCGACTAAAATCCGGTAACGTCGTAGCTGATCGGAAGAGGATTCGTGGTTTGTTTGGTTAGGGTTAGTCGTATTGTTTGGTAAGCCATTGTTGTATTGTTTGGTAAGCCATTGTTGTATTGTTTGGTATGCCATTGTCGCATTGTTTGGTAATCCATTGTTGTATTGTTTGGTAAGCCATTGTTGTATTGTTTGGTATGCCATTGTCGCATTGTTTGGTAATCCATTGTTGTATTGTTTGGTAAGCCATTGTTGTATTGTTTGGTAAGCCCAGTTAAACACTTTTCTTATTTTGTCCCCGGTATGCTGCTCAGCGCGTCCAACTATTTTCCTCTGCTGCACAGATAATTAGCTCTTGGCCAGGGCTGTCTAACTCAAAAAACTAAACTTATTACTACATGGCTCAAACCTCTTGAGCAAACTTGACAATTACAATTTGTTTTAGCTGTTCAAAGATTCATGAGTCGTATTAACTTGATAGTCTTACCAAGCTTTCTGTTTGTTTGTTTATTCCATAATATATAGTTGAATATTCATTTATTTTGAAATGTAATAACTTATATACAATATTGTTAACTGCACCTTTAGATTTTTGACATTAGTACCTTCTACTACCGGTATTTCGGCACCTTTCTGCACTTTTGATTATTTGATATTATTATTGTCATTTATTTATTACTCGGGCTGCCTGTGGCAGCGCCGAGTCTGAAAATGCAAGCGGTTATTTTTTTATTTTATTTTATTTCATGTCAGACGGCTTCTGCGCATGCGTTAAAGGTCACATTCCAACCAATCAGATTGCACTGTGCTGGTCACGCAAACAAAGGTTAGATTTCCTCAGGCGCGCTCAGATAAGAAAGCTCAAAGCTGTCAGACGAGGCGAGACAAGGAGATATCAATTTCAAATAGTCATTGTCAGAAATCTATTCCATCGTCGGTGGGCAATGATGCAATACAACCTAAATTTGGGTCAGGTCCATGTTTTACGACAGAATAACCAGAGTCTTTCTACTGGATTCGGAGAGCTCGAGACATTATACAAGTCTGCTAATATGGGGAAAACTGAAACAAAAAATGAACTTTGACGGCAGAAACCCTGATATTTGAGCCAAGCGGAATATTTACATGATCCGCTAAGATTTTTACAAATCTAATTAGTTAAGCAGATGTACGCAGTGTATGCCAACTGAAATGCTGTGCTCGTTTTGTGGTTACGGCTCAGTGGGGCAACTATCCGAACAAGAAGCATGAACTGCCAGCAAAGAGAGAGGAATTGATCGGAGACGTTAAATTACGTTACTGTGAAGAGGATCAAAATTCAAGTTTTGTAGCTTGAGACTGTCTTCTGCCGTGACTCGTGAGAGAAATTGGAAAAGATCTAGCTGTTTCATTCAGACACTGGCAAATTTATTGAAAGCTACGGGCTTACTTTATGAGATTATTATTCATTGTGGAATGAAAGGAAACAGGTTAGCTGAAAGTTAAGTTCGAGGTAGGCTTCGACTTTCATTCCGTTTCAGTGCATATGTGCACGAAGGTGTCAGTTACGTAAGTACTGTAAGTAAACTCTTTTTGATTTGAATAAATTTCCTCTCAGTTTGTCTGTTAATGTACTTTTCCTTCTAATTATCGCTTTATTTAACATCTGATTTAGAGTATGCGTACCTCAGAATAAATTATTTGAAAGGTCAACTGAATTCTTGTGTCGATAAGCGCAAATGTTTTTTGTGAAACAGTCTGTGTATATGAGAAGCGGCTTAATAGAAGAGCTTTCTCATTTATAGGAATTACAATTGTTTTTCTTGCTATGAAATTTATGTTTCATTTCACATTTATTCATACAGTTTTAGCCGGACATTTCCCCGAGTTTTTGATCTATTTTCAATCAAATTCAAAGTCTGAATATGTCATTGTATTGCATTTATACACTTGAATTTGCCAGTATTCTGTTGTTCGAATCCTGCGTTATCATAGTCATGCCATAAAAGCGATTAATAGACCAGTCTGTTTTTTTGACGTTCTCACTGGCGAATTAAAGCACGACTTGATACTAAGAGGATTTCAAATGAAAGTGTATTTCATCTTCAATCTCATGTGGCCCGAGTGAAAGCCCAGATGGGCTCTTGTTATCTATGTTTTAGAAAGTTATACCACATGAGCAAATGCTGAGAATATATATGGTTACAAAAGCCATGTCCCTTATTGTGCTTGGCTGCCAGTGGTGTGGCTCGTTCAGAGCACTAGGCACTGACCCCTAAAATCGCGTTATTACTGCATTTTCAAAGATTTGATGAAACTGCCGGAAGTTAGAAACGGAGAACCAAACCGTAAAGACAGTAAATGGTTGTGAACGGTCTATTTTTATTTTGGTGATAGATAACATAACGAAACAACTTGTTTTGACTTTCAGCAAACACCGCGAAATGCGTTCAGAGAGCGAAATCCAATTTCATTCAGACGACGTCCTCGTTATAACACAGCCAAAGGCATTCCAGACTGGAGAAGTGCAGGTCTCAGTAGCAGTTGTAAACCCAACCACGAGAGAATCGCCTATCGCCAAGAATGATTTGTGTAAAATGATACACAATACCAGACAGCGTATTGCGTATTATATGGACGGTCATCGCATCCTAAAGATTAATGGCCAAGAAAAGCCAAAGTGTGTTGAGAGGGGCGGAGGAAAGAAAGGACAGAAAATGGATGAATCTTCTGAGGTGACGGTCCCTTTGGCAGTGACATTGAGCCTTTTGTTCTTTGCCGTAATATTCCTTGCTGTCTACTTTCAAAGGTACGAGAAAACGAGATTTCTAATATAAGTGGTAGTGAAGCAATGATTGTGAACTCAACATTTTCACTTTCACAGCGTCCTGTACGTACTCACCTTTTGCTCCATTGAAATACGGTACTAGCCGTCATCTGTTAAGCGTTAAGCCATTCAGCTGGTCAGCTTTAATTTATGTAACAACTAAAGTTGTTCCTACGTGTTCTATAACAAAAATGCAGTCTAAAGATCTTGTGAATCCACAAGTGCAATACAAGTGAATCCACGAGTGGAACACAAGTGCCTGAACAGCTTTTCAAACCTCAAGTATGCCTGTCCATTGGCTGGGAAGTCGAGATTCCGTTCTTAAACAGGGACGTGTGATAGGTGGCCTTAGGTCCTAACCACAGTATAGATTGGAGGACGTTACAGAAACTGCTGTGTTGTTTGTGGAAGACAAGGGAATTCTTCCCGACACAGCAGCCTGCATTCTAAGAGCACTAACCAATCACCATGTTTGCAAACTACATGACAGAAAATTGCGCTGTATAGAGCAGTCTGTATATCATAACTCCTCATCTAAAATGCCTCCCAGTGACCGTAATACGTACTTATATATATCTATATATCTATATATAAAGTATGTATATAATGTCCAAATGTCTTCAGGCCAACAGCTAGTCCAGCCAAGAGGATCAATAAAATTGATTCCCAGTTCTTGTCCACAGTAATTGTTATAACTGATGAAGGCTGATGAAGGCCGAAGGCCGAAACGTTTTAGTAATTTTTTAATAACAGTCCTGAGTTGCTCTCGTTCACATTTTTCTATTCAATATATATACAGTCGATGCCAAAAAGCTTGTCCAGCAGAACATAATATAATACTATAATATCCATTGTTTTGGGCTATTGTCTAGGCCAAAACAATAGGCCAAAACAATGGATATTAAAGTATTATATTATGTTCTGCTGGACAACCTTTTTGGCAGCGACTGTATATATATACAGCGAATTGCAAAAATTATGAGGTGTCCAATATATCGAGTGCATTGTGGGAACGATTTCCCGTTACTGTCTCGCACAAAGACCGACGCGACAATGGCTACGTATACGTACTATCAATGTCCATCTAAGCGTTTTGGATGTAGTATCTAAACGAAATTTTCCCAGTACTAAACAGCTTTTAAGGACGGTGCCTACTATTGTCAGCGCGCACGCCGTTCTGTGCATCTTGCGTCCCGCGGGTCATCCCGCGAGGCAGGCCATTTGCAGAACTATTTTGAAAAAAATGTTAATTGTGTAGTGTAATCTGACAGACAGAAAGATGAAGGATTTTAAAATACGGTCGAAAGATATGCTTGAGAAATGAACGATTTGGGAAATCTTTAAATTCCACTACACGGCCACGAAAGACAATTTTCAGCTGAAATGGTATTAAAACAGCCGACCATTTCAATGATTTATCGTGGGGAGATGGTCGAAGAATCGTAGATTTAGGAGATTTACCCGACCAATTGAATGAAGGTTGTTTGGACTGCCATGCATCACTGCTGTCTTTTCGCCCAGCGCCTTGTGCTTTAGGCCTGTCGATGCTTTCGAGTTTCGTCAGTTTCTCCAAACATGGACTCGGCCGAGTATAAACAATGTGCGAATACGGTCAAATAAGCTTTGTGAAAACGGGTAAACCTCTTGGAAATCCAAAGAAGAATGAAGAAGGAAGGACTGTTTGGGGTTTGAGTACAAAGGAAGCAGTAACAGTTTTGATTTTCAATGAAGAAAGTCGAAAGACGGGACTGACTCTTTTTCCCACCGCCATCTTGAAAATCTCCCAGAATGCAATAAAAGAAACCAATTTTCAGACTTACTAGGGAGGCCTTGGTAAAAAATGTAAATTTTTGAAAATAAAATTAGCGATAAAGTGCCTACCGTCCACATAACTTTTTAAAACGCGTGGATAACCCCATTTTTTCTTTTTGTAATCTATAATATAGAAGCTAAACAACGTTTACATATTTTTTTTGTCTTTATAAAATTGAAACTTGATGTCCATTTCGGCAAAAAAGATGTGTCTGTTCATGGTCACTAATGAGGCTTACGAAGCAAAATTTGAACAAAAAAATATAGTTATTGTAAGATAAATGGTTTGATTGGCATCCTTTGTGAAGAACGCTATGTCTAACGTTTTTTGTCCTAATATTTTGCCAGATAAGCCAAAATATTAATCGAATTAAAAAATAGTTTCTCGGACAAAGAAAAATGCTGAGTCAGCAATTTTTTCGCGATTTTCATCCTTAATTGGCCGGTAACAAAACGAGCAGGGGACTGGGACCTAGTTTATCAGAATTACTCTAATTCTAAAATGAAGTTCATCACATCATAGAGCATGTTGAAATTAGCATTTGTGCCAAGTTTGATGTAATTCAAGTGAATCGTGTCTGAATTATAAGCAATTGAAATTTCTTTGTCCCTCCAAAATTTTACAATGAATGTATGGTTTGGAGGGACAACGTTAAATAATAAGAGAGTTTGTATGGGAAATTGACATATTTGATGCCTTCTAGCATCGTCAATATTGAGCCAAAGTTCACCATACTTTCCAGACTAGCTAAGTTTGATCTGTGCTCTTGGAAAATAATGCTCACTTTGACTAGTTATTAATTGAATTAGTTTTACTGACTCGGTTCCAGTCCCCCACTCGTTTTGTTACCGGCTAATTATCTCTCTTAAACGTATGGGTACCCCATAAATTTTTTTCTGATTTCTAAAGCTCCTTAGGGGGTTCAAACAATCCATATAGATTTTTAGAAAACAAATTGGTTTGTAATTAGTAGGCACCGTCCTTAAATGTCGTATTTATTTTCAAAAGCATCATCTCAGCAATAATCAGCAATAATCTCCGCAGTTATGAGCGCGTAGATTATTGTCGCGGTTCGTGACTAGCGCGCTAGCTGTTTGGAACGTCTAGCCCAGCTAGCAGAGTACTAGATGAAGTAAATAAAAATATATTTTTCTATTATTAGCCTCATTATCTAAGGTGCAGACAATTTCAAGCCCTTCTTACGAAAAGCCTTCCAACCTTCACCAACAATATCGGGCCGTGTTCAACAAACAATAACATACAAAGGAGATACTGAAATGTAAATTCAAGGTACACACGAATTTCTAGACTTAGGAAGCAATTATTTCTAAATCATTTTGTTTTAATCCAATGATAGTCTGAATTTCGGCCGTCTCCTCCGGTTCGTAACGAACCAGAGGAGACGGCTGAAATTCAGGCTAATCCAATGGTAATATATGTCCAAAAATAGTAGTAAGCAATGCGAAAAATGAAATCATTTGTGAATTTTAAAAATCATGATTCATTGAAAGGTTTGATATTTGATCGTTATAACATGCTTGGTAATTATCATATTTTCGCTAATATGCTAATGTTTTCGTTTGCAGTGTCGACGTTTTCATAACTAATAAAACCTTAGTGAACAAACTTTTACTTCTGAAATAACCTTTGAACCTTCTTGGATGATAAAGTAGGAAAGCACGGCTTTATTTACATGTATTTCCGTCTAGTACTCTCAGCTTGAGCCAGCGCGCTAGTCACGAACCGCGACAATAATAATAAATATCTCATCTACGCGCTCATAACTGCAGAGATTATTGCCGGATGATGCTTTTAAAAATAAATACGACATTTAAAAGCTGTTTAGTACTGGGAAAATTTCGTTTAGATACTACATCCAAAACGCTTAGATGGACATTGACAGTACGTATACCTAGCCATTGTCGCGTCGGTCTTTGTGCGGGACAGTAACGGGAAATCGTTCCCACAATGCACCCGATATATTGATATGTTTATATGTTGGACACCTCATATTTTTTGCAATTCGCTGTATATATATATATGAGCACTGTTAACACAAAAGGAGGATTCACGTCTAACACCCCTCTGATAAGAAAACCGGTTAAGGACTGAAAAAACGCGAAAAGCTGGGAGACCAAAAACTGCGTGCATGCCAGCCAAGTATGGTGAGTAGTAGTAGCCTTTATGTGATAACTACGCTCATGATGTGTGCAGCTTTACCTATAGTTCGGGCTGCATTTCCAGGGTGCACTGCAGAACGTTGCACTGATATCATCGGACCAATCGCCGTTTCAGACTGAACGCACACTGAAATGTAAAGTAGGATGACTACATGAGTCGGCACTTCTAAACGTTTTAGCATTATTTATGCATCGTAAAGAGCGATAAAACTCGCGAGCGCCTATAGGCTTTTAATAAAGAGAGAAAATACTGAAGTATTGACATTGTAACGACTGAAAATTCATGAGCGCATATGGCTTTTAATAAATAGAGAAATTTCTGAAATATCGACAGCAGTGTTCTATCATGAGCACTGTTAACACAAAAGGAGGATTCACGTCTAACACCCCTCTGATAAGAAAACCGGTTAAGGACTGAAAAAACGCGAAAAGTCGGGAGACCAAAAACTGCGTGCATGCCAGCCAAGTATGGTGGGTAGTAGTAGCCTTTTTGTGATAACTACGCTCATATATATATTGAAATGGCAGTGTTTTACGTAAAACAATGAATGCACTTTACTTTTACTTTGAATTTACATTTACTGTACATCTCTCTCACAAACACAATAAAATGTAACATCCTATCAACAAATTTGAAAGGCTATCTTAACTTTTTTTAAATTTGTTGTCCTCAAATGACCGAATAACATGAAGCTATTTACTAATAATTATCATTTGGTTTGTTTTGACTTAGGCTCAGAAAATGGTGCTACGGTGTTCCTATAATAATACGCACTCGCCAGACGCGATCTTCGTTCAACAATCGTGGCTACCTCGAAGAGGATAACGATGACGATAACGATAACGTCTACGAACCAATACGTGACAGTTTTGGAAATCCAATTTATGATGTCGGAACCAATTTCTCAATAATAAAGCCTCCCAGCTCGGTTGACAACCCAATATACAATGAAGTTGGCGTGGATTTTCGTCCGCATCTCGCCGTATCTCTTCCTGATAAAGTTTTGCCTGGCTATCAAGCCGAGCGAGAGAGGTTCTCTAGTATTGGCGACGAACAATCAGTTGAGCCTGTATATGCGAAGCCATTAACCGTGATTGACCGCAAAGATCAGACACAGTCTTGTGCACCAAGCCCTGAAAAATTGCCTGAGGAGCAATTGCCAGACAATGAGTGCGCTTCAGTTGATAATGTTAGGCCATGGCTTCCAAATGCAGAGGTCAAGCCGAGTTTACCAGGGATGCGCAATGGGCAAAGACGACCACGTAGAACGGATGCTCAAGGGATCAGACACGTTCCCAAATCTAGAGACGATGAAACCGATTACTATAACATTAACTCTGGCGAGTTACAACGTCCTCAACAAACGCGCTCAGTGTGTAATAACGGAACCTCACAAAGTGTTGATAGATCTGATAGTTGTATCCCCGCAGACCGGCGAGAAAGTGATCAAAGGGTTCCATATGATGGGAGAGGTCATGTGAAAGGAAATATGACACATCCAGAACACAATGGTTGTGAGCCCATCACAACAGACTGTAATGATGTGAAGCTTGAGAGAGATGTGGGCGCAGAATACTCAAATCTAGGCCAGGGAGCAACATCATCGGATCCTTCTCGACAACCTCATCACAAATCCCAAAAGAAGAAACATAGAAGTAAGATTAGTGTAGAGGGAGATTCCACCACAAGCGCAAATGGAAAAAAAAATAATGACAAGAGTAAAGTGATGTTCCCTGATTATTCCCTCTCAAGCAAGACACCCGACTTCGACGCATCCAGCAATTCAGTGCCTCGTTATGCAACGCTTGGAGTAACAACGAGAAGCGATAGCGTCACAGGCTCTGAGTACGCGCATCTTCATCACGACACACGGCAAGGATCAAGGAACTCATCCAAGGATTCTCCATCAAAGACAGAACCTAACGATCCAAGAGAGACAGACGAGACGCAATACTCTCGTCTTGATACTCTAAATGTCACACCACCAAGAAACATACGGACGGCGCACGATTATTATTCTCTTGATCCCAGGACAAGGATTTCCATCAGTGATGTTGCTGATGATGTGGTAGGCGGCCATAGCAGCTCTTCAACAAGAACATTCCCAGAGTCTTCTGAAAGTGGCTATGGGTATAACCATCTACAGAGGGGCGAGTGGGCTGCGCCTCCGCAAAATAGACCTGTTTTGATCTTAGAAGCGGCATCTGAGAAGGAGGAAACCGTCATTTAGAAACCATTATTTAGAGGTCTCCTATAAAGGCCCGAGAGCTTGCACATTGATTTTTTGCAAGAAACTCTCTTATCAATAGCATTAAGTGATTGAGTGTTGTTTTTACGCTGTTTTATGGCGTGTAATGAATATAGTGTCAAGTAATTGATCTTCGTATTCATTTCAGTTTTATTAATGACTAGTTGATTCACAGCAGAGTCAATACTGAAATCAACACAGGGCCACCAAGGCCCATGCAAGAGTCTAGAAAATAGACATTACTCAGTAGGAAAAGAAGAGAGTAGCATAGCGTTTCACTAGAAAAATCTAACCATTTACAGCCAACACCTTCAAACGACGAAACTGGTTATTATATTTGATACCCAGTTTGAACATGTTTTCGCCTCACGTATATGCAAACGACGGCATGTGTAAATGTACAAACTTACAGACATCTTGCAAACCACCTGACTCGCAAACATTAAATGGGTTGAACCCATCACATTAAATTTAATGTTGTGGGTTGAACCCTGACCAAATTATAATCTAAGCAATCTCACAAAAATGTGCTCGCATTACAGTCAGAACACGTTGTTTACCTGTGAACTCTAGCTCTAGGTGGGTGAGAACTCGTCGTTTACCTTGTAACTTGTTAGGGTTAGGTTTATAGTACGGGTTAGGATTATTATTTTTAAAAGTGAGAGTCGTTCCATCGCACGTTTCTGTGGCTCACTGGTAAAGTTCTGGTCTTGCATACCGAAGGTCTTGGGTTCAAACCTCGCGGCGGGGAATCGAAAGGTAAGATATAAAAGTAAGATATATTAATTAGACAATTTGCAAATTGAACTTAGAGAGGGATAATGCAGAAAGGAGTTAAGATCCTGGGAAGGAATAAGGAGATCGTGAAAGAAATTAAATTTATTTGTATGACTATCTTCATACGTGAGATTGCTTAGATTATCATTCGATGTGGGTTCAACCCACAACATTAAATTTAATGTAACTGGGTTCAACCCATTTAATGTTTGCGAGTCGGCTGTACAACCAATTTAAACGTCCATAATTAAATTTTGAGATTTTTATAAAAAGTGTGTTTAAAATGTTCTAAATGTAACATTTAGTTACATTTTATAAAGTCTGTAAAATTCCTTTTAATAATTTACAGATATTTTGGACTTTTTACACAGTTCTTCAAAGTCTGTAAAATGTCAGGAGCCCATTACCAGGAGCGTCCATATATACTGTACCCGTGAGTCAACGTATGGCCGGTTTGAGCTATTTTTAGAACATGTTTCCCGGGTAACTGCCTTCTGACTCTGCTGCGATCGTGCATATGCTTGCCGTAATTATCGAGATTAAGAATGATCTATTGTTCTTTGAGGTGATTTTACTAACGCTGCATTGTCCTGACTATGGTTTGATTGGATTTCCAAAGTGTCACACTAGATCAGGTAATTATCAAGCTACGTTATCACAGTTACAATATAACTAGATGATGTTACCGTCACGTTCAATGTCACACTAGTTAAGGTAATTATCAAGCTACGTTATCACGATTATCATGATTTTAAATCATTCAAATAATTCACTGACGGGATATGTCAGTAATATGTAAAGCGCCACGAGACTGGTGATATGGCGCTATATAAATATGGCCATTATTATTATTATTAAAATATTTAGCTTCACTACAGACTCGGGTTTGTCTGTGCAAATGGTCTCTTGCGATACCTACAGAAACTATATTCACAATCAAAGAATGGTACTTAATAAGTTTTTTGGGGTGATTTTTTTGCGATTTGGTGCCTTTTAAGGGTGTATTCGTTTGGATTTCTAGATCCGAAAACGGATTTCGTGTTCGTTTGGCAAATCCGAAAACGTATTTCGACTTTAGCATGATCCAAGAAATCCATCTCTGAGAAGGATTTCGTGGATTAATCCAAATCCGGATTTCTGTCTTTGTGTTTTCTTTGAAAATCCGAAAACGGATTAGTAAAATAGTACTAACGAACAGCAGTATTCATCGATTTATATATGTATTGTTCATGGTCCTCAATATATAGGCGCTTGAACAGGAATATGGCAGCCATCTATTGCACCATGAGCTTCTAAGGAGAGGAATCGCTCACTTAATTTATTCATGAAATGACAATATAAACTAACTAAAATCCTATCCTGAAAATTAAAAAAAAAAACTAACCGGTCAGTAAACAAGATCTTACCCACCTACTCGTAAGGCAAACGTCGCAACCACTACACTAAACAACCATCGTCGCTCAAATGCTGTCAAATTTGTACATTTTAAAACCACTGCTAATTTATGTTAGTTTATATGGTCATTTCATGAATTAATTAAGTGAGCGATTCCTCTCCTTAGGAACTCTACATTGCACCTATTACACCTGGGAACCTCGTTTCTCTTCAAATTGATCGATTGTTTCTCTTACCCCCTGATCCTCTGGAAAATGGATGAATCTCGGCCCCAAACGATCCATAGATCGATTTCATGTGACGTCATCAAATTGCTAACTTTGAAACTATGAACTCTACCAAGTTGTGCTTTTGATACAGTTTAGAGCTTACCTAAGCACGTCTTCACACCAAATGTCATCGGTTTCTTTCACTTTGTTCCGGAGATATCGATGAAGCGATTTGAGTCACGCAACACCAGTCGCATATTTTGAGGAGTCAAATTAGTGCAACTTTCAGCCAAAAACCTTCTAAATACAAACCAACATGTTAAATAAGTGAATATCTATGCAAATAGATACATTTTAGGTCAGAATTCTTGGTAATTGTGAACTTTAATGAAACTTGGTAATCTGGCCGCCATCTTGGTGTACCTTGCAGGTACATACATTTTACTGTAAACATGGCGCACATTTTATCGCTTATATTTTGGGCGAGAAATATCCTAGATTGATAAAACTTGTCAGAAATACGTAATTTTTAGTTCTCTTTCAGAAAAACGCACCTTGATTTTATTTGAATCAGCAATAAAGATTTTTAGGATTCACGTGACCTAAGTGAAATCGATCTATACGATTACCTTGCAGAGTCGGTGATAAACTTCAAACTCAGTGGATGTCGTGACATCAAATCGATCTGACACTGACCTCATGCACTCGGGATTACCCAGTATCAAAACTGTAATGACAATCTGCTTTCTTAAATCTACTGGGGCCCTGCCTCCGTGGGTTTGATGCTGAGGTAGCTCTATACAAAGAGCAAGAAGAATTGACCCACGAGACATCACGGTGGACACAAACGACCATAAAAACGGCATCAGTTCTATATTTTAAAAAGTTTTCAATGCAGACGATTGAATTTTGGTAGAAGGATGTAGAATCGCAAAAGGAATATAACCTGATTTTTTAAGTTATGTTACTACCATCGTGACGTCACAATGACGTCATTTATCCATTTGTAATACGTTTCTTGCAACTGTTCATTATCTCTAAAAACGAAATGTCGTATATTGTTAAAATCTACTCGTGATGAGAATGAAGGAATCGAAAACCCAATGTCGATTGGTTAAGGAATGAAAGTTTGAATTTTGTCCATTTTCCCGCCAAAATTTGGCGGGAAATAAACAACACAAAAGCATTTATGAAAACATCGCTTCATTCAATTTTTAGAGTTGTAAATATTGTTGCATGACATTTTGTCCAATCATAAAACACGTTGGTGGCTAAAATCGTATGTTTTTTGAACATAACCGGCTTAAAATTGAAGTCATATTTTCGGCAACGTCATACTTTTTTATACATGCTCTTAGAAAAAAATCCTTTGAGTGATTTTCGAGTTTTAGTGATGAAATGCGCTAGTCTGGCACTCAAAACCCACATTATTTTCTTTTCTTGATTTTTTAACAATAGGCAGCCTTATTTAGGTATGACACCTGACGTCACTAAATATGACGTCATAGCAACAGTCATTCCTCTATAACTTTTGCTATAATAGTCGTAGAACGTTCAAATTTGCGCAAAAGGAATGTGTGTCATGAAGGCCCTTTGATGGTGCAGTCTGTTTGTAACATCTATTAAAGGGGGAATTTTACCAAAAAAGGAGGCATCACTTATGACGTCACAACAACGTCATCATACTAACATAAAACACCTAAAATATGTAGTTTCATTTTGTTAACAAGTCACCAACATTTCTTCAAATTGAGACTATAAGTAAAGAAATGGTGTTAATTTTAATTATTTGTCCACGCTCACTGATGCCGATTTTGACGTACTTTATGCCCGACGTGCATATAGAAACAGACGGACGGTAGTGTGGTACAACCTCTTCAAATACAATGATATTCGCACTCGGTTCGTACCTTGCATGTCATCACACTCATTCAAATATATGCATCTATTTCAGTATCAAAAAAACTCATCAAAAAGAAGAAAGAGCGCAGCGAGAGCTCTTCACCAGTGTGCCATTTTGGATAGTGACCAATTTAATTGTGCATGTTACCGTTCACCTGGTAAATGTAAGCCTGCAGATTTTCTGAACTCACTGGCCTCTGCCCTTGAACTGATGTATAACTCAAGAAAGGAAGTAGTTTTGATTGGTGACCTAAATGTCGACCTGAATACGGATAACGGTGATGTCGAAAAATTTAAAGAAGTGTGTGACCAGTTCCAGCTAACAAATTCAATTGAAGATCCTACCAGAGTTACTCGGTCTACAGCTACGTTACTAGACCTTATTCTTTCTAGCCATCCAAGTCACTACGCTAAAAGTGGCTCTCTTCAGTTGGGAATAAGCGATCATGATTTAATATACACTGTGCGTAAACAGAGGCTTCCGAAACCACCCCCAAATTTAATTTCATACTGAAGCATGAAAAACTGATCCCAAGAATGTCCCGTGGGAGAGTGCGTACATATTCGAGTGTTGATGATGTATGGTCCCACTGGAAAGGCCTGTACAATGAGGTGCTTGACATACATGCGCCTGTAAAAAGGATACGCGTGCGAGGAGACCAACTGCCGTGGATTACACCTGAGATAAAGCGTGAAATCTCTCGCCGTGGTCGATTGCACAGAGCCTTTCATAAAAACCGTACGGAGGAAAACTGGGATGCGTTCAAAAGACAACGGAACAAGATTACATCACTGAATCGTAAAGCCCTTCGCGGTTATTTCGCCAACGAGAAGCCTAATAAAACAAGTCCTAGAGAATTTTGGAGGAAATTGAAGCCTCTTTTACCTAACACGCGCGGGCCAAACTCGAGCAAAATAACTCTCGTTGAAAATGGCCAAGTGCACAGCAACCTCCAAGAAGTCGCGGAGGTATTTAACAACTACTTCGCTGAATCTGGTCTGAACCATTCTTTAGATCACACGGAATCTGACTTTGACAATCACCGTAGTATAGGCCTTATAAATGAAATAATGAAAGATCAAGAGAATACATTTAGTTTCCAGCCTGTGTCTTCTGATTACATCTTAGACTTGCTAATGGTTCTAAATGGCTCCAAGGCTACTGGTGCAGACAACATTCCCCCCAGGTTCCTGAAAGCTTCGGCCCTGCTCTGGCGTCACCGTTGGCTCGCCTGATTAATTACTGCCTTGAACAATCATGCTGGATTAGCGAGTGGAAATCTAGTAATATCAATCCTTCGTTCAAAAAGGACTGTGAAGCTGCTAAAGCCAACTATCGTCCCATCTCAATACTACCGTGTGTATCCAAGATATTCGAACGAGTCACGCACAATCAATTGTACAATTACTTTGTGCCACGTCGCCTACTCTCTGACAGTCTATCTGGCTTCCTAAGAGGACACTCGTGTTGTACGGCCCTGTTAAAGATCACAGAGGATTGGAGAGAAGCACTAGATGAGAGAGAAACGGTCTCTGCTGTGTCAGTAGATCTGAGCAAGGCGTTCGACACGCTATGTCAACGTCTCCTACTAAGAAAACTAAAGGAATATGGGGTCTTAGGAACCTCCTTGAAATTGATCCGCTCGTACCTCAGCGACCGCCAGCAGCGAGTCAAAATAGAGAACAGCTACTCAAGTTGGCGCACAGTCCAGTGCGGTGTCCCTTAAGGTTCCCTTCTGGGACCGCTTTTATTTAATATATATATTAACGACATAACCCGTACCACCAAGAATGTGGAACTAAGGCTGTATGCAGACGACATTACCGGTTACTCTGCAAGTAACACACCTGCGCTCTTGGAATTCTGTAGAAACGGTGACTTGTCACGCTTATCACAGTGGCTTGATGACAACTACCTTACATCAACGCCACTAAGACGCAGGCCATGATCATTGGTAAATCCACCTATAACTACGAGCTCGCCTTAAAGTCAAGTAATATCTGGGTTAAGGAAGAACTTAAGCTGCTGGGAGTTAACATCGATAACAAGTTAACATTTGCCCCATCCATAAAATCAGTTATCAATAAAGTTCATGCGAAGATTGCCGCTCTGCGCAGAATCAGGAACTTTATTGATAGTGACACGGCATTGAAACTATATAAGGCGTATATCCTCCCTCATTTTGACTACTGTAGCCCTCTTTTAATAGGAATCAATAATACCTTATCAGATAAGTTAGAGCATACTAACTATTATGTACTCAGAACTCTTTTTAAGATACCTATAAGTCTATTAGATATGAACAGATTTTGACACAGTATACGTATAACTTAGAATCTATTAAGCATAGGCGCTGTGCGCAAGCTCTTACACTTATTTATAAAGGTTATCCTAACTCTATAAGTAATATGTTTAGCATCAAAAACTGTACTTACAATCTCCGTGGAAATGGAAGTAGACTTACTCAGCCGGCTCCCAATACTAGTTTCAAACACAGATCTTTTTCGTATATTGCATGCCGACTCTAGCTTTAACAAACTACCTATTCAAGTAAGGGAGGCTCCTAATCTTAAAACTGAACTTTGCTGCAAAGCTTAAGAAACTTAAATTAGGCCAGGACGAGTGCCTTTGTATCCAGTGCTCTAGCTAGTGCTAGCCAGCTCATGACATTATCTTAGGATTATTATCATAGATTTTTATCGTAGTTTCTATAACGATACTCGGTTGGATTTTCTCTTGAACCATTCTTCCATAGTTTCCCTTAATTAATTAATGATGCTTTGTAGATGTATTGTAGTTTTTTTATTGTAGATACACGTACATTTTTGTAACGAGCCTTTTTAGGCTCAGTAATGTCACGTGGATAAATAAAGCTTATCTTATCTCTTATCTTAATTTAGACGGATTAGACAGTTGCCGTAGCAACAAATCCCTTTTCGGATTTCGTGTTTTTGTGAGAACTGGAAATCCAGGAAATCCGAATCACTTGGATTTTCCCAAACGAATACACCCTAAGACAGTTTATTATATATAGGCGACGAATTTTAGTGCTGTTGGCGTGCGTCGAAGTTAGGTAGGCAACTCAAGTTACTTTGCTAGTACACCCACCGCAACCCTCAAATATTTCCCGAAAAAACGGCACTTTTCTTCATAGCTCGCTATCCAGCGTTTGGCACACGGGAAAACAGTTATCAAGCTAAGCAACAACTGAGCTAGGTCTTAGGAAATTACATGAATTTTAAGACCGCGAAAAGGCCTTCTGTAAATAGACTAAAAGTGCTTCCTATCAGTGGGTATTTACATTGGACGAACGGAAGACATAATTAAAATACATGTACATACAGTACACATACGCATAGTTACATGTAGGTATATATAGTGAGGCAAACAGATCAATGGTTATTTATATATATACAAACAAAATATCAATGATGCTACACTAGTAGGACAGTGAAGTTTAGCGGTTCTTTCTAAAATTATTGTGCGAGATCATATTCCTATAGCACTTACATGAAATGTTTTTAGTCCAGAGTTTCCGTGAGAAAGAGATGTTGTAAAATTATTATTCTTGGCAGATGACCTAGTATTGTGTTTATGGGTACTCTTGATATAATTAATATAGGAACTAAAATATGCGGAGAGGAACGGTCTAGGAAGAAGAGGGAAACGGCTAAAGATAACTAGGGAGAAATGTCCAGTAAAACTAGGGAGGAGGGAGAATTTAGCATACAGGGAAGAGGGAGAAAATGGGATCTTCACACATGCTCTAGAGAGAAATGTTTACAATTCACTAGGGAGGAGGGAGAAACATTCGAAAAAAACAAGGGAGGAGGGAAATTTCTCGGCTCTAAAATAGTCCGGGCAAACAATCCATGGCTTATTTTATGTAACATACAGAGTTCTGATGCGTACGGTGTCGTCTATTGTTATTTATAAAGTAACCCACACAAAATACGCTCTCTGATTGGTTGAAAGCCGTGTTTCTATTTAACAAATAGAAGTTGGCTTTCTATGTTCTATACAAAAATGATGCACGCCTGAGCTCTTGAAATGGTAGCAAGTGGATGTACGAGCGATAGCGAGTGCATTCAGCTGCATTTCAAGAGCTCAGAAGTGCATCATTTCTGTAAAGAACATAGAAAGCCATCTTCTATTTATTATATAATATAAAAAGTCGAAAAACTTTATATGGTCAAGCGGGCAGGGCCTTGAATATGAGGGAAATTCATGGGGTAAAAAAGTAAACAAATGACGTCAGCCGAGTTTCAGGGAAGCCATTTTAACCCAAAATGACATAAGAAAAAAACTTTGGTTTTATTTATTTTTCTAACAATTCATGAAAGAAAATACCTTTTTCCCGGTTAAAGCGTTGTGTTTCTTACCTTCAAAACTCTTTACAACCCATTTAGTGTTTGATTTCGTCGACTTCGCGTACGAATTTTATCCAAGTTTGTTTTCTTGTTCGTCTAATTTCTCATGCAAAACGGCTTTTTGCGAGTTCGACAACAGGACAGTCGGAGTTTTCTTTGAAAACTTCGGGGTTTCTTCGAAAACTTCAGTTTCTTTACAGGTTTCCATGACTTTTGTGCATGTTACAGCGGGCACGAAAATCGGAAAAATGAAAAGGCTGTGGGTTTGTTTTGATTTTTCTAGCCGTGCACCATAAAACAATTGCAATTTGATTGGTAACTAGGCGTGCACCATAAAAAAAATGGTGCACGCCTAGCATCCAATGATCATGACATCGCGCGTTCTTAGGATGTTCCAGGCAGTGTTATTTAGACGCCTCGTGGATCCACAGCTATTTTGACCATGTTATGTTGAAAATCATTGTCAATATTAGGACAGACACATAAAAAACTAACTTCAATTTGTTTTTTACAACAACAAAACACTTTTAGCTTCAAATGAGTGTGTACAAACTGCCTTTCGAGTCGAAAAGTCCAAAACGTAAACACGTCTTTATGCTTTCCCGAACTCTAGAAAAATACCTAAGCTACTCTAAACTGTTTGTTTCTACTTAAGAACGTTATGTAAATATCCTGAATAAGAGATTTTAATCACGAACTAGAAGATTATGTATTTAATTCAAGACCATTTCTCAGTTCTAGTTCTAAAAGATCGGTCGAACTTGTCACAAAGTCGATCACAAATTAGCCGAAAATGCTTTGTTCGACTCGAGAGAGAGCTCAAATTTTGACAAATGGCACCACACAAGGAAGTTTGACTCACCGATTAACTTTTTCCAGTGATGAAATGCTTTTAAAATCCTCATTTTCTTGATTTTTGGAACAGATGTGTACACAACCCGAATTCACAAATCTCTGCAAAGCCCGCTTCGAAAGCCGGCCGCGCGTCTGTTAAAATATTGCATATGAAAATTAGCCAATCAGATTGCGAGAAAATTGGCGGTTGTTGTAAAAAAAACTATAGAAACACGGCAAATTATGCCAGCATCGTGGCAATTGGAAACTCGGCGAAATAATTTCTAGTACACTTTTCTAAAAATATTGAGCACTAAATTAAATTCGACGAAGAACCAGCTACAGACGTACTGTAAGAAACGATAAATGTTTTGTTAGTTTTATTAGAAACAAGCCAATATTTTATTGAACTCAAAACAATCTCAAAGTACGAATTACAATATTCATTTCTGTGTACAAAGTCGAGTTTCTCGCAATTTGTGCGATACTAAACAGTAATTGTCGCCAAAAAAGTCTGTTTTGGCTGCCTAAGCTCAATTAAAAACTATTGTTTGGTAGATTTAAGCCGCAGAATTTAAAAAAAATCCTGTCTTAAATATTTCTAACTGATGATCTAGATGCACAAAATAGAAGTTGATTGAAACAGAAATGGAAATCAAAAGTACAGCAAAATGTGGAGCACAAACCTGACATCATGTTGATCAACATACAAGAGCTACAGATGCTAAAACTTCATCCAACGCCACAGGTACATTAAGGCCTGGGTCTCAATCTTTTCCAAAATGGCCGCCACAAATCAAGAGGGGGTGGTCTATCTCTTCGTGCTTGTAAGTTGTTTTCATGGCACTTTGACAGACTCGATAAAGGCACGAGGCTAACAATTTCTAGTGACAAATTCCATGGAAACATGTAATGTGACCTTTGAACTTTAATTTAAGGAAATTTAAAAAAAGCCTCGGGGAGGAAGGTAGAGAGTTTTAATGTGGCGGGTATTTTACTGTAATCGAATCAGGGTTAGTGCATACTTTTTTGGTCCAACTAGAACGGTTGGAAATTTTAAGAGGAAGGCCAATTAAGGTAAATGTGAAATTTGATACCCTCAAGTTTCAACGAATTTAACATACTTTTCCACGATGTCTAGTTGGACTGAAAAACTACATGGTAAACTGCATTAGTTCCACCCGTTTTAATTCTGACCTTTGTGCGCTCTACTTTCCTCCCGAAGCCTTCTATCATATTTTCTTCAAAATGAGATCAAAGGTCACAGGGTCCGTCGCTATGGCAACCATCTTTGCCAGAACGTTAAAATGTGGACTCTACATGAGATATAGTGATTTAAATGTTATCGACTACAACCAAACGAAAGTAGACCACCCCTTTACTTCTAAGGGGTGTGGTCATTCTTGACCCAGGCCTTAATATACCTGAGGCTGTCCCTTTCGACTATTCTTGGTTAACTGAGGAATGTACGGCTCAGTAGGACTCTCTACAGGTACCGTAGAGGATGAGAAGGGCAAGGAAATCTGATCAAGCTTCAAACTCCTGATGAAAACAACCTGCCAACTGTATGCGACCGCATGACTGGAGGCATGACTCCCACACGGCGAATCGACGAAGACTGAACTAGTCTAGTCCTATATAGGAATACAGAATGTACAAAACAACTGATGAGCTGAGTGATGGCTTGCATGCTTTGTAGCTCTAGATTTCAAAGATAACTCCAAAATATCCTCCTTTCTTGCGACACGTCTTGATCTCCCATAAACTTTGTTTTGTACGAAAACCGGCGCCCGCTTGATTCACGCCGTGAAGTCCATGAGGCAAAATGAACTGCTGAACATTACGTGCTGCCGTGTATTGTCAATCCAGTTTTAGCATTAGTCCATCTTCATCATTCTGTTTAATTTTGGGCTCCAAGGTTTTTCATATAGCTAACGAACTATTTTCAAAATCGCTGCAACGGATTGACAAAACTGACTGATTTGGTCATGTGATAAGTTCATGACGTAGCGACTGCGCGAGTTAGGAGAATTCATGTTTTGATGATCATTATATAAACGCTCGATTTTCGTTTGTTTTACTTATTTTCTATGGGTTATTTTATAAAGAAAATAGAAAACATTTCCCCCGTGTTTCTATGGAGTTATATAAACACTTGTGGAAGTTTGGAAGAACTCGAAATAGCTGTGGAACAGCCATTTCTCGTTCTCCCAAACTCCCACTCGTGTTTCTATAACTCTATAGAAACACGGGAAATGTTTTCTATTTCTTAGATACAGTAGAACCCCGGTAACTCGAACTCGGATAACTCGAATTCCCCGCTAACTCGAACTATTTTTCGTTTCCCTTGGCCCAAAGTTACTCCGATAACTCGAACTCTGTTCTTATGTCTTCTCAATATATCAAGAAAATAGGCTGCTTGTTATCTGATTGTTACTTAATTTGATTTTAATTATTGTAACTTCGGACTGATCACGTATTTAACATTCATTTCACATCTTATCAGTCACTACCGGATGCGGTGTCTTTTGTATTGACGCAAAGCCTAAAATCCAACAGTGCGTATGTAGTAGAAAACCTTTAGTCATCTCTGATCTCATTCACTACTCTTCTGGGGAGTTCAATTAACACTACTTCAGTGGCTGACTATGTAAAAATCGATGTTACTTGTTTACAGCTCAATGCGTTCCAATTCTTTCTGTAAGATGTTAACAAAGTTCTCTTGTCCAGAAAGCCTCAGCCTACATTGGACTTGCATTCCTTCGCCATCCCCCAAGTTAACGGCCTTGTCCGCTTTTATTATCACACTGCATGAACTGCTTTTGTCTGCTCGCAAAAGGTAGAAGATTGTTTTTGCAAAGCGTCCACTTTTTCCCCTCTTCACGTGCTGTGCTGAATTTCTTGTTACCATACGCAAATCGAGCGATGTTTATCACAGAAGTAGATAATAAAACTATGTTCACGCTATATATCGTCACTATTATTAATAATTAACAAAAATAAAGAAATTTTTCACCGACCCCGATACCTCGAACCCCCGCTAACTCGAACTGATTTTCGTTTCCCTTCAGAGTTCGAGTTACCGGGGTTCTAGTTCCCGATCTTACGTCACACACAATGTACCTATTTCAACCAACTTGAACTGGTCGTAGACAATCGAGGATTCACGAAAATAATTACTCTGAAGATTATGAGGATTTAATTTGTTTTAACTGATGGGGTTAAGTGCTCAGGTTTAAGGCCTGGGTCTCAATATTTTCCAAATCCAGACTTGGTGGTCTATCGTTTCATGTTGTAAGCCGCTTTTATGTTACTTTTACAGATTCGTTAAGTCACATGACTAATATTTCCTCGTTACAGTTTCGATGGAAACGTGTAATATGCCCTTTGAACTTTAATTTAAGGTCAGATGTTGCTTGATAACTATTCCCTCCTGTGCCGAAAGCTGAATAGCGAGCGAGGAAGAAAAGTGCCGATTTTTGGGTGATCTTTGAGGTAAGTCTGTGCTTTGGCGAGGTCGAGTTGCCTACCTTGTATATTTTTTTAGAGCCGCGGCCAACGGTCAAAATTTCGAATTCTAATAAACTGCTTTAGAAGGCCCCAAATCGCCAAAAAAACACTCACACAACTTCATTAAGTATTAATCTTTTATTATTGAAGATTTGTTTCGTAGGAATCGGAAAAAAGAATTCACACCGAGCAATTATATAAACTCTTCTGAGATCGTTATGAAACTAATCGATAAACCACAGGTAACCCAATAGACTAATAAGCGGGAAATATACGTCGAGTCTGGGAAGCCTGTGGTTGATGTCGGTTGATTACTACTGACGGCGTGTGATGCTAGAGGACGGTGGATGATGAGTACTGACGGTGGATTACGTCTAATGGTGGTTGATGACTGTTACTTACGTTATATTACCGAAATTGTTCCTATTGGTGTATATACCCCGGTGTATTAGGACATGAACTTATTACCAGATTACTCGTGGGGTAGTTTTTGAAGAATTTCGAAGAGTTCTCTCCTTCTGAAAAGGAAATGAAGTTCAAGAGTACAAGAGGCCAAATCCACGGCCTCACATTTCGGGAAACGGTGTTCATGAGCTATGCCACTGATGGCGGTCTTCTAATGCCAGACGAGATCCCTAAAGTCGACCAAGAAACCCTTCGTCGCTGGAGTGAATTATCATACGCGAACCTCTGCTGTGAAATACTCTCGCTTTACGTATCAGACAGTGAGATTTCCAAGGACGATCTTAAAGGTGAATTCACGTGATCATCCTCAACAGTAATTATGAGATATTTTCCCTTTCAAAGTCGTTTTACAACGTTTGCTAATCGCGGTAAGTTTGCTTTGATCATATTTCCTCGTTCTGTGCCGATAGCGATACTTAGTGCCACGCGTCATCCATTGTCATTAATGTGCCAACCAGAGATCCATTGGTTCCTGACACAAAGCGACCTTTGGCACATTAGCATAACAATTGTAATGTTTATCAACACGAAGTATCGCTATAGCATAATTATAGCGATGTTTCGTGTTGATAAACATTACAATTGTTATGCTAAGGTTTCATTATTTTCATCTGCTTCTCTTGACTCTTGTTAAAAGTTTTATGACCCCCCTATGAATGAATTAAAACTTAGATGACCCCCCTATAAAATTGCTCCAAACTTTATTGACCCCCCCCCCCAACAAAAAAGATGGATGTGCAAGAAATAATGCAAACTGCATATATACTGTACATATGTAATCTATTAAATTTACTATTAATGTTTCTAGATTTCTGGTATTTTCAATGGTACATTACTTTTATTTAGTAGAAAACATATATATACATTGAATCAGGGTTAGTGCAACAGCATACTTTCTTGGTCCAACTAGAACGGTTGGAAATTTTAAGAGGAAGGCTAATTAATTTAATACCCTCAAGTTTCAACGAATTTAACATATACTTTCCACATAAACTACTTGGTAAACTGCATTAGTTGGATCCACCAGATTTAATTCCGACCTTGTGCGTTTTACTTTCCTCCCGAAACCTTATATAAAATTTTCTTAAAGTGCCTATAAGTCCTAGTCAGAAATCATTTATTTGGGTGCAGTAAAGTGTCCAAATCTTGTTCAACCATTTTTGGGCGATTTATGGTCGTAGTATTGCTATAATAACATCGCCGCAATGGCGAACTCGTGGATGCAAAGTGTATTTTAGTGTGTTCTCAAGGGTAAACTTGTCGGCGAAATGTTTAAAGTTTAAAGTGCAAGTATCATGTCGAAAAGACATGTGATCGATCGGCGTCATCGTTACGTTGCCAAGTGATTAATGGGGCTTGAGCCGCCTGCCATTAAACACCACCCTACTCTTGTCATGTGACCCATGCTATCTGTACTCAAACGTTTTTTACAGTGTTAGCATCCATTGTTCTTGAATAATGGTAATTTCACGCTAATGATTTTCTCAGACTTTATATCCTCTGGCTCTCTTAGGCCTACGGCAAACGTCGAACTAGCCATGAACTTAATTAAGTCGAACCTATTAATTTTGAAATAGGCTCATGGATAGTACGACGTTTGCCGCAATTGAGATCGATCTATTCAATAGGTACGAGTCCAGCATGAGGTTCGAGTAGCCAAGTCGGGAATTACGACTCTGGTGCGACTTTACGGCAAACGTCGTTCTTAACACGCACCGAACTAAATTAATAAATTATGTAAAATAATAAATAAATCATGCAAATAGTATGGATTGTGCCAAAACCGTGAAAACAACATCTCCCCCATCTCCCAAATACTGAACCCCCCTGGTGAGCATGCGCTGTACGAAGGCGATTTCGAAGGCGAAATGGCGGCCTATCGGAAGTGATTGCCACATGACGCTCTGCCGGAAATGTGTAGTTCGTTCTTTAACGTCACAAAATACATTTGACTTTAATGCGAAATGCCCTTTTGTAATAAATGCTCACTATTCGAAAGTAATGAAGACGTGTCTGGCTGGAATGCCGGCAGAAGCATTGGCTATTGCAAATGTTGCGATATAGCTCGCTTTGAAACGCTTCTATCATATGAAGTCAAACCACTGATCCAGAATGTCGTTGAAAACTGCGACATGATCGACTATTAACAGAAGTTTTAATGTGTGAATCGCAACCGCTAGAAACATGGCCAATAACGCCACTTGCAGTGACAACCATCGTCTCCTATACACGGCACCGAGTGCTGTGTAGAACGGCATTCTTCTGTTTCTGTTTTGGTTAATCATTTTCCACAGAAAGGCCTTTCTTTAATATATTCGAGCGAGCGCTGTATTTCGCCATATCACTAACCGCGGGCGAAAAGTGAAATGCGCCAGGACACGTGTTAGTTCCCGTGATTTAATTAGGCGCAAGAGAATTAAGATCGACATAACGGTTCGACGTTTGCTGCCACATCGGCCCTAAGTCGATCTTCTACCGAACCTATTTTTTAATAGGATCGGCGCGACTTAAGTTCGACGTTTGCCGTAGGCCTTACAGTGGCTTATTTGTCCAAAATTATGCACTTGTCATCGGCTTCACCGAGGGGGAGGGGGGGATCCCGGGCAAATGTGGGGACTTTGCTAATTTTGTATTGCAAAGCCCCTATATTTCCCCACATGTGGGGTACTTTTTTTCATCAAATTCCCCAGTACTAGTGGGGCAAGGCAAGCCCCCAACAGGAGATTGACCCATGCAACTAAACTGACGACAATCAACGTTCTAATACAAAAAGTTATTACTCTGAGCCCATGCATCATAATGATTTTTGAAATAAAAAGTAATAAAAGGAGCAGCCAACAAATACTGGCAAGTTGACATATGGCCTATTTTATGCACAAAATATCACGTTTAACGTAAACGCTTATAACCTTTTCAACACCTTCAAAGGGAGCCGTCTTTGATTGAAAGCACGACTCGTTCCTAACAATTCGCGATGTGCCTTATATACATACAGCTAGCCCACAATTAAAATATTACCATGAAAAGTCCTCACATTTTCTCCTACCCCAAGGGCACGAATTTGTTGTAAAATCCCCACATAGTTCCCAATTCCCCCACCTACAGCCCTGAGCCGGGATCCCCCCTCGGGGAGTGACAAGTGACAAGTGACAAGTGACAAGTGCATTAGAGCAGTTTTCATTCAAAATCCTACAGGAGAAGCACTACCTACCGTCGACGAACGCGCAGAATTCTCCCGAATGGCATTGTAGTGAAAGCTTGAGCCCTTGGCTTGAAAGGTCAGCAGTGCGTAATGAACCAGAGGTAGCCAAACTTGGACTGAGGAGGCTAGGGAGGGCTGATTTTGCATTTTAGATTTTACCATTAGACCGATTTAGCTTGTACATTTGTTGTCCCGATTCAGTTCTCCAGATGATTCAGTGATTTGTTTTAAAATTATAGGAATTTGTACATTTCCTCTTGGGAAACAGACAAATAAGAAAACAGTACTCAAGGGAAAAGTCAGATGACCTGAATTGGGACAACAAATGTACAAGCTAAATTGGTCTATTGAGCCCATTACGGGTTAAGGGAGTTATTCTCACTCCGAAATCCAGCAAGCCACTCCAAATTCCAAGTTTTCCAGTTAAGAACCCAGGGACTCAGGTAAGCGCGGCTGAATTAGCACACACATCTCCAACATCGATAACACAGCTGCTCGCCAGCGTATAAATACGTTAGCGGTAATTTTACAGATAGAATGCGTCACAAAACTCTCTTTGTTAACTATGAATAATTTGGGACTTAGAACATTTCCGAGAGTAGGAAGAGGGAAACCGGCGGATGAGGAAAACCGGCGGATGAGGACTTCAGAAACGTCAGTTTCAACAGCAATTAACGTTCCATATCGATGTACAATTACTAATTAAGTCAAATATCCACTATTATTATTATCTGCATTCCAGGAATTTCATTCTGCTAACATCTTAGTGAGTGAGTAACACGATTTCCCCAAACATCCCGATAACTCGTTTCTGCGCTTGCGCGCACCCACGAGTTAAACACGGGGTCGATTTTTTCACTTCATAGGCACTTTAAAATAAAAGTACAAAAATAACACCTTGAGATTGAAGAGAAATACCATGTAAATGTCGTGATATATCAGTGCTTTTGAATCTTTTTCGATAGAGGATGGCAAATGATAAAGGGGATTACAAAAGGTTTTCCATGAACGTGTTTTCGGATACAGTGAACCCATTTCCAGTTGCTCTAACTTTCCCTTAAAAGCAGTATTTTTCATCCACTCGAATCTTTGCCATCCCTCATCAAAATTGTCTGAAATTTTCTCGAGTATACCTGGAAAGCATACTCTGCTAATCTGAGTAGTTATTTTTGTCCTTGGTCATGAGATTGGGGGGGGGGGGGGGGGGCCAATGCCCCTTTTAAGAGTATTTTCTCAGTATGACCATTAGGGTGCTTTTGAGTTCTGGTTTCAGCCGCGAAGAGATCAACGAGAATGATCTTTATTAACTGCAGCCAATGCGGAAATGGGCTTTTTATTGTTACCAGGCCTCCCCCGGACGTCTTCATAAAGCCATTAAAATGGCTTTGCAACAGTTGAAATAAAACATTATGTATAAGATGTAATTTAGTGTCTTTGACGATAAACTTTAATGGAAAGATCGAATAAATTTCAACATGTTTAAAAATTGTCCTAAAACGGCTAATTGTGACGGTTTTTCATAGTACCGTCTTTCATAGTACCGCCGGATCGACGTGGTAGACAGTCGATTTTGGCCGGAATAGAGTTCCGAGGGTGCTCCGGCAGTGTTCAAAATTTAAAACAAGTTGGACGCGAACACGTTTGCTGTGACGTCATTGAACCCCATTTTTTTTGGGGGGGGGGGGGATAGTGCACATGGTCAAGAAAACTCTTTGCAGCAAACAGTTGATGGGGTTGTAGTACGTACTCCATATATGGTGAGTGGCCGCGATTGTGACTGCAACTGCATTCCGAGACTTAAGCGAAAAACGCGCAAACGTTTGAAACGAGTTGTTGCTTAGCTTAGTGATCATCACACCTGCTTTACACGCAGGTTACGGGTTTGAGCTCCAGAATAACCTATTTTCCCCCTCTAATTAAGAGTTTTCTTTCATTCTTTGTCGCTATTTCTTTAAAACTCGTTGTTTACTTGTGAACCCAGCAGCCTAAGTGAGCGAGAACTCGTCGTTTACATGGGAGAGCTCCCTTTCGAAGTGGTTAGAGCTCGGGGTAGAGCTTGGTTTAGTGAATGTGACCAGTTTCATGTGACAGTAGGCACACGAAATTTCGAAAATCGAGTGGTCTGGAACGAGACTTGGGGAGTTTTCACCATACGGAATACATACTACAAATCCTCCTCAACAGAACTTGTTTGCAGGTGAATCGAAACCAGCTAGCATTCGAGATTACGACGGAGTCGAATGATAACAATAATTTGTTTTGTTCGAATTTGAAACAAATAGTAAATAATTAATATACAAAACAATAGTGTATTCGTTAGCCGGTAATTTTGAGAATTGTTTCCAGTCGCGAAGTTAGGCTTTTGTCCACAGTTGGGTCTCTTAATATATTAAAAACTAAATAATATTGAAATCATTTGTAAGAGAGCTGAAATGAAGAGAAGGGTTCAGAATCTTTGTCAGTGGGTGCCGTGTGGCGAGGTCTTAATTGATTTTCAGAGCTCTGCTCGGTGATGCAGTAGTGCTATACGTTTCGATACAAAAAACGCCTCCAACTGTCACCAATAAAATTCAGTTACGTTCCGCGTACCGCATACGTAATTTCATGACTAGACTAACTAAAGCTAAAAACTGTTTTAAAAACGCTTGGAGAATCAGTGAATAAAATACTTTTAAATAAAATAGAATACTTTTTCAGATTATGTTTAGCAATATATTTCGAATGCCACCAAGGTTCTGTAGTAAAAAGCCGGGAGGAAAACGAAATGCTGAAAACTCAATATAGGTTTGAATTAATCTGAGAGAGATGATCAATTGTGATCAGTTATTTGCCTTTAACTAGGTGCTTTTCACAACCCGATGCTCGAAAAATATGATCAGCATAGAGGACATCGAGTTCCGTTTAGGCCAAACGTAAAACGTTCGCGTTCGTTATTGAACGTTTGGAGTTTTCGCGTTTTTTGCAGAGAACGGTAAAAATGTAGTTGACTGCGTGTATTCTCGCGTGCAGTTATTGTATTTTGTAATTAAAGCCCGGTGTACATGACAAGCGTTTTGCGCACGACACTCCTAACTTGGCCACGGCACTCCTAACTTGGCCACGGCACTCCTAACTTGGCCACGGCACTCCTAACTTAACGACAAAAATAAGGAGTGTCGGATCGAGATATTTTATTATATTTTATATTTGGACCGAAACGTGTTGGCAACGCGTACTTAACATTTAGGAGTAGGCGTAAGAATATTGTTTTATTCCGTCGTCCTAGAAGTTGTCATCGTGCCGCCGGTTGTGCATGTATGGTCCGGCTATTATGATAAGAAGAAGCTGTATTACAATTGAACGTCAATTCTGTGGCTCAACAAGAAAGTGTTCAGAGTTCAAAGCAGGCTGGACTCATTCTCCGTGCTCAAATCTATGGTCAATATGTTCACTTAATTTTCCATAATTCATAAACAAACTGCTACTAAATAATAGATCAATAATATAGTGAGAATTAACCTGCCACTGCCAGTTCAAAAGTTAAAATGCCAAGTTAAGGTAACGTTCTTTACTAGGTATATTAACAATGACATTCGCCGTCACTGATGTAGTTATTCAACACCGACATTAGGGAGCTTCAGATTCCAGTACGAGTACGACAGCGAGTACGACTTTTCACAATCGACGAACACTTTAAAAAGATATATGAACAAACACATACTCTTAGTAGCTTGTTCTCGTGTCTGCAGAATTGCTTGGCAGAAATTGCAGATTTGTACTTTCTTGCGACTAAAAGTCGTACTCGTAGTAAAAGTCGCACTCGTACTCGAATCTGAAGCTCCCTATTATCTGGAAGCAGACGGCGTTTACTGTTGTGCTATTTATATCACTTTAAGAATTAGAAAACCGTACGTACGACAGTCTTCTCACATACATATCGATAAGGTGAGGTGCAATAATTATCATCCATTTCTCCTAACGTGTTTAGAGTAACGCAGTGTTGGCTGTTCTTTCGGTTATTAGGTTGGTTTGGCATCCAATTCACATATCCGCTACCCAGAGGAGTTCCATCCTGCCATCTGAAGTTGTTCTCTTTGGCAATGTCGTTCAAACCAATCCACACTTTCGATTGGGCATTGTTTATAAGTCTTATAACGAAGTTGTTCTGAGACCGAGTATTGATTTTTATCAGAAAGGCACCGAGCTCGATACAGCGTTGTTTAGCCGTGTGCCAGTTAACCGCTTGATCATTTGAGAAAAAGTAGCAGCTCTCCTTGTAGAACAGCCAGCCATATGGACACTGTTAAGACAATGTGCATGATTGTTTAAAATATGATAAATGTCTAATTCATGTGTTTCGATTATATTATGCTGAGCACAGCTAGATGGATTCAGTGCGCTTAAAAAAGCATGTATACACAAGAGACATCATTACCGGCCATGTACTGTTTTGCAAGTATAGTGCTAAGTATGTGGCGAAAGCCTCTGTTTACCTGCAGTTTGAAGTAAAAATGAAATCTCGAGCTTTTCCTTGGTGACCACATACCAGAATGGTCTGGCCTTGCTTGGAGAAGTTGACAAACAGGTCGTTCTTCTTGTCTTTCAGCGACTTCAAAGTTGACAGAGAAACACTGGTACTCTCTCAAGCATAATGACAAACACTCGAAAATATCGTACACAGCGAGTTCCTTCAATGTAGTGGCATTCAACGCGTGGTATTCTAAAACACCAAACCGTTCTGAATTGTACAAAAGGGTGGAGCTTCTTTTTGTTTGAACTAGAAGAATCACGACCACGAAGAGCTTTAAAAGTGGAAACCTTTCAGCCATATCTGAATGGACTGATGGCCAAAGCCCAAATCGACACTTCGGCCGTTTCCTTTCTATTTTCTAGTGCCGGGCAACTTGGAACATACATCAATTATTTATGAGACAATCAACAAACGCTCTACTGAATTTGATGCCAAAACTAGTCCAGGAGATAATTACTTTGCCGTACACCTGTTTCATTAGAGTGATTTTACTAGACCAGTGAAATATATATTAGACTAATAGTTAACAATTAGACCCGCAGCCCGAATGGGCTACGAGTCATTAGTATAAACCAACTAGTGGACTATTACAAATCCTTCATTCTGATTGGCTACCTTACTATAGGTCTATTTGTGATAGCCTATGGTAGAGAAAAAGCGCGCGCATTTTCACGAAATAATACATGTTTTCAACTTCAATTTGTTTCTTTCTAAGGTAGCCAATCAGAATGCAGGATTTGTAACATGAGAGGACGCATCGGGGTGTATCTGCAAGTACCTCTAAGGAATGCGGGACAACTTGCCCGCATTCTTTTCATATATTAATTTCGCTCAAGCTGAGTCTTCACGCCTCTGACGATTAGGCGTTATAATCCACTGTTTTCTATTGAAATGGTTCTTTTGTTTCCTGTAGTGTTAAAAAGTTCAGAACAGAAAATAGACAGAGAACATAGTAGCCTGCAATGCAGGCGTTTCTAGTGTTTTCCCCCGCTTTCGTGGACGTTTTCACGGCAAGAAAAGGTTAATTTTCAGACGTTTTGAAAGAAATATTATTTACACCTTATTTGAAAATTCCCTTTAATATACATAGATATGCCGTGTAAGGAAAAGGTCCGTACGTTTCACAAATGTTTTCCGGAATAATCCACTGCTTACTTTGTTGACAAGTTTACACTCAGCGGATAATTGATGTATAATTTAGGATTAGTTTACATTTTCCGTTAACCTCATTGTTGTTGGATTATTTTGTGTAGTACTTCAGTTTTACGGTAATATGCTTTGCCAGAAAACTACAATCTTCCTTTGATTTTCTATCTGGAAGCGCTTTCGTGTTATTTAAGATATTCCAAACATTTTCGTAAGTTTTCAATTCGGATAACTCCAAATAAAACTCGCATAAGTATCTTCTGATTTCGAATTATCTGAGACCGGTTTTTGTTTCGGATAACTCCAAATAAAACTCACATTTCCCAGTGTTTACTGTAACCCCCCTTTTTAACCCCCGTTCTGTACGTTTTCGGGAGTTTACCGTCTTAGTAAAACTCGCATAAGTATCTTCTGATTTCGAATTATCTGAGACCGGTTTTTGTTTCGGATAACTCCAAATAAAACTCACATTTCCCAGTGTTTACTGTAACCCCCCTTTTTAACCCCCGTTCTGTACGTTTTCGGGAGTTTACCGTCTTAGTAAAACTCGCATAAGTATCTTCTGATTTCGAATGATCTGAGACCGGTTTTTGTTTCGGATAACTCCAAATAAAACTCACATTTCCCAGTGTTTACTATAACCCCCCTTTTTAACCCCCGTTCTGTACGTTTCTGAGGTTATAAAAAATCTCAAGTATTTGCGCGTCTTCATTCGTAATGGCTGAAGGTAGCCTGGATACTAGCTGAGGTACCTGGCCTTCAGTAGAAGCCTTCGATTCCCAAAATGGCTGCTAATAATAATAATAATAATAATAATAATATTTTGACAGGAAAGCTCCACTCACAATTTGTGATTTTCAGGGAGGTCCTGTATTAAAAATATATATTTCACTAATATATGGAAAACAGAAAAGATAAATGGTTGAAATAAAATAGAAATAGAACAAGGATTATTATGAAATTAAGTTATGTGCCAGTAAGATTTAAAAATTGATAATGTAGTTGATTGTATAACTCCAGATGTAACAGACGTTTAACCAAGAATCAAAGGTCTACTCGCACGAATTGGTATGTGTTCATTGTATTTTTTCTCAAAAATGTCACTGAGGTGTTTATCTTTAAACCAATATAAGATGTGTTTATTAGTCTCGCCAGAGGCATAGATTTACAGCGCTTCTCACTTCGTTTGTTTTGATTGACAAGTGGTTATTGGCTGTGGACAAATATCAGCTGCGTTGCTTCTGGAAAATAAGCAGCAGAAATCGATTTTGAATCTTGATTTTTGGAAAAGATCTCGGTCGAAGTCTGGGAAACGGCAAAGAACAGAACCTTTCCTGCTAACAGAGCCGGAGAAAGGGAAGAGACCTCAGGCGGTTCTCCCTTCATGTTTGAACCTCTATTAGGGACTTAGATGTTTGGTTTTAACTTATTAACAATATGTTCAAAATATATTAAAACTTGGCTAGGCTTATCACAGGAAACCCAAGCTCTGTTTGTGTTTTAAATTATAAGGGTTTGTATGAGATTTTTAACGAGTATTTGGCTGTATACCGTTAGGCCAGAAATACTGAAATAGAATCAATGAAAACTTACCTGAAGTCTTTATCTGTTCTTCATTGGGCTCTGTATGCAATTTCAGCGAATTCTGTTGAAATTTTACCCCTCGACCTCTCCAACTAAGAAATAAGGCAAGGACGGATGCAGCCACCATTTCTCGATGCCAATCACTCGAACATCACGCTCGAATTTTCATCCAAAATCAATGCCGACCGCAACTAAACCTCAAATAATAGCACAACAGTACTTATTTCAAGAGCCTCGTACCGCCTAATTGAAATAATCTCCATTTCTCTAGCCTAAATCGAACACAATTTGAAACAAATCCACCCGTTGGGATCCGTGATTAGCAGAAGTTGCCAACGCTTAGCAATGGCAAGTCAGCCCAAAGTTCACGGGCTTATGGTACAGTGATTTAGAGCGTCGCCTTTTGAACCAACGACCGGAGTTCGAGTCCTACACGGGCACTAAATTTATTTATTTTACTTCTTTTCTCCTTTCTCAATTAATCTTTTCCTCTATTTTAAACAATTAGAGCCACCTTCTACATGTACATGAAAAACATTGTTGTCTTTTGGCTCTCAAGCCTCGACCGCGCACTTCAGTGCAAAGATGAGAAAGATATCATAACAAATTCCCTCGTTACCTCGTAATTACATAAAATCCTGTGAAAATATCGAACACAACAGTTTTAATAAATTAATGTACGGTACTTTACATGCGATCATTTGAACCCGGATTTGAATCAACCAAAGCCTGTAAAAATATAACTGGTGTACATTAATTTGCTTATAAACTTACCAGGCTCGAATCAAAGAATAAAAGGAAACCGATATCCCAGCTTTTCTCTTCTTTGCAGCAAGCTTTCCTTCTAGCTCTTATGATAATAAAGTAACCAGAAAAGTAACTTCACAGTATCATGGAATTTTAATAGTTGATGCAATGGGCTCCTGGTCGAGGCTTGAGAGCTAATAGACAATGTTTTTCATGTAGAAGGCGGCTCTAATTGTTTAAAATAGAGGAAAAGATTAAATAAAATTGAGAAAGGAGAAAAAGAAGTAAAAAAAAAATTTTAGTACCCGGTGTAGGACTCTAACTCCGGTCGTTGGTTCAAAAGGCGATGCTGTAAACCACTGTACCATAGAACCATTTACTCGAAAGCCAATTTCAAAATAAGGTATATGTATGATTCTGAGCCCGTGAACTTTGGGCCGACTTGCCGTTGCTAAGCGTTGGCAACTTCTGCTAATCACGGATCCCAACTGGCAGATTTGTTTCAAATTGTGTTCGATTTAGGCTCGAAAAATGGGGATTATTTCAATTAGGCGGTACAAGGCTCTTGAAATAAGTACTGTTGTGCTATTATTTGAGGTTTAGTTGCAGTTGGCATTGATTTTGGGTGAAAATTCGAGCGTAATGTTCGAGTGATTGGCATCGAGAAATGGTGGCTGCGTCCGTCCTTGCCTTATTTCTTAGTTGGAGAGGTCGAGGGGTAAAATTTCAACAGAATTCACTGAAATTGCATACAGAGCCCAATGAAGAACAGATAAAGACTTCAGGTAAGTTTTCATTGATTTTATTTCAGTATTTCTGGCCTAATGGTATACAACCAAATAATTTAAAACACAAACAGAGCTTGGGTTTCCTGTGGGCTTATGAAATCAATCCAAAAGACAAGATAACTGATTCTCTTATTGACATATTTTTTCTTCTGTCAATTCTTATAGGATCAAAGCAAAAATTCAGCCAACCTCAGATGTAAAATGTAAGATTGCCTGTAGCAAAGTACAAAGTCTTATGCATTCAAAATATGGTGACATTAAGGATGAGGAAATTGGCCGTGTTATGAAAGCTGCTTTCCCTAACCTTATACGCAAGAAACACTGCTCTGGATATGACTATTACTACTATGGGGTGGTTATGCACTCTATTAATAGGGAAGATGGACAACAAGAGATAGAACATGGGAATACTAAAAAACAAGTTGGCCATACTCAAGTATCTGGTCATGATTCTTATCAAACTAAACTGGAAAATATTGTGAAATGTAGTCAACAGGAACTTTGTGATCTGAAAGAAAAGTTAGAGGTTGAGGAAAAGTACTCTGCCGAGTTAAATGTGAGGCTGAGAAAGCAAGAAAGGGAAACCTCTTTTTCAACACTTAATGCACAAATTCCCCATAGACATCCACTGACATGCATACCACTTGAAATGCTATCAGATAATGGTAATGAAGAGGAAAGACATACTATTGGAAAGGGAGCCTTTGGAACTTGTTTGTTAAAGTTCTATAGAAATATACCAGTTGCTGTTAAGTTCATTCAAAATGGAACTTACCATGATTTACTGAAAGAAGCTGAAATTATGAAAGTACTCCAAGGACATCCTAACCTACCAATATTTTTGGGGATCAGTCCAAAAAATGAAAAACAACTGTACCTTGTAACCAAGTTTCATGGTTTAAAATTTACAGCAGTTCCAATGCATCATGCTTTACAAGGACTAAGAAAGCCAGACAGCCTCATAGAAGCTACTGATCTGTTAACACTATGTTTGGGAATTGCACAAGGCTTGTTATATGTACATATCAAAGGATACCTGCATAATGACTTGAAGGCTGACAACATTGTCATTGATTATTATATAGATGAAAAACCAAGCCCTGTGATTATTGATTTTGGCAAAGGTTGCAGAGCATCAGAGGGAAGAAAGAAGTACATCTCCCATACAGAGAGAGAAGCCTATCTAAAGCGGCATAGTCATATTGCCCCAGAAACAATCATTGGCTGTGCCACTCAGTCTATACTGTCTGATGTCTATTCGCTGGGAAAAGTGTTTGAAAAAGTAACAAGATGCATCAAAAACAAGCAGCTGGTCCAACTTGCTGACAAGTGTCTCTGTCAGCATCCACAGAGTCGCCCAAATATGGATTCAATTGTACATGAATTAAAAGCACTAACAGGATTGAAACCTTCATAAGGGTGCTTTCTCTAGTCGTATATTTATTTTAGGTCACAAATTGTACTATAACCACTTATGTTTAACCCAAGAAATTTCTAGCAACCAAACATTACAGACTAGTTATCATTGGTTAATGGGATACCATTAACTTCACCTAACCTATGAAACTAATATTAATACAGTCAGTATCTATTACTTAACTTTAGACAGTCATCCCTCAAATGAAAAACTCTCATGATGAAAGACAAATACATGTAACTACTCTGATTTACAAATATTACTATGTATTTCAGCTATGGTGGAGAAAATGTAAGATTATTTTGATGAAGCAGGGGTTTCATTAATTTTGAATATAATTATTGTCAGAGGTATAAGACTAGATATTTTTTCACTCATACATTTGACAAAAAGTGTCTGCTTCCCCAGTGCTTAATTTGTTTCCAATATGCAAGCACTGCATCAGTACTTCTGTTTTATATTTCTGTCCAATCAGAGCCATTGTTATATATATATATATGCTAAATTGGTGATTGGCCCCATGCCATGAGAACTAAGAATATTTTAAATTCTGTTTGCCAAAATCTGAATCAATCTATTTCTGCTGTTTGTGTTATTAATATAGCTTTCTTCGAAATTCACGAGGCTTGAGAAATTAAAGAAACAAACAAAATGTACAAATTAGTCTCATCTCAAGCATGGGAACAGTCTCCTCTGTTTTGTCAGAGGCAAATGCATTGTCTGAAATCCTTTTAAATGTAACATACTGTAAACACTGGCAGATAAGCCACACCTTTATACCCAAAATCTTCGTTGCAAATTGGGGGTGCGGTCTATTTGTGAGAACATCTATAAAAGTTCAATAAATTTACCTAAAAAACAATTAAACAAAGTCAGACTGATTAAAACTGGAACACAAAACAAAAAGAAAGGAAGCACTTAAATGTCATATGGTCCATAATACAATAAGGCGTGCATTTTCCCCAAATTTAAATTTGTAAGTATCAGGATGAATGACCACTTATTTCATGATTGAAAGTCAGTTTTTCTTTGTTAGGCTTTATTTAGCATTACTACAGTTTTAAATAAATAATCAAGTATTTAAAAGCCTGGAGGATTTAATGTAGTAGGAAGTGTGGTTAATGAATTGCATTTGTATACATCACAGGAAATTTCCTCGTACATCCCTTGAATTTATTGTGAGCAATTAAATGGCCCATGTTGCAGTTGATACTATTGTGGTGGTTACCCTGTGGATAAATACGGAAACAAGATTTGTGGCAGTGCAAGGGTTTGTTCTATTTTGTAAACAAACCCATGCATTTGCCCCAAATCACCTCACTCATGTTTATCCACAGGGTAATTGTAGTATCAAACAAAATGGGTCATTCGTCAGCCACCTTCTTCCCTGCTGAATATCAAATAACCTCCACATTCTTAAACATAATTACCAAATGACAAAATAACAGACTTCTAACCTAAAGTCAATCGAAATTTTAATGACATAGTGATACTACAGTACCATGGTTGTATAAAAGCACAAGTGAAGTTTGTTTTACAAGTAAAATACACATCTTTCCAGATATGCAGTGTTATATTACCAGATTTTTCACAGTTTAGTCCCATTGTGCAAATGTACAATTGTCCTTTCCCAGCAAAAAAATACATAGTGAATATCCTTGATATTTTGCCCTAGCTTGTGGCCCTCAGTACCCATCTAGTTGACTCAGTGCTAGTTAAGCAGCTCATTTTCCTGTAATTACAATGTACGTAAATTCTGTACCAATCATATCAGTGCTTTGTTTTTAACCCCGTCAGATAGTTTTCCAAAAAGATTCAAACCCTGTATGAGTTTTGACCTGAATTTTTCATATCCTATTACATAGTTGATTAAAAAATCCCATACCTGATACTCCCCTTAAATAATGACCAGTCCCTTGGTATAAATATTCTTGGTAGTCCTGTATGTTTTATATCGGCATATTTCTCAATCTTTGTACTTGTAGTTTACTTTGTAGAATCGGGTTTCTTAAAATGATGCCACACCTCTACTCGACCCAGTCCTCTAAATTGTCAGTATCGAACACTAACTTTGAGTCTGATAAAAATCTATGAAGTCATTGAACTACTAACAAAATATGAACATCTGCAGCCAAGGCACATATGCACATACTGTACATGTATATGCACTTGAAAACTGGCCACTGTATAATCAAGTTGTTCACAATACATTTCAAATTTCCAAGAGGTAATAATGTATATGTATGTAATCAAGGCAGCATAAGTAAGAGAATGAATCTCCAATACATATGCTTGTGAAATTTTTATGATAAAATCTAATAAAATTTATTTTTAGTAACTGGAAGCAGTTGAAGCAAAGTGGGTGTTTGAAGGCACAACAATAAAAAAAATGGTGCAAACATATTACCGGCTTAAACCAATCTTTCTGCTCCATTTCTTAGTTGTTGTGTGCACCCACTTTGCTTCAACCGTTTCCAGTTACAAAAAAATATATTTTTTATTGGATTTTATCATTGCATGCCACAAACTAGGAGATTCCCTTTCTTACTTATGCTGTTTTGATGTAATTCAAGACAGTTACAATACAGTAAATCTGCCCAATCTGATTATTTGAAATATTGTGCTGAACAACCAGTCTCCTTAATCACCAGGTAGGGTGCTAACTACCAATACTTTTTCTCTATTATGGGTTCCCGCTGTTGTAACAATACGAGACTGGAATCTCTGAATTGGAATAAAGCAGGCTGATCCAAATATGTCAAAGTTGTTACACCATATTTGAACTGCATCACCATAGGCAAACTGATCTGGATGGCTTGAATACCAATTCACTCTAGCCATATAAAACAGGTATGTCTTCCCAGCTACTCTTGTGTCTTTGACTTGGTGCCTGAAAAAATACTGTATTTCACCTGGTGTAGATCTACTTTCATTTGTTCTGCTCACCCTTCCTCCAGTGCCTGCCCAATTTGCTAGTACATAAGAGTTTCGCAGTGTTCTACTTTTGACAGATCCATAAAAAATATCCCCAACTTTCACAGATGCAAACTTGGCAATGGTGCGAGGGATGTCAAGAATATCAATACTGCACCCTAAGAGTATACTATAAACTTTCCTGATGTAATGCAAGTCATCACTGTCCAGAGTGCTATCCTGAATAGGAGGCAGCATATGTAAGTGACTTCCATCATTCCAGTCTGCACAGTCAATTTCAGACACTGGAACAGTCCTTTGCCTGAGCAATGCAAGATGGTTTTCAATAGGATTAACAGTTGTCTTGAGTGACCCTTGTGCTTTTTTCTCATAGAAGAATTCAGAGAATTCACTTCTGAACATATCTGGAAATACATACACTTTGGTACCTATTTGGGCAAGAAATCTTCTCATGAGCTGTATTTCTATAGATCTGTTGTTGGTGTGATAGCTACCAAGTATACCATTGTATCTCTCAAAACTAAAACACCAAAATCCATGGAATGGGCCAAAGTCATACAAACACTCTTTAAGGTGTGCATGTAAATGCATATTGGGAGTTACTCTTACAGCTCCATACAGTCTAACAAATTCCTCTAAAAACTGCAGCATATATGAGTCACCACACTCAATATCTTCACTGGAGATTGTTTTCTTTCCTAAATGTTTACAGGATTTGACAAACAACTGCCAACATTTCATGTCTTTCTCTGGCAGAATTCCTTGTAGTGCATAAAGTGAGTAAATAATGGTCCAACTCTGCCACTGATCAGCTGTGAAGCCACCACAACTTTGTGCTATTTTTTGGGGAATTCGTCCAATATCATCTGGAGTAACCATTGAATCCACAATTTCTTGCATCTTTTCAAAGTCATTTGCACTAAAAAGAGGAGAATCCTCCTTTTGCCAAATATTTTTCATCATGTGCTTTGCAGTCCCCAAGTAAAGATTATGCATAGGGTCAATAACAAATGACCGAATGCAATCAAAGTATTCAAGCTCGTGAAGAACTGAATACCGTGCCCCATGTCTTGAACAGAAGGCTTGTTGACTTGCTGGTGTTTTCTCTTGAAGGGATTCTTTACCTTGCTCTTTGTGTTCTTTTGATGTTCTCAGAGGCCACAAGTTGCGATCGAATCCTGAAAAATCCAAACATCCATCTTTGAAGAATTCTTTCTTGCATCTTGAACATCCTTGATTTGCCATGTGTCCCATAAATCCACCTATCTTTTTGCAAGCTGGAATGTCACAGGTTACACAGATGAGACCAACTTTTAATGGCTTTTTTAAAAAGCTACCACTAACAGAAAAGCGAACTTTTGCTTGCCATAATGACTTCAACTCCTCCACTAAAGGCTTCAGAAATGTGTTAGCTGTAAGTTTCGGTTCAGAAGGACCAGGTAATACTCCCGCAACAATGACATTCTCAATTTTGTAACGTTCTTCCCTTGGTAAATCAGCAACAACCAAGTATAACACTCCAACAGAACCAGGAGAATGCTTGTGTGGTCTAAACCAGTCTACATTTAGTATAAGGCCAAGACTGTTTACACTTGAAAGAAATCCAGTATTTGACAATTCCTTCCAAAAATTCCCATGGTGAATATCTGCTTTGATATTGTTAGGAACATTCTTACTGCGCCATGCTTGACATTAATTTTCTCCCAGAAGCCTGGTCTTTTGAGAAGATTCTGTATTGACTTGACCAATGAGTGATAGGGGTATACCATTCGGGGATACAGAAGCATTTTTGATCCTGTACGCACAGACTTTAGAAGATGCTCATTACAAGGACCTTAAAAATTAAAAATAAACATTCATATATGAATATCAATGATTTTGGCAGATATTTTGTCTTTTAGAAATTAAGAATAAATTTCATTTACAAGGAGAATGAAATGACAGTAAATTCCCTGTTTAACATCAGTCATCACATCATTAGCATATTCAAAACAATGCTAAATAATGGTTAGCATATAAAAGTTAGCCTTTCCAGAAAAGAGGGAACACCGTTTCAGTTAACCACATGTCATTTGACTCAGATCTGACCAGTTGACTAGCCAGGATTTTACTCAGTCTACATATTAATTACTCTTGACTAATCAACAGAAAAGATTCAAGCCTAAATGCAAACAGTACTAATCATAAAGGATATACATGTACACTGTACGGTGTATATGTAACATTTTTGAAACTTAAATCATTAAATACATGGCCAGGAACAGCCTCATGCATTGTACAATTAACTACATGTATACAATCATAGTATCATAACAGGGTTTTCATTGAGTGAGATGTAAAGTGGTAAGCTGTAGTGCTAAGTGTGCACACCCTACGAGGGAAAGAGAAAAAATCGCTGACCCAAGTGGGACTCGAACCCAACGACCTCCTCCTCTTTTCATTGAGTGATCAGATAGCAGCAGGCAAATGAAGTGATATACCAATAATGTATACCAATAATGTACTGTCACTGTAGTGTTATTTTTTTTCTCAACTTTTGGACGGTCAGTATTTTGTAAAAACAAGGAAGCATGGTACATGTATTCTACAGGTGCACTACTGGTGGTACATGTAGTTCTTTGTTTCAATAGTTAGCCTGTAACGTGCTTTATGACTTAATTATTGCAAATCCTGTTTTAAGATACATGTACATACAACCCACAAGTCTAACCTCTTTTGCTGCGGTGAGGGTGATGAGGCCAAGCCACAAAAGTACACTTCTTGGATACTCTTTGCCCACTTCTAGTTTCAGTACAATCCTCAAACTTGTATATAGACTTGCATTTTGGACAAACAACATATTTGATAAAGTCATCTTCCAGCAATCCTAGAGCTTTCTTAAGCCTGTAGTGTGAGTTTGGAAAAATGTGAGCCAAACTAGCCATTGTATTATCATATGTTCCAATAAGCCAGAAAAACCTACTGAGAAACTTGATCAGCATCACAAGAGCAGTGTCAGTTACTGAATAATTGCTCTGCCATGAAGCTAGGAAGAGCATAAGCCAAAGTGCCAATGCTTCAATACTCGACATTGGTAAATTGTCTTTTTCTTCACCCTCTAATTCTGAGCTATGTGTAGAAGGATTGAAGTCTTGTTCAATATCATCTTGGGCCTCTTCCCATATTTCAGTAGGAGGTGGGGTACATGTATTAGTCTGATCATTAGTCTGATCTGATTCAGAAGCAACACTGTCATCGCCTACAACTTCTTGAACTTCATCAAGTTCAAAAAAGTCTTGTTCTCCTCCTTCAAGCCTCTTTTGTTCCACGCACCTCACAAACTGGTCATATATTTGAGGAGGAAGCTGTTGACAAGATAGATCTTGTGAATTCCCATCATCAATATCCTGAATAGTGGAGTCTGAGTTACTTGACAATGGTGCTTCATTATAACCAGGATTCTCATCACATGTTGCATCATCATCTTGTAAGATTTCAGAAGAATTATCAACATGACCAGTATCATCCATACAAGTATCAGAAGTAGGAACATGCTTCATGCAAACAGCTATGTGTTCTCTATACCACGAATATGAAAAGGATTGTCCACAGTTGTTGCATAATTTTCTTCGTCTTCTTGTAGACTTGGACATTTTTCTGTGATAGACAAGATAAGCCAAATTTAACATTATATAATTTATATTTAATAATGAATTTATATATAATAATTCTATTTATTACCTCTACTGATAAACCAAAACAAATATTAAATACCGGTATATTAGAAAAAAAAAACATTGCACCTACAACTAAATGAAAAATATACCTGGTGCATGCACTGCATCACAGTATTTTGGTGGGAAAACAACTGGAAGCTGTGAGGAGCATGTGCAGCATATTATCATTTATGGCAGGGAAAAAACATTGATACAACCCATTGGATACTGCCGAATATCCAACAGCTTTCCAGCCTTCTGATTGGCTGTATTTATCATGGTATGGGATAAATGCTTTTAGTAAAACTGTTTTTAATGCCAAGAAATAACCCAGTCCTTTTTTACTATTTACAAATGTCTAGCTGTTCCATCCATTCAGCGAATCTGACTGCCTTGAAAGCAGTAAGAAAACCATGTATTTTCCTACTGACCAGTTTGCACTTTGATTTTTACAAGATTATTTGTTTAACCTATTACAGTAATCCATAATATAATTTCCTGGTTCTTTTATACACCTACATTTTATTCCCAAAATTATTCCTGAATAATTTCTGCAACTTGTGGTCAAAGACACCAATAATATTTGTGCCAGGGTACGACAATGAACAGTACCATGCAAGCTTAGGTAGGAAAATGATACATGTAACTAAACAAACATCCCCCCCCCCCCAAGCCATAAATAACGACAGTAGTCAGGCTACAGGTTTGTGGCAGTCAGCCTTTATATTACATTGATTATTACATAAGTAGTGAAATCCTTTTGAATGTACAAATAAACATAACTATTTGCTTCCACACTGTTTCTTGTGTTATTTCTTCATTTGGGGGTGTTTCAGGATATTTTGCTATCCTCCACAACTCTCTCTCTAAGCAAAGCTTAGAAGCATGGAAGCAAATAGGTATGTTAATTTGTACATTCAAAAGGATTTCTAAATTACTACGAATGTAGTAAATGTAATACCATAGAGGACAAATTACTCCCAAATTTTAACTTGAAATTTCACATGTAATTTGTAATTTCACATGTGAAATTTCAAAAGCCACCTACGCATGCTTAAAAAAAAAAAATTTGCATCATAATTTTAGGGATAAATTTCATTGTGTTAGTCAAAATCTACGTAATTTCCCTTGCCGAAGCGGCTCGGGAAATTACTTCGATTTTGACAAACACCCATTAAATTTATCCCTAATTTCACTTGTCCCCATTCGATTACCTATACTAATATTATGGCTGACTGCCACAAACCTGTAGCCTGGGCTGCCTGTGGTCCCTAGTGCTCTCAATTCTTCTGGGCAACTTTGCAGAACTAAATACGTCAGGACTACTAAATACTCTCCATATCCATCGATAACAATTACGATTACATTGGAATTCTTCTATTAAGCTCTTACCTTTTAAGATGTACTTTAGTTAGCAAGCGTGATGATTGTGGAAGACGATCGAGCTCCAACGGAGTCCAGGTTGCAGTTGCAAGTACATAATGTTATACCCACTTTTATGCCTTAATTGCGAACAATGTCACTGAACCTACAAGCATATAACTATGACAGAAGCTTTTAAATAACTTCTAGTGCTCATATTCTCGTTAAAAGTTAGAGAAATGCGCACAACTTGGTCAAACGTGTGAAAACTGAAAAACATGTACAGCGCTTAAGGAGATTGGGCACTAAACCTACGAAAAGGACCTTGGGAGTTCAAAACCATCCAATGATAGATTACGATCTATGTGAGATTATGTCATCCAAATAAGCTAACCAATCCTGAGGATTGTTTGATAATGTCAACGATGACGTAACCGCGCCACATTTGATTCACGCATTTGTGTGATACCTCGATCGCTGCAAGAGTTTTATGTAGTCATGCCGAATAACAGTGGTAATGCCATGTATTTCAGCAATCTTTTATTTTCATGGCACATCAGGCAGGAACAATATAAATTTTCTCTTGGAAATGAAAACTATAGGCCATTTTGACGATGTCATGCACACATCAGTAGAACAATAGATCTGAGCTGCTAAGACTTGTTCTGATTTGACAGCATTTTGATATTTAAAACAGATAGCCATTGTTCTAGCTGTGCATGCAACATCGTCAAAATGGTCTATTCTCATGTAAATAATTTGTGTAGACAAAAAATATATTGTCACTGCCCTACAAGATAACAACTAAAACCCGCTACATTTCCATCCCACACCTATTTTGACAAAGAGGTTGTCACTGACAATGGATATATGTCTTTTGCAGTAAAGTAATAATATACCACTTCAATAACTAAATGAACTAAGCTTGATCCATGGGAAAAGCTTTACTGGATTGCAAACAAACTTCAAAATGCTTTTTTTTTTTTTAAGATTGCTAAGTGATTGGAGGTGAAAACTATAGCATTTACAAACTGGTTGTGCTGATATCATAACTACAAATCTTGTACAAGTGCCTTTAAAATAACATGAAGTCAGAATTTTTTCCATCCAGTAGAACCACGTGATTGCATTCCTACATAAGACCCATTCCCAGATTTAATAGATTTAGTTGTAGCTGAAAGCATGGCGATGTTTTAAATTTTGTCCATATTATCTATTCTGCATAGCTGGACAGTTAACTCTTGTATGTGACAACCTTCGGTTTTTTGAAATAACTAATAAGGTGTAAATTATTAAAGGGGCTATGTCATGGTACTGTGCATGTATGGAGTCGTCACTTAATTGGTGGTGGTCAATTGGCTACAAACTCCCTTCATATTTGATTGAAAGGACTTTCAACCAACCCAAATGTGCATGAGGTTGATATGTAAATCACTGATAACTGTCCAGCCCGGACAGCAAAAGAAAAGGTCTCTTGCCATGACACAGTCCCCTTATTTAATTATGGAAATAACTTCCTTTTTTATATAGGTGACTTATAGTGGTAATACAAAGATTGCCATTATAATTGAAGGTCTGTACAAGAAGGGCATAGGTAAATCGTGATAACATTCTACATTCTCCCTTCAAAAACAAAGAATTTAAAGGAGAATTTGATCAGGAGTCGCCCTTGCACACAGCCTTCAATTATTCTTTCTTGTTATATTCACATAATGAAGCTATCAGCATGCATGAAGTACAGCAATTTTTATAGCTTACATGTATTGCAAGAATTTAAACTTGTTCAAGTTAATTGAGGTTCTGTATATGGACAACAAATCCTAAAAGGCTATTACTTTATGTTTACTGTATATTATTATAGAATAGTTACGTGTTTTGTAAGAATTGAAACTATTTGAGGTTAGAAATGACTATAAATTTATGGACAATCGATAATATTTTAAAAATCATTTATGGTTACTGTTTATATTTATAATGCAATGCTAGGATTAAAGTCACGCTTATTGTGAAGCGGTTTTATAACTTATGTATATATCATACAATTTCCAACAAATCCTAGAGTTTTGAAATAGAATAATTTTGAATGAAGACTGCAATATCTTTTACTGTAATGATGTATTTATTAGGAACTTCGTTCAGTTTTTCTTAATTTGTATTTGAGATTAATATATTTCAATAAAATAATGATTACTCAATTTGTTGGTTTCTCTGTCACGTTATACACATACACACACGGATACAATCCAGCATTATCCTTTCAAGAAAACGCTAGTATATGTGGGATTTGGTGAGATAAACCAGCCCAAATAATTCCATAAAATAATTGATATGCCTGAATCATATGGCAATAAAAGCAGGACTATTCCGGAAAAAAATGTATTAAATGATAGGAAAACTTAGAAAAATCTGCATCTCTTCGAGGTTTTAAAATTGGAAAACTTTACGATTACGTGATATCTGGTGAAATAAACTAGTTTGGATAATCCAAGAAAACTGTATATAACTTGGAATTTTATACGTGGTCAAATAACTAGATTATTCTAGATTTGGTGGAATAGTAAGGCGAAAAAGGTTCCAGAAAGTCTTAAATTTTATTGAATAATCTCGATACGAAAAACGTGGAAAACTAAGACTTGCCGCAAATAATAACTTTACAGAGAACTTCAGTAAACTCTTGTTTACCTCTGATGATCATAAAAAGAAAACCGACGATAATTGAACGTTTAACGCATTTTAACGTGTCGGCAAATTGCTGAATTTTCTAAATAATCCAGTTGGAAGTTCCCGGGAAAAAGGTCGGATGATTTCGTGTTTAATGTAATAAAGAGCATATTATCCATGTCGGAAAACTTAGCTTTTTATGCCGTGTTTCCGCTCGCGAACGAATTTCAGACGAATTTCGTCCTCGCTCCATTCCTACTCGTCTGAAATTCGTTCGCGAGCGGAAAACGTCCACGAAAGCGGGGGAAAACACTAGAAACGCCTGCATTGCAGGCTAAGAACATAGTTGAGATGAAACTCACCGCTAATAATTAAGAGACATTGTTCACTCATTAACGGACTTTATTTCAGACATTTACTGCAGGTTACTGTAACGTAAAATGACTTAGTTCTCTGAAATTGTTTTACGTTACCGTAATAGCACATTCAAACGAATTTTGTAAAAGTTATCTAACTTACAAGTAAAATTAAAAAATAGGTCGGTGGATATAGAGAAGCCCGGGGGCGAAGTGTAGCTGAATTTTGCGTCTCGAGGTTCGGAGCCGGTTACTATTCCCTGCTAACAGAGTTCTCTGCTTTCGCCTCTGGTGACCTCCGGCTCCCCCAACCGAGAGACTACTGCTAGCGAGCGAAAACTTACTGACTGACTAGTTAAAACCTAAACGTCGCTGCGTTCCGGGCTTTTGAACTTGCTATCATGATCACGCATTATTCTAAGCCTGCGTCGCATCAAAGGTTTAGTTCGGATGTGGCGCGGGCTAAACTTGCTCGGCTTGTGACTAGTTAAATGATCTAAACGTAGCGTGGCTGAATCGCTTTGCGTCCCGGGCTTCGGAACTTACTTGTTTTATGAACCAGTTAACTTAAACGTGGATGAATCGCTTTGCGTCCCGAGACTCGGAGCTTACTATACTGAGTTAAAACCTAAACCGGCGTAACTGAATCTCCTGTGTCCCGTACTTCGGAACTTACTGAGTTTAAAGAACGTTAATCTAAACGTGGCTGTCAATTGCTTTGCGTCCCGTGCTTTGAAGCAGATTTCCGGTTCAATAACACGGAATAAAACGATGCTTATCAATAAAGAATTCAAAATCGGCCCGTACTGTATCGGAGAAGTAAGCTAAATGCCAGAGGCAGAGCTCTGGTGGATCAGGTGTAGTTTACGACTCCACTTGACAAAAGAGTCGTAAACTTCGGACGGCATTGGATTTCTTGAAGGCTGATCGGCTGCAGATACTGATTCCGGGGCTAAAGTATAGAATACCCGTCCACTCCAACTAAGTATCAGAAACACTGCCACCGCGGTCCGCAGTCAGCTTGAATAATTTAGCAGTAATTATTATTCAGTCACTTCGGACCGCGGTAGCACTCAGCTACATGCCTTAGCAAAATTATTATTCAGCACTTCGGGACCGCGGACCGCGGTGGCACTCAGTTACATGGCTTAATTGGAGTATTTGTCGTTCTTAAATCCACTCGGGCGATCTATCAATATTACTGAAACTTCGGTGAAGCTAACACAAATATTAGCGATTATCAGTAGTCATACGTACCGAATTATTTCATGTTTAGCGTGGCTCCGAAGCCCGGTCCTCAATAGCGACATAAGTATAAGCAACATACGATATACGCAGGTGTCGTAGTCATTATTAATTACGACAATGAGTCAGCATGAAATAAAAAATACCTTGAGAATAAAAAAAGACATCAAAAAGGAGAACTGTATTTGAACTTCTTCTAATACTTCAGCAATATTGAAATAGCTTCGTAATTCAGCAGTTTCGTACATCGAATATAAAACTACAGTATGGTTCAGTCTGTTACGCTGCTGATCTAACTTTTGTCAGAAGTTCTTGAAAAGTTGTTCTTTCAGTATTAAATCATTTATTTAATATTGATTATGATTCTAATATGTTAATCGTATCTGGCTTTCTACATTATTCTGTCAATGTGTACTGAATGTTTTTTTTTTCAAACATAGCAACATCTTGAACATCAACTGACCAAAGCTCCTGGGTGACACTTGTTATTAGTCTAAAAAGGTGTTCTGTAAAACAGAACCAATGTTATGAAAACTATAGTGTTTGCACAAACATAACACATATTTTTATAAGGAAGAGAAAAAGAGGAATGGCTTTATAGGAATATTTATTTTGTTAATCACTGAAATACGTACTAAAGCTGGTCAGGGACGAGTGAAACATTCAAAGGACAATTAATCTACAAAACACAGCATGTGTTTTGACACTTTCCGATTGTGACATTGCCATCATAAATTAAACAACACAATGAAACATTTCGAGATATAAACTGCCACATTTTGGATTAGTTTTGGCCTGTTCTTGAAACACACAAATGCACGACTTTGTAGGATTCCTACATTTAAACCTCTAACAGTCCACTCTAATTTAGTGCTACGTAAATAAGCACGTTTTTTAAGTTAATGAAAAGCTTGGAATTGCTGCAATATTTAGGGACAATATTACGCCGATGTTTATTATATTCATTATAGTTATGAATTCGAATCGTGTTTTTTTCCCCATCAGATATCAGATATAATCTTGTGGCTATATAATTCTCAGCCCTTTTAAGACCCTTTTTTTCAATTATCATTTGCATCTTGTGGCTTAACTGCAGAATACCCTGCCACATTGAAATCGTTACTGGAAAAGGGCTGGCTACGCGGTACGCATGCAGTGACTAATTTTGCTGTATTATGAAGTGGCTACGCGGTACGCGGTACGCAGTGACTAAAATTATTCAAAGTCTCAAAGGCGGCAAAACATTTTATTTACAAAAGCGGAAAACATCTGTTCTGTTGGAAATTTAAAGAACAAGATATAACTGATATATAACCGGAACAAATGCTTAAATTTCCACTTGTAAAACTGTCAGACTGACACGGCAGGAAACATAACAAAACCTAGTGAGATCGAAACATCGCAAAGGAAAATAGAACAACCTTGATTCGGCCCTTCACCCAACAGTGACAGAAAATGTCAAACAATCACTGGTAAAGAATGGGCACGTATAATTTGTTCATTGCCCGTTTATTTGGCCATTCGAAAGCATTTTCACACAGCCGTCGAATGCTCAATCTAAGTCTTTAGAATTAGAGATTTCACGAAGACTACCCGCTTCAAAATACCGAGTATACATTGTTTACAACTGACTCAAAGCATTTACGGTAAATGTACTCGAAGTTCGACGAAATTCAAAGCCTTTGTTAAAGTTTGGTAGAATTCATACCGTTCGGTAGTCGTGTAAACATTAATGCGAAAGCGTTTGAATGCTTATGTTGAACTCTTCGAACATTAATTTAGGGCAAGTCGTTCGAACGGTCAGGTCAAGTCGTTCGAACGGTCAGGGCAATCCGTTCGAGTTTTAAATCAGGCCGTTCGAACGCTTACATCAAGCCGTTCGAACGCCTGCAGAAAATCGTTCGAAAATTTAGCGTGCCCGTTCGAATTTTTTTAACTGCCCGTTCGAACGCTTTGAGAAACCGTTCGGACGGTTTTTAAAAGCGTTCGTTGCCCGTTCGTTGCACGTTTATTTTGCCGTTCGAACGGATTTTCGTTAAGGTACGTTTTCCCGTGTATGGTCACATATGCTCAGGATACTTCCTTTACCAGAAAAACCTTTTCAAATTCATGCACAAAGAAACGTCGGGCAACCTTTTTAAAAAAACCTCATTCGGTTATACTGTATCTCGTTCTTTAAATTTCCAATTGAACAGATCAGTGTTTTCCGCTTTTGTAATCATGTTTTTCTCACGGACATCGCAAAGAACGTCAAGGAATCATATACATCATTCGGTGCATTAGTTGTTTCTTCGTTTTTGCATTCGTTGAGTTATATCTCGTTCTTTAAATTTCCATGCAACAGAACAGATGTTTTCCGCTTTTGTAAATAAAATATTTTGCCACGTTTGAGACTTGAAATAATTTTACTTACTGCGTACCGCGTACCGCGTAGCCACTTCATAATACAGCTAAGAGACTTGGAATAAATTTACTCACTGCGTACCGCGTACCGCGTAGCCACTTCATAATACAGCTAAGAGACTTGGAATGAATTTACTCACTGCGTACCGCGTACCGCGTAGCCACTTCATAATACAGCTAAGAGACTTGGAATAATTTTACTCACTGCGTACCGCGTACCGCGTAGCCACTTCATAATACAGCTAAGAGACTTGGAATAAATTTACTCACTGCGTACCGCGTACCGCGTAGCCACTTCATAATACAGCTAAGAGACTTGGAATAATTTTACTCACTGCGTACCGCGTACCGCGTAGCCACTTCATAATACAGCTAAGAGACTTGGAATAATTTTACTCACTGCGTACCGCGTACCGCGTAGCCACTTCATAATACAGCTAAGAGACTTGGAATAATTTTACTCACTGCGTACCGCGTACCGCGTAGCCACTTCATAATACAGCTAAGAGACTTGGAATAAATTTACTCACTGCGTACCGCGTAGCCACTTCATAATACAGACAGAGACTTGGAATAATTTTACTCACTGCGTACCGCGTACCGCGTAGCCACTTCATAATACAGCTAAGAGACTTGGAATAAATTTACTCACTGCGTACCGCGTAGCCACTTCATAATACAGACAGAGACTTGGAATAATTTTACTCACTGCGTACCGCGTACCGCGTAGCCACTTCATAATACAGCTAAGAGACTTGGAATAAATTTACTCACTGCGTACCGCGTACCGCGTAGCCACTTCATAATACAGCTAAGAGACTTGGAATAAATTTACTCACTGCGTACCGCGTAGCCACTTCATAATACAGACAGAGACTTGGAATAATTTTACTCACTGCGTACCGCGTACCGCGTAGCCACTTCATAATACAGCTAAGAGACTTGGAATAAATTTACTCACTGCGTACCGCGTACCGCGTAGCCACTTCATAATACAGCTAAGAGACTTGGAATAAATTTACTCACTGCGTACCGCGTAGCCACTTCATAATACAGACAGAGACTTGGAATAAATTTACTCACTGCGTAATGGAATAAATTTAGTCACTGCGTACCGCGTAGCCAGCCTTTTTCCAGTAACGATTTCAATGTGGCAGGGTATTCTGCAGTTACTCCAATATAGTCCCTCTACTCGGTTGTTTATCTCTATGATGAGTTATCAATTCCGTACTGTCAGACTAATTAAGTGACGTAAAGCACCTACTCAATTGCTTAATTGATCTTATATTCAAAGGACTATAAAGGAGTTTAAAGGAGTTTTAGAATAATAATTGTTATAACTGAAAAGGAGTTTTAGAATAATAATTGTTATAACTGCATAGGTTCGTACAGTGTAATAATAGGGTTCCACTATATATTTATTTATGTATTGCATTAGTATTTGAGTTCATGAGTTTTTCAAGTTTGCATTTCAACTGTATTCTTTTTAATTTGAGTCAGGCAACTGCACTTTACCGATTGGAGAACACATTGTATGTGTAGTACATTTGTAGATCCATGGCTAGATCAAGCCTATAGTTAATATGATTCAAGTGCCAGATAAATGTAGGTCCAAAAGAGATCCAAAGTTTTGTATGTCTAATAGTTCTCTCTTTAATCTTTAATAAGAATAAATACAAAAGACAACTAGAGTTATTCAAAGATATACATGTAACAATATATAGATTAAACAAAGATATGTTGCATAATTATGTCATGATCCGTCTAACAAATATTAACTAAATGAGTTCTAGTAAAACCTTGCATAGGCTGGTTGTTCGAAGCTAACCGTTAGTTCAGATTAAGTTAGCCTTGCTTCGAACAGCAGGGCCGGCACGAAGTTTAGAATAATTACTAAATTATTGCTGCCGCAGCGAGCGAGCCTGAAGCGAGCGAGCAAGGCAGCAGTTCTGATCTGTAAGTGGGTCCAAATCTCGATATATTTTTTTTACCACAATGCATCACTTCTATTGTCTTTTTTACCACAATGCTTTGCACGATTGCATTTCTGTGAATGCGATCCTTGTGTAATCATGAATTTGTTGACGTGTAGAGGTGTAGGCGAACTCTGTACGTGTCGACTATCAGTTTTCAAAGAGCAAGATCTCTCCTGTTTATATCAAGATGGTGAGCAGCAAATAATGTTCTTCTATACACGACTTTCATAATGGCCGCCTCCTAATTTGCATATGTGATTTTCCGTTTCGGTTGTTTATCCACATTTATAGAAAATATGAACATTGCCATGTGAAAGAGCATGTGGACATTAGTGAACTTGTGAAAGTTGAGTGCTGTAGCTTAAAAAGCAATGAAGTTACAGCCAGTTGAAATTAGAGAGATTTGTATGAGAAAAACAACGGACGCCTTTCTAGCCTCGCTTTCATGTTTTTCTGCATTAGAAATGCTCGTAGCTCAACAGCAATTCTCCACATTGCTCTAAAACTCAAAACTATTACTAGTTTTAATGTGATCTTTCATGTGGTAGCATTGGTTTCCCTCTACAGATTTATCTTCCACAATATGCAAATTAGGAGGCGGCCATTATGAAAGTCGTGTATTGGTCTTCGATAAAGTCAAGCCGCCGGTTCAAAGCATTTACAATTACATTCTCAATTACAGTTGATTTCCGGTGTTTAAACTTCACCGGGGAGAACAGCAGTTTTTTGTTCCGGGAACTAGTTAAAAAATGTCGGGAATTGGTAGGCTTAGGGAATTTACCGGGAGATCGTTGACAACTTTTGAGATACACACCACAACTCAAACAGGATTCAGTTGCACGACTAGTTAAAAATATATTCATCAACACCTTGGCATTTTTATAATATAACCCAGTAATATATTTTTCCTACCAAAGTGCTACTGTAGGCTCTCTTCTAATACACTTCATTAACTGAGCACAGCAGCATTCACTACCTGTTAGGTATACTAGTTCTAAACTTTATAGTCCTTTGAATATAAGATCAATTAAGCAATTGAGTAGGTGCTTTACGTCACTTAAGTGACAGTACGGAATTGATAACTCATAATAGAGATAAACAACCGAGTAGAGGGTATACAAGATGCAAATGATAATTGAAAAAAGGGTCTTAAAAGGACTGAGAATTATATAGCCACAAGATTATATCTGATGGGGAAAAACACGATTCGAATTCATAAATATAATGAATATAATAAACATCGGCGTAATATTGTCCCTAACTATTGCAGCAATTCCAAGCTTTTCATTAACTTAAAAAACATGCTTATTTATGTAGCACTAAATCAGAGTGGACCGTTAGAGGTTTAAATGTAGGAATCCTACAAAGTCGTGCATTTGTGTGTTTCAAGAACAGGCCAAAACTAATCCAAAATGTGGCAGTTTATATTTCGAAATGTTTAATTGTGTTGTTTAATTTATGATGGCAATGTCACAATCGGAAAGTGTTAAAACACATGCTGTGTTTTGTAGATTAATTGTCCTTTGAATGTTTCACTCGTCCCTGACCAGCTTTAGTACGTATTTCAGTGATTAACAAAATAAATATTCCTATAAAGCCAGTCCTCTTTTTCTCTTCCTTATAAAAATATGTGCCAGGTTTTAAAACACAAGCACGACTCGGTAAAAAAAATATTATATATCGAGTCATTTGCTTACAATGAAAAGATCGAGAGCTATGTTTGTGCAAACACTATAGTCTTCATAACATTAGTTATTCATAAACAGAGAAAAGACATGTCTGTTTAGTAATTAATGATATCCTAACCAAACGGTTTCACCTGTTTTACAGAACACCTTTTTAGACTAATAACAAGTGTCACCCAGGAGCTTTGGTCAGTTGATGTTCAAGATGTTGCTATGTTTGAAAAAAAAAACATTCAGTACACATTGACAGAATAATGTAGAAAGCCAGATACGATTAACATATTAGAATCATAATCAATATTAAATAAATGATTTAATACTGAAAGAACAACTTTTCAAGAACTTCTGACAAAAGTTAGATCAGCAGCGTAACAGACTGAACCATACTGTAGTTTTATATTCGATGGACGAATGACTATATAATCGCTAATATTTGTGCTAGCTTCACCGAAGTTTCAGTACTCAGGTACATTAAGGCCTGGGTCTCAAGATGGCCACCCCAAATCAAGAGGGGGTAGTCTATCTCTTTCTCTTTGTAATATTTGTCGATACAATTTTGAAAAATATGATGTTTGTCACGACCTTAACGATTACGCATGACAGTTTCCATGGAAACATGGAATGTGACCTTTGAACTCAAATGAAAAGCATTTATTTTATAGCCTCTTGCATTATGGTAAAGTATTTTCATATGCCGGGGAATTTTATGCGTGTGAATCAGAGATAGTCCATACTTTATAAATCCAACGAGGACAATTGAAAATATTATGGGGAAGACTCATTTACGCTAACGTGAAATTTGATACCTCAAATTTACGACCATTTAATAATATGTTTCTCTAGTGTCCTCGTTGGATTTATAAACTATGGATTATCTCTGATTCATATACATAAATATACCCGGCATATGAAAACACTTTGCCATAATGCAGGAGGCTTTTGCATATATTTTTTTAAAATTAGAGTTCAAAGGTCACATTTCCAGTTTCCATGGAAACTGTCATGTGTAATTGTTAAGGTCATAACAACATCATATTTGTCAAAGTTTTAAGCAAAACGATTACAACGAGAAAGAGATAGACTACCCCCCTCTTGATTTGCCGGCGGCCATTTTGAGACCCAGGCCACCTAAGTAATATTGCCTCCTCAGGTTAAACGGATAATGGAAAGTCAAATGACGAAAATGAAGAGTGCGCGATCGCAAAATGCAGAATAACACTGAAGCATTCTAAAGTATATCAATTTGTAATTCTATACGAAATTTCGAGCTTGTTTTTTTTAATGGCCGGTATGCACGCGCTTTGTTATTCTGCATTTCGCGTGGGTGTTTCTGTTGGAGAATCCAAAATTGGATTCATGATCTCAGATCATACGGGTTTGTTGTGCCAAAAGAAACGATCTGAAAACAGATTTATAATGAAAATATGGTATCTTGTGAAACGTGTGGGTGACTGAAGGCCAAGTGCTTTGAGAGAGACTGCCTGTTTTAAACTTCTTATGGCAAAAACTACAACTTGCTAAAAAAGGCATGGCTACGTTTGCACGAGCCGGGTATCAAAGTATTTAACTGACCGCTACTCGAACGCTCAGAGCTTGGTGCTTCAGTTTAATAAAGTTTTACACTGTTGCCGAACATCGAAGTATTCAGTTCAGGAAACGAAAATACAATAATGATCCGCCTTAGCCCAGGAGAGATGGGCAAATTTCGGAAGCATTTCGGAAGAGAAGAGAAAACGCTCGAAACTGAGAAGAAAACTAAAAAAGAAACATGGAAAAAGGCCAGAAAACAGGGAAACTGACGAGACTAGCGAGCAGGCGTTAAAATGATGCAGTGAAAGAAATCAGCAACAACAGCCCTGTAACTACGAGGAAACCGGAGTCAGAGATTCTGGATTCACTATCTGCAGCCGATCAGCCTTCAAGAAATCCAATGCCGTCCGAAGTTGCAAAAGTTGCCGAAACAGTTCAACAGAGAGAGGACACCGATGTTAATGTAAAAGCACACCGACACGCGGTTGTATTCTATAACAATTGGATGAAAAGTGATAAAAGCAACATGCCAGTGGTTAAAATGGACGATATCAAGATTGTTAAAAAAGATGTGGGCAAAGTGAGCTACGGAGTGTGCCATTTAGGTTTCTATGGGGGAACATGCGTGGTAGTCAAGAGAACTAACCGTTGGTCGGAGAACAACTTAGAGGAGGCCATGATTCTTCGAAAGCTGCGACATCCGAACATTCAAATTTTTGTTGGGATAGCATGGCAAGGAAAAGTGCCGCATGTTATCACCAAATTCCATGGTTTGAACAAGGAGTCTGTAATGCTGGCAAGAGCGGCTGCGCAAAATATTCTGAAACAATGGTTGAAAACCATGGCCGAAATTTGCGATGCAATAAGATACTTGCACCTTGATGCTGCAGTCCTTCACAACGACATCAAAGAGAATAAAGAATGTGATGTAAAGTGGTAAGCTGTAGTGCTAAGTGTGCACGCCCTATGAGGGAAAGAGAAAAAAATATCTGACCCAAGTGGGACTCGAACCCAACGACCTCCAGGTTACATGTCTGGCGCTCTACCAACTGAGCTATCAAGTCAGATAAGAGCAATCGTGGGTATGGGTGCGTTTTATGGGGTCACGGCGATTATATATGTATAATTTATGTAGTTATGATATAAAATCATGTTTGCCGCGTAGCACTAGTAAGTGTAAAGAATGTGATGTAAAGTGGTAAGCTGTAGTGCTAAGTGTGCACGCACTACGAGGGAAAGAGAAAAAGATCTCTGACCCAAGTGGGACTCGAACGCAACGACCTCCAGGTTACATGTCTGGCGCTCTACCAACTGAGCTATCAAGTCAGATGAGAGCAATCGTGGGTATTGGTGCGTTTTAGAGAATAATATTGTTGTTGAACGCGGAAAGCTGGATGGTCCAGTAGTGCCAGTACTGATAGACTTTGGTAAAGCGTGTTTGATCCATGAGGCCAAACTGGCATTGCCTACGGAAAGAGATCCTCTAGCATTCGCTTTTATTGCACCGGAACTGAACGTAGGGGACTGAGACAAAGCTGCAAAAGTGATATTTTTTCATTTGGCTATACGGTCAGGCGCATATCTTACATCGTTCGTGATTTTTCACTACGATACATTTACAGAAGTTGCCTTTTAGAGGATCCTTCTAAGCGACCGGATATAGTTTCTCTGTACGGACAGCTACTACAGGCAGTACATCACGGCAAGGGCGAATAATGTAGCCATTAGTAACCAGAGCGGGATCAGGTGTAGTTTACGACTCCACTTGACAAAGGAGTCGTAAACTACACCGTGTAGTTTGCGACTCTAAAGTTTACGACTCTTTTGTCAAGTGGAGTCGTAAACTACACCTGATCCACCAGAGCTCTGCCTCTGGCATTTAGCTTACTTCTCCGATACAGTACGGGTCGATTTTGAATTCTTTATTGATAAGCATCGTTTTATTCCGTGTTATTGAACCGGAAATCTGCTTCAAAGCACGGGACGCAAAGCAATTGACAGCCACGTTTAGATTAACGTTCTTTAAACTCAGTAAATTCCGAAGTACGGGACACAGGAGATTCAGCTACGCCGGTTTAGGTTTTAACTCAGTATAGTAAGCTCCGAGTCTCGGGACGCAAAGCGATTCATCCACGTTTAAGTTAACTGGTTCATAAAACTAGTAACTTCCGAAGCCCGGGACACAAAGCGATTCAGCCACGCAACGTTTAGATTATTTAACTAGTCACAAGCCGAGCAAGTTTAGCCCGCGTCACATCCGAACTAAACCTTTGGTGCGACGCAGGCTTAGAATAATACGTGATCATGATAGCAAGTTGAGAAGCCCGGAACGCAACGACGTTTAGGCAGTTTAACTAGTCAGTAGTAAGTTTTCGCTCGCTAGCAGAGGTCTCTCGGTTGGGGGAGCCGGAGGTCACCAGAGGCGAAAGCAGAGAACTCGGTTAGCAGGGAATAGTAACCGGCTCCGAACCTCGAGACGTAAAATTCAGCTACGCTTCGCTCCCGGGCTTCTCTATCCACCGACCTATTTTTTAATTTTACTTATCAATCTCATTAATAATTCATGAGGCAAAAACAAAGGAAATCACCGACCGATAAGTGATCTTTAAATCTGATAAAGATTTCATCCTGATTTACATAAACTTTGGCTTCGATTTTCTCGGCCAAAATAAGTCGTATCGCCAAAATAACTGAAAACATGACTCTCTACATCTAGACGTTTGATAAGTAAGATAAAGAATGCGTGTCCGATCTTTATCGGATAAAGATCGGCCACTCATTCTTTATCTATTACTTGTAAAATTTATTAATAATTCATAAGGGTACTAGCCAATCCAATGTGCTGAATGAAACCACATGATCGCCTCTGTATATCCCCGTACTAACCTGATTAATAAAACATCAGGTTCTGTATCGATATACAGATCCCATGGTCCGCGATACAGCCCCCATGGTCCGTTATAGCTCAAGTAGTATTCTGTATCAGGTCCAGAATACTAGCTAAGCTAGTGAGGGAAGTCTCATCACCGATCACTGACTTCCCCTATCCCGGGAGGGGTGAAATGACAAAGTACATCTGCTCTCTTATTATGTACACACCATCTATTCCATGTGGGACCTGTTTTTCTGCACGCTACGCTCTGCTCTCTTATTGCATACACATTGTCTCTTCAATGTGGGATATGTTTTTGTGAGAAACTAATTCATCCCACATCGATAGCAAGGTGGGAGAAATCAAAGGTTAACATTTTATGTCGTGCATATCAATGGCTTTTAGTTATCTATTCATTTTACAAGTAAGATAAAATATTCGCGTCCGATCTGTATGCCCATACAGATCTCCCGCTCATATTTTATCTACTACTTGTAAGTTAGATAACTTTTACAAAATTCGTTTGAATGTGCGATAACGGTAACGTAAAACAATTTCAGCCGAACAATTTCAGAAAACTAAGTCCGTTAATGAGGTGAACAATTTCTCTTAATTATTAGCGGTGAGTTTCATCTCAACTCGATCTAAACTCAAAGGGAACGACAAAGACAGGCCACAATTTGATGGCTCATGTTCTCTGTCTATTTCCTGTTCTGAACTTTTTAACACTACAGGAAACAAAAGAACCATTTCAATAGAAAACAGTGGATTATAACGCCTAATCGTCAGAGGCGTGAAGACTCAGCTTGAGCGAATTTAATAAATGAAAAGAATGCGGGCAATTTGTCTCGCATTCCTTAGAGGTACTTGCAGATACACCCCGATGCGTTCTCTCACGAGTCCACTAGTTGGTTTATACTAATGACTCGTAGCCCATTCGGGCTGCGGGTCTAATTGTTAAATTAACTGATGATATCTTGTAAATATCTACTATACGAATGCCAGAATGTATAGAAAATATCGCGACACCCAACAGAGAAGGACGATATTACAAAGTCACGAGAAGCCTTAACGTTTGTAGAGTTCGTTAACTTCAGCACGATATGCAGTGTTATTTCCTTTTCATTTCGGCTTAAAACTCTGAGGGTTCGACATTTCGTTTATGGATGTACTACATAGGCTTTCTCAAACAAAGTACATTCAAACTAGTTAGGGACGGACCATTAGAAAAGTGATGGGGGGGGGGGGGGGGGGGGGGGGGAGGGGGGCAAAAAGCAAAAAAAAATTCATGCAAGCGAAAATGAGAGAAAAAAAATTCGACCACCTTCGGCACAAAAGAAAAAAAATTCGATCAAGAACCCAGTCTTCTATAAGGTAGGTAATAATCCATGGTTGAGCACATTATCCAGACAATGGGTATTGGGGAAATCCCCCCAATCATTGGAAACAGTCATATTTTCATGAAACACAAAAGCATAGTAACAATAATATATCCTTTTATTTTCTGGTATTCAAAATATCACATAAATTAACAACTACTGTATAATTATAAGATTAACTTGCAGAGAATCCCTGGCAGGATCGAGAAACTGGAAGGAGCAGTCCTCGCCACCAAGCAGCTTGCACGTCTGAGCAATGCAGTCATGGGATTTATCGTGAGACAAAGAAATGCACTTTGAAACAGTATCTTTGAAATGGTGACTCAATTAGGGAGTGTTCATTATTTATGGCTGGGGGGGGGGGGGGGGGGTGTCGGTTAAATCATGGGAGGGCAACAAAAGTTTTTAAGTGCTTTTTTAGGGGGGTCATCAAAGATTTTACCTACTCCTTGGGGGGTCATCAAAGTTTTGACATACCTGTAAAATGAAATTGCTGTTGTAATGCTAAGCCAATGTTTAGTCTCCAGAACACTGGAAACCAGTGTTTCAGAGAGCAGTAAAATCTCAAAAATTTAGGCTCAGGCCTTCGGCCCTCGCAACATATAAAAAATATGTTTTCTGCTTTGTTTACTTTATACACAAGGATGGTATTCTCTAAATTCATGATCAAAGGCACATCCCCAGATAATGCATCGGTGTCCAGGAGATTAGTTTAATGCCAATGCTGAGCTCTTTTTCATTAACGTATTTGAGACTACGGAACAATGCAATATGATGCACTAGAATGCAATATAATGCACAAACAGGAGCACATTACCAATTAATGGTACAATTTCAAGTACCCATCCGGGAAGGACGGTGAGGTAGAGATTTCCAGAAGAATACATGTATATATATATATATATGTGTTTTCTACTAAACAAAGGTAATGTATCATGGAAAATACCATAAATCTAGAAACATTAATAGTAAATTTAATAGATTACATGTATATGCAATTTGCATTCTTTCTTGCACATCCATCTTTTTTTTTTTGGGGGGGGGGGGGCAATAAAGTTTTGAGCAATTAGGGGGTCATTTAAGTTTTAATTCATGCATTCATAGGGGGTCATAAAAGTTTTAACAAGAGAAGCAGATGAAATGCCGATCCGGCCCCCCCCCCCCCCCCCCCCCCAAAGCCATAAATAATGAACACTCCCTTAATTATGTCAATTATGGTATCGATGCATTTGGCTTTATGCTGCTATATAAAAATGATTAATGAAAAAAAATATTCGTGCAGGCCGATTACCCACAAAAAAAGATTCGTGCACAACTAATTCTTGGAGAAAAAAATTCGAGCAAGTCAGAAAAGTCCCACCCCCATCACTTTTCTAATGGTCCGTCCCTTATTAAGGGAAAAGGGTGAGAATGGAGGATGAAATAAAAAGAGGAAAAAAGAAATTAGTACAAACCTAATTACTCGACTATCCACTCGAGAGCACATCGGGTTGATAGTAGACAAATTTGGTGCCCATCTATTTACTCGGGCTGCCTGTGGCAACACCGAGTCTTAAAATGCAAGCCGTTATTATAATTTTTTTGTTGGGTGTCGCAAAATTTCTGCGCATGCGTTAAGGGTCAAGTTCACACCAATCAGATTGCACTGTGCAGTCTGTGCTGGTCACGCAACAATCGCCAGGTTAATTTATTTACATAATTTAATACAGTAAATCAAGATGGCGGAGGACCCGCGAGGAACTTTCTCTCTAATTTGGAGTCCCATCTCTCAAATGTAAGCAGTTTAATGTTTTATTTAACTTCACTCGTACGAAAGCCTTCCAACAGGCTCAGGTTATTTCAACTGGCGCTATTGTCGGAGCCGAAGGACCGCGTTTTTTACCCAGATGGCCAGTGATTTTATATACGACACGTACGACGACCTGAAGCCAGTGAAGGGACCAGGATCCGGAAAGCTAAAATTCAAAGAAATAGATATTGGAATCTATAAGCCATCGGCTCGCTGTGCTGCATTTAAAACATCCGAGGAGAACATCTTATTTTGGGTGAAGGCACTTCAAGACCAATATTATGAGTCTCTTAATTAAAAACTGTCAGAGATTTAAATTTACCGTAAGTTGGATCAGAGAGTATTGAGATCAAGTTATTTCGTTCCAGCGAGGATATTGACCTAGTGGAAACGGTACAAGCTGTCGAAGGATTTTACTTATAATCATCCACGTCTACTTAACCAAGGCAAGGCATGGGCAAAGATAGAGTTTCCCAGATTACAGATGAAAGTAGAGCACTTAATGAATGAAGAAACAGAGGTCACGCGCGACATGCTTGAGAACATGAACATGTTCAACACTTTATGTTATACTAAGAAAACAAAACAAGTTACAGAGCCTGGACGTTCACAAGTCAATGAAAAACCCCAAGAGCCTGTAGTTTTGGATCAACATATCCTTGAAACTCCAAAAGCAACATACACATGAGTCAAATTCAAACCGGAAGAGACGGAATTCTTAGATTCTTCACGAGGATTCTAGCCCGCAATAAGAACTCTCTCGCTGATTTAATGACCTTGATTTGTAACATGGAGACTGGCCTAAACTGATATGCGTAATGAATTCTTACTTTCGTCACATCAAAACGAAACTCAGTCATTTGGAAGACAAATTAGTGCAGCAAGATAACATATACAAGACCGAAATCAAGATGCTGTCATCACGTATTATTGACCTAGAAGTTGAAAATGGCGAGTTGAAAGCGGATATAATAAAGCTGAGATCCGACTTTCAAACTCAAATCAAGAATACAAAAAAGAAGACAATGAAAGACCAAGGTCTCCAGTGTTCCGAGACTACCCAACCTACTGAAGCTTTAGCAACGAATCAGTTTGTTCAAGAGCCATCTTTCTTACATGACAACCCGATCCCTATTCATCAGAATACATTTGTTTACAATCACCTGACCGACAACCCACTACTAAAGAAAGGGACCACGAAGTACGGTAGTACGGTTAATTCTCGGGTTCAAAACAATGAATATATGCCTGCTCAAATGCAGTGTGTTAAACGAATAAGTAGTGTTTAAATTAAAAGGTCAACATACGAGAAAAACAAAAATATTAAATTACATATATACTAGGGGAGCAGAGAATGAAAGTCACCGCGCTACCGGCCACTCCTAAAGACTGCTAAATTCAGCTAATAATTATTCCCTTTGGTTATTATTACTAAGAGGATTTCAAATGAAAGTGTATTTCATCTTCAATCTCATGTGGCCCGAGTGTAAGCCCAGATGGGCTCTTGTTTAATTAAAATTATTAACCAAAACCCTCAATTTTAATTATTCATAAAAACATTCTTTTTTCCTATTTACTCAAAACAAAACAAATCCCACTCCCCAAATTTTTTCCATGAATCCAGAAAAATTCTAATAAACTAGCGAACCTTCAACTGCAACTTAAATGAAGCGAATTTCTAAAATAACATACAACCCCAATGAGAAATAGCATAAAAACTACGCAAACGTGGCAAAAAAGCCCATTCAACTGTAATCCCCCTTAAAACTCTTTCTACGCAACTCACCATAAGATATAGTTTGAAAGGTTAGTTTAAATTTGGCGAAGTCCTTAGCTCTTTTAATTAAGGCCTGCGCAAACTACGAAACATTGCCGTTGATAATGTTTCTTTGGTGAGCGAACGAGCAGGAAACAAGAACAATGTTTCCCTATCTGGCTGAGCAAACCAACCAACATTCCACGAGAAATATGCTGGCACATGCGCCTTAATCATGCTAGAAAGTTTGCGCGTGCGCAACATATGTAGCGCAGCCCTGGGATCTAGTCAACAAGCTAATGGGGAAACATTTGTTGCGGAAGCAAAATTTGCTTCTCGCTGGGAACAAAAATATGTATTACTTATCGGAAACATCTTGGGAAACACTGAAATTCACAAATGTTTTTGCAAAACTGCCCGTCCTCGTTTGCGCGGATGATCTCCCCCGTGGCTTATTCTAGACTCTTTAATTGATCGATGGATAAAGCAGTCAAGGTCAAGGTATAAACAAGGATATATAAGTAACAGAGAGGAATACAAAAATGCCTCCCGGAGTCCTAAAATATTAATATTACTCCGTTGCAATGCATCAGTCATTTGAAACCCCGGCCAACGCGATATAGCGGTGACTAACCGGGGATAAAGCCGTAGCAAACTCCTTATCTAATACCACACTTTCGTGCGGTGTTGGACGGGGAATTAACAGCGCCCACAATGTCCGAGGAACCTAGCAGTCATTTAGCAATACAAAGCTATTAAATAGCGAGATAAGAAAGGTGTTTAATCACATGAACAGTTGAGCGGGGAAATTCGACACATTTGACATTTTTCGAACTCTGTGTTTTAATAAGCCTGGTAAACATGGGTATCTATAAGGGTCCCAGGTGTAGGGATATTTTAATTGATATGCCGCGGTTTATATTTTAATTTATAAACTTTTAGAAGTCATTTATAAAATGAGTGTCCGTGATGGCCTTGTTCTCTTATATATACACACGGGATATGTTGGGAGAACGCAGAAAACTTGAATCACTCGCCTAGCGGCTAGGCGAGTGATTCAAGTTTTCTGCGTTCTCCCAACATATCCCGCGTGTTTATATAAGAGAACAAAGACATGGAAAGCGTGTTATATTGCTTTGATAAAATAACAAACGGGAAAGACACGAGATAAATCTTATGCACGCACGATCAGAAGATCAATTCTCCTAACAGTAACAGTGGTCAGAAATCGACCGACGGTAGTTTGCGCAGCGCGGAAATACCCCAAGGCAGAACTGAGGGAAACGAACTTACGAAGGCATGCTCTCAGTGTCAGTGTGTGGCTCTATTTTGAGAGGGCAGTAGAACCTCTGGCACCCAGGATACGTCCCCGTTGACTTTGAAGCAGGTTTTAGTTGAATGAACTTTTATTTTCGCCAAACTCAATGAAACGATCTAGCTGTTAGGACCTTCCTTCCATTGAGACGAGGCTAAGAATGTAAGGTAAGAGGAAAAAGCTCATTTTATTCTGTGAACAATCAACAAGTTTTGATTTGGATGCAGAACTTCACAACTGTCGCACATTAGTTTGCAATATTCTGATTTTCTTTTTATGTACTGATGTAGTTGTTCATAAAATGGCAAGGAGAACCTTATCTGAATTATCTAAGACCAAGCAGGGTTATTATTTCGTGACTTCGTCGCCGACAATATGTCGGACTTGAACTTATCAAGCTTACGTTTAGTTTGAGATAAAAAGACATGGGAAAAAATGTCTCTCCCTTCTACTCTGTCTCTAGCTCGATTCCTCACTATTCGTCTAGCAGGAGGATTGTTTAAAAACTAGACTTGTTAGCCGTTTATTATGTGTTTTAGTTTTACCGTAGAACGTGATAAATTAAAAGAGACTTGATGGGTAACTAGTTCCTGTAAAAACTAGTGTTGGTCTGCGTTGGCGGGGAAGATAAACACTGGTATAATCAACTAAAGTCCATTAAGGTATGCTAACCGCCGTGGAAAGCGAGTAGCAGCTAACGTTTCGAGCGCTAGCCCAAACATAAAAACGATTCGGCCTAAGCTAACTTGGAAGAAAAATATTAAAGCCAGAAGTGAATAGCCTGAAAGGTGTCGTAACAACGATACATAAATAACCCCGAAATAGATAAGTACTTTATATTGCAGAAGGGGATTCTTCCTGAATAGTGGTTTCGACTGTCTGAGAAATTCTGAATTTGTAATGAACCTGAAACAACCAGCTACAACCAAGCTAGACTTTCTACAAGTCGACCTCTTTTCCTCTGAGCCTCTTTAAGAACGAGCGTACAAGTCGAAGGAAATGAAAATCTCGAAAGCGAAGGCGGAAAATGAAAATCTCGTTTTAAGGGACTTCGAGAAAGTCTACAACCATAGTGGGTATGTTCAGACTACTATCGTACAGCTAGCTACCCTGGTTGCCAGAGGTTCTAGGTTAGGTTAAGGCGAGAAGCGCCGTCATCGAGGAGCGAAGCGACGAGAGGGAGAGAAGAGAACCTCTGGTCAAATCCGTTGATAATCTCACTTCCATGCGTTTAGTTTGAAATCGAGGCGAGTCAAACCGGTTTTGCGGCCTATAACCCGTCAAACTGTGACGACCAATGTTTTGATTTCACACACGAACAATTGCACGTGGCGCTGTGAAGCATGAAATGACACCTGTAGTGTGGTTCTTTATATGGCTACTCTGGACAGTGAAAAAAGTGCCTCGTGTTAGAATTTGCTGTCGTGCTGTAGACCGTTTTTGGTCGTTAACGGCAACAACCAACTTCACGGGGACGACGTGAAATAGCGACTTGCCGGCATCCTGTCGGAAGCACAGCGAATGAAGACGTCTTTACATTTTATAAACTCGTACAGTGCCTCTTCTTGTTTTGTCTTCAATTTAGTAATCTCCAGAAACTTTGAAGCCAACGTAAACTTCACAGCGTCCCAAAAAATACTCAAAAACTCTTGATTTTCACTTCGTGCCTCTCCTTCGCCAGTCGCGGTTGGAAGTAAAACCACATACAGTTGTCGTAAAACCAGTTTGAAGTTTGAAGCCAATGAAAATTGCCGTTGCATCAAGCATTCGCGGTCGCGCCTGGTAATGAGTAGATAAGCCAATCGGAGACGAGGTTCAAATTCTGAACCTGGCTAAACGCATGGAAGTGAGATTATCAACGGATTTGACCAGAGGTTCTCTTCTCTCCCTCTCGTCGCTTCGCTCCTCGACGCCTAACCTAGAAAAAACCTAGAACCTCTGGCAACCAGGGTAACAGCTAGCTAGAGTCTTGAGATATCTGTCAGCAACTCCTACCTCGCAGCTAGTTAATAAATTAGTACTGTTCAGACCAAATTCTGGTATGCGTAATCTGAGCACTTTAGAGATTTAGTTTGTTGACCCAGTACCATATGTGCCACGACTTATGCGGGTATCAGCGGTCATCCGAGGGGGCGGCCCCCGGGCAACCCAGGGGCTTAGCAGGGGATTTGTAGCAAAAACATGCCCCACACGCGGGGCATTAGAGCGCTTTTGCGTTTTCGTCAAAATACCCCGGGGACATACCCACGGGGTTTGCACGTAATCTGCTCTCTCAACGTTCAGCGGTTTTCGCCACAGGACTCGCTCGATCGATCGACGTTCTTTGATTTCTTTGTCTTGAGGTATTAAAGTCATATCATTATCATTCAAATTAAGAGATTAAATTAAGCCACCACTGTCGGAAGACAGAACAAAGAAATAAAGGATAATATTTGTATAAAAATATTAAGATTTTTGACACTTCTAAAACGTTTAGCTTCTAATACTTATAATATGTTACCCAGGTTGCCCCAGGGGTGGGGGTTTTTGTCACAATTTTCTGCCCCACCCGAGGGGTTTTAGCATGTATTTGTCATGGCTGCTGTGACAAATGCCCCTGGGTGCCCCCTCGGGATGACCGCTGATACCCGCATTACATTAGCTAGCCTAGTAACTTAGTAGGTTTTACTTTGTTTTTCCCTCTTTTGGTTTGTTTCTATCTCTAAAAGATAGAAATTTGGTCTATAACAGCCCTTGGCGCAAGTGTTTCGTAATCGCAAATAATTGACCGCCAAAGTGCTCAATTGAAATTTCAACCAAAATATTAAAACTGTGCGAAAAACTGCTACTGACTGGTGTTCGGCGATCCTCGTTATCCATGATGGCTCAATTGACGTACAATACACCCGGTAGTTGTTGTGGTAAGAGTGGTCGTAGCGAGAGCTAGAATAAAGTCGGCTAGATCAGATGATAACACTGACTTGACAACAACTACCGGGTGTATTGTACGTCAATTGAGCCATAATGGATAACGAGGATCGCCGAACACCAGTCAGTATCAGTTTTTCGCACAGTTTTAATATTTTGGTTGATATTTCAATTGAGCACTTTGGCGGTCAATTATTTGCGATTACGAAACACTTGCGCCAAGGGCTGTTATAGACCAAATTTCTATCTTTTAGAGAGAGAAACAAACCAAAAGAGGGAAAAACAAAAAGTAAAACCTACTAAGTTACTAGGCTAGCTAATGTAATGCGGGTATTAAAAAGGTTTTAAAAAACATTAAAATAACTAAAATCTGTCATCGATGGGCTTTTAGCGCGCTAGATTATATTCAAGTAACCTCGCTAGGTAGCTTGGAACTTCAAAGTATTCCACCGACCACTAGCTAGCTAATCACCAGAGCAGAAAAACTGTTCAGACTAGAGAAGCTCGCTACCTCCTGTGGTTAGCTAGCTAGTATGAGCTAATCAAAGTTATGACCCTGAGAAACGATAGCGCAGATATCAGTATTAATATTTTCATGCTCTGATATTCTATCCGGAACACGATCCCCGAAGGAATGTTGTTCCCCTGAGGAAGTTCGTTCGTGACTAGTGAAGTTACGTAAAGAGGGAAGTCCTAGATAGGTCAACTTACAACATAGTTATTTCCCTAGAGTTGCGATAATCATCTTCGTCGTCTTCAAGAACAACAAATAACTCTTCAAACGGTACACTTCCTATACATCGGCTAGGCTTGTTGGCATTCATATTAACATTAGCAGTTACTGATGATTTAAGCGTTGCGGTCATGTTCTGTAGGTAGTTTAATCGCCCGGGGAAGATCGTCCGGAATTTCCAGCATAAAATGTCTGAAATATGCCAAAAGCTTCCTAAAATGTTGTTCGTATACTAACTGGAATTCCACTCGCATGTCCCCCGTTCCCAAGTGAAGCTATTTTTTTTTGCTTTTTGGGCTCATCACTTCATTTGATAGTCACTTAATTTATCGATAATACCACTTTATACAGAGGATATCATATAGCCGAGGCCCTGAGCTAGACTTGCCACAATTTGACCTCTTTATGTTTTCTTTTTTTCCCGAACGAGGCGAGGCGAACAAGCAAGTAAGCGGTATATATATACTAGGAGTAATCATGGATTATCAAAGTGCGTTCGACATATATTTTTGTATGAGAAAGGACTGGGCTTCCTGTGGTGACACAAATTAAAATACACACCCTTTATTGCTACAGAGGTGTGGACTGTTTGTGTTAACAATTTTAAAATATACTGATCACAAATGTCTGTCTTTAAATAAACGTGAACAGTTTTGAATGTCTTGACTTATAAGTTATTCAAGGGGATGGACCTGTGCAGTTAAATAGGTAATCAAATGACTGGAAATCAATGTGGTTTTAACAAATTTAACAGATATAATGCATATGGATAGTTTAACCATGTAGTGTATAGCATTCAGATGACCAAGGCTGGCTCCACAGTACTGACTAATGTTGGTGATGACGTACTCCAGTCTAGAACTTAAACTATATACCCATGTGTATAAAGTACACTCCAGTTCCTTCAGAGCATTCAAATTATGCTTCAAGTGAGGTCAAGGCTGCCTACAGAATATTGAGTGTCCATTGTTATTGCAGAATAATTTCTGATTAATAATGTTGGTAGATTAATTGTGCCTGTAAGCTTATATATTTCAACATATCATGCACACATGATCTTGCCATTGATTAGAGTACAGCAATAAAGAGTACTTGAAATTTACCTCACCTTGATATTGATGATGTTGATATTTGTAAAAGTTCCTTGACTTATCTAACTCCAAGTGTGATTATAGATCGACTCTTAATTTGCCTGAATGCAGTGTTAATAACCATAATATGCAGGATTCCTAAAAAGTTCACAAGCCACTGTCAAATATTTCTCTTCAGATATGATTATATTTATAGTATCTTGATGTTTGTAGTTTTCGTATCTATATAAAGGAAAACTTGGAAATGACTTTGGGAAAGTCTAGCCCTGAGCCAATGAAAATAACTTTCATGTGTTTACTTTACGTTTATGAAAGAGCAGAAATTGTGAGACGAATCAGATGACAAACTGGGATCAAAATATACCTGACGATCACAATTTTGTGGCGGGAACATATGTAAGTGCATCTCAATAAAAGCTTGAAGAATGAAGCTAAAGGAAGGGAATTGAAAGTACAAGGTTATTCTTCCTTCGAGAAACCTAATTTTCTGCTACTTTTATCTGGGAATCCATTAAATGTATGTGCTTTTGTTTATGTTGTTTTTAGTATTAGAGCAGTTTTCGACTGATTGAGTGTCGTAAAACCAAAACCTGAGCCAATAAAACCCAATGAACCAATCACGAACTGAAGCAATTCGTGATTGGTTTTACTGGAACCAATCACGAATCATGGATAACTAACCAATCAAATTCGAAACTAGCAATCATCTGAATAACAGATTACTTTTCGACACTCAATTGAAAACCGCTCTATTAGTGAGCTTTTGCATTTCTTCGGCGAAATTCTACGGAAAAAGCTAAATCATATCCGAGAACTGTTGTGACAGTGTTGCACCCTCAAGTGTAATAAAGTAATAAAACCCTCAAGCTAAAGTATAATAAGGATTTAATACCCTCAAGTGTAATAAAACCCTCAAGTGTAATAAGGGTTTACCCTCAAATGTAATAAGGGTTTGGCCACATGTGTAACAACTGGGTTTTCTCCAAAAAAGTCATTATATATATTGTTTAATACAAAGAGGTTATTACACGGAAAGATGTTATAAACACAAACGTCAAATTGGCCACATGATAAATTGCGCGCCGTGCTCATTCGCCACAGTGTCAATGTAACAATGTAACAATATAATAACTTTTTTGTTTTCACTGTAATTAAATTCACTGTGGAATGGCACCGAAGTCCGAAGTGTCTTAAAAACACTCCCACTTTCTTTCATGTTTTTGTGTGCATTCTGTGCCACTATTAAAAATAGGCCACTTTGGAAACGAGTAGGGGACTGGAACCGAGTATGGAAAATTAATCTGATCCAAAAATGAACCCAAAACAAGAAAGCTCACATCAAAATTAGTATTAACTTTAACACATTTTAGAATGTTTGGGTGAATATGAACTGAATGGCAAGCTCATACTGTGTATCAATTACAAATAATCGTTACAAACACAAATTAAACGTCAAATTGGCCACATGATAAATTGCGCGCCGTGCTCATTCGCCACAGTGTCAATGTAACAGTGTAACAATATAATAACTTTTTTGGTGAAACCCTTATTTTACACATGTGGCCAAACCCTTAGCTTATTACACTTGAACTACACTAGAGGGTAAATCCTTATTACGCTTGAGGGTTGTATTACTTTATTACACTTGACTGAGGGTGCAACAACAATCAGATTTGTGATTTTCAACGCCTCATTTAAATATTATGTGCAATACTTTTAATGTTTTTCTAAAAAAATGAAACTTAATAAGATCTTCAAAAATTCTGGATAACCCCCAGTTGTGTTCTCATGCTACTAATCCAATATACTTACTGTATCATGCCCGAGTTCAGCCTGCACACCGCATCTCGTTATTATAAGCTTTTAAAATGCCACATAGGCAGAATGGCCCCAGCAATAAATAATTCATACAAGATAACGAAGAATCTCTACTTTCAAATATAATTCTCTTGGTAGGTGACTTTCGCTCCATAAAGCAGTCAAATATATTATTTTGTTTATTAGATTGGTATGCAGCTTCGAGGCGCTTTTCATCGATGCGAGAGAGGATTTGTTTAGCTTCTGCACGTAGAAGAGGTGCCGTTAGATGTTGACACGATTTAAAATGTGTTACAAAATGCACCGCTATATCTTCAACTTCCTCTGGGCAGAAAGGGCAATATCTTTCGTCTGCCTGGATGGAGGTCATTGACGTTGTAGGAAAGTGGAAGCCAACCTATCATTAACCGAGAACAATGGCATGTATCTGTTGACAGAGAGCGATACGATATCGGCTGTATTCGAGTCTATGTAATCACCGTGATTGGCTATGACCTGCCATAAGCTTATTAAGTTGGAAAGCAAATCTCTACTGGGCAGAATTGAACTTAATTAAAGGAAGTGATGAATCCGGGTTCCTTGTCAGTTTTCAGTTGGCAGTGAAGTTAGAAGAATATTTTATCTCCACTGACTGCGACCGAGAACAGGTTGTTGATGGTATCGCACTCTTAAAGCGGATCTACTAAAACAGAGAGATACAGTCTCATATTTAAGGTAAAGGCTTTGCAGCTACATTTGTGATAGTCTGCATGCACATCAAGGTATCAAAGTATTGGACCGCACTTGAAGCATTCGCTATCATTTTTGCAACCAACATTTATATACGATACTTGCTATTTTATTATTTGAGCAAGCAATAATCGTAAATCCGTTCCGAGATTACACTTAGATTAGACAAGCCGTAGACAACCGGTTTAGTACCGTAAGCAGAAAGGTGGTAGAGAAACAGGTCGATTGCGATAGGAGGCCATATCAATGTTCGACTGGAGGCTGTTAAATGGCTACAAAGAGTTATTTTAAAGTGCACTCCCTCAATGCTTGATTGAAATGATATGCAATACTACGTCTATTCTTTTGCTCTGACGAAGGGCTCGAAACGTCAGCTGCTACTCGCTTCCCACGGCGGTTAGCATACCTCAATCGACTTTAGTTGACTATATAAGTGTACGTCTATACACAGTTTGTTAGTCATGTTTGCATATTTGCTTTGATTTCAACTTTCCCACATGTGTGCGAGGTTCGTCAGTTTATATAAAAGTCGCTGAAAATATCTGCGAATGTAAAGGTCTCTCACCATGATACAGCCGGGTTTGACAGGAAGTCTTCATCATGGAACTGACTCAACAGCATCGGAATTGCCAGTTCAGTTGGTGTAATATGACACTAGTCGGTTAGTATTAGCAACTATAATCTTAGTCGATTTAGGTTATTGTATAATTATATTATTAGTAAAATGTTCAACTTTATACATTGGGCTAATTCTAGTCCGCACCAAAACCTGGTTTCTCAGTTTAGTAGTAGAAAAGGTTTCCGACGGTCGTATAAATATTAGAATGAACCGACCTCTTAAAACCAACTGCGAACACATGAAACAGACTTTTTTTAAACCATGCCGCTTAGACGCTAATTTATTGTTATGTCATTAATTACATTATAATTGCTATCCGTTTTTATTTACAACCAGAAAATAACCCATACGTTGTGCTGAAATTCAATACGAACACGGTGTGTGCATGAAAAGCACCGCATTACATCACCCGTGCTAAACTGGAGAGGCTCTTTCGTTGTAATATATCAACGCTTATTCCGTTTCCCGTGTGTCTATGTGCCCTCGAGTGTTTCCAACAGGTATTACTTACATTAAAGGAGCAGTGTCACGATTAGTATTCATGCCCAAGTTTTGAAAATGTGTCAGGCGGACAAGAAATCAAAAGATGTGACAGAAGTAGAAGTCCGTGAGTAATCCGCTTGCATCGGCGTATTTGCACGATATCTCGAGCCGAAATTGCTTTAAAACTATATTTCAGTATTATATGGTTAGGTTTGATGTTATATTTATATAAAGCAGCATTTTATTTATTTCAATCGAAAGGGAAATTTGCAGCGGCGCGTGACATAGCGTGATTTTGCCATTGTCTATAACAACCAATCAGAATCGTGACACTGCTCCTTTAAGAGCTGTTTCCTACGCACATGACCTTTCAAACAATTCTGATGATAGCCGAACTTCATGGCCGGATAAAATTCAAAATGATGGCTAATCCTGGCTCATTAGTTTGTTATAACAATATCCAGTCTGTCCTAGTTTGACCCGCGACATTTCAATTTACTGCGTGCGGTTCAATACACAGAAAGCCCACATCCGACGCAATCCCAAAATGCACTGCACTAAACACTCCACAGAGAGCAGGAAATGGTGTCTAATAACGTAACGCCTGCTAATGAAACAGCATACAGCATGCAGCATAAAAGTTCTAAAAAAGCGGCTGTTGACAGCAAATCCTTCGTGGCGTAAGGGATAGTGATGGTTAGGGTTTCAGTTAAAATACGGGTTAGGGTTTCGGTTCGAGTCTTCGTGGAGCAGTTATTTTTTCATATGGCTGAGGGAAGCGTATTTGTTCGCCAAAATTTCTAAGTGCCGCATTAGTGTGTGCCCTACATGCAGTGCGTTCAGGAGGATGGGATCTAGGCGCGACCTTTCAGTCGTGACGCTCTGTTCTGCAATCTCGTCATGCACTATGTAAGGGTTAGATAATGGCACGAGAGTTCTATGTGATTTAGAGTGCCGAGCATTTAGATAGAAAACCACGAGCGCGCTAGCGCGAGTGGTTTTCTATCTAAAATGCGGCACTCTAAATCACATAGAACTCGAGTGTTCATTATCTAACCGTCTTAGAATTTGGTCACATCCACGAGACATTTTTTTCTGAAATTATTGGCAACTACTGTAAGAAACACTGAACATTTCGAAATAATATACAGGGTCTAGACTAGGGGAGTAATTAGTATTCTCTATATAGAGAATACTAATAAGGCTATTGTTTTCTATTGTTTCATAGAGAGATTTTGCTTCTTATCTATTATTTTATTTTCCAATACTTGTCTCCATTTATAAAGATGACGCTCGGTCAGTGGTCATAAATAAACAGTCTGACTAAATAAACAGAAAAATAAATGGAAATAAATTAACTGACTAATACCGCCATAAGTTAATTGTCAGCAAAAATACAATCGAGCTTTGCTCTAAATAAACCGAAGGAGTCTGCCTTAACTAAGGTAGATGGAAAAAAGTCAGTTCCATTCCTTTAAAGTTTTCAAGAAAAACGAAAATTTATGATAATCTGTTGCTGATGGTGGAACTCTATATGAATGTTCGTGAAGATGACGACTTGTCCGCTTCATCATGAATGCCTTGACACTCGAACAACTGATATTTATAGTCGATCAGGGTTTGCGAAGACGCTATTGTTGTCGAAAGTGGAGAACTGCGGGACTTATGCGCTTAAAGTTTGCGAGAGCAATGTCTCCAGATAAGGGGGCTTTCATTCATTAAAGCGGGAAGGGGGGGGGGGGGGGCATATAGACATAGACATATTTTTTTATTAGCTTTTTGTACTACATAGGTACATCAGATTGTTGCTAATAAACATTTAAAGTAGCTAAAAAATAGAAAAGTAACTAATTAAAATATTAAGAGCCTTGTATCGTGACAGATCTGGCATTCATGCATTCATACACGTATTTTGCGGCTATAGTTGAACTTCCCTTGAGGGATTGACAATAGTTAAGAAAATATATTTTTCTGACATACGGCTACTGTCTAGGTTAGCAAGAGTTTTTAATTTGAATAAGAAATCATTCCTGATTGCCTCAAACGTTTTACATCTTATTAGGAAGTGTATCAGTTTCGTCTTCCATTTCTTTGTTGCAAGTTGGGCATATTCGATCTTCTGGTTTTAAATAGGGTTTAACCTGTCTACCTTTCTCAATCTGTAGGCAATGATTGCATGCTTATTCTTAATTTCGTGAATGTAATTCTGTGTTTAATGTTTTTAACAGTATTCAAATAATCTTCGAATTCATACTTTGTTTTGAATGTACGGTAGACCCGTAGTTTGTTGCCCTGGTTTGGATTTTGTCTTTGATCATTAAATATATCGCAGTTCTATGTAGTTCATAGAACTACAATATATTGTAGTTATATGTCTTTTAATCGTTGTTTAATGCTAAACTGTCAATATATATTATAAAAGTAAGTTCTGGTTCGGCAAAATTGTGTGTCGGCAAAATTGTGTGTAGGGGGTTACAGACAGAGATATACATACATGGGTTTTATTTGGATCGTGTACAAGCGAAGTACATTGATTGCTTGTTCCTAATAACGTTAGTGTAACTATAATTCAAAAAAGATAATTTTACAATAATTTACAATTGACTTTATAACAGTAGTTTTGCAAATATTATCAGAGACAACTATGTATTAAATTATATTATCGGACGTCTCGTCTCTTTTTCTTAAAAAACAATCCTAAACATATTTAGCTGATTCTTTTTCAGTGGAGTGTTTTTTTGTGGTTTATTAGTGCGATAAACAATTGTTCTGTCATTGTCTCAGATTTTTTTTGGCAAATCTAAATTTAATTTTCTCTTATCTTATTAAAAATTGGCCATTTTGTCAAGTACAAAGTACATTTCGTCTTCGATATCTTTTTGACATTTTAAACAGATTCGTTCCTCGTTTTTTTTGTGTGTCTGCCTTTTTCTATTGTAAGGTTGTGATTACTAATTCTTAGTCTAGTAACAAGTTGGGCTATTTTTAGATTATTTTCCCCGCCAATTGGTGGGTTGCACCAGGGGCGGAACAACAGATGCCTCATTAATAGCTACTTTTGTTATACCAACCAAACCAACATGGCTGCTACGCTTTTGTGATTTTATTCCCTTAGAAATGATTGCAACTCAACAATAGTGGGAACGGTTCTAAAAAATAACCTAACTGGTGAAAACGCTGTGAAATAGGCCTAGTATGCGGGATGGACGCTGTGACATAGGCCTCATTAGTGTGCGGGATGGACGCTGTAACATAGGCCCAGTGTGCGGGATGGACGCTGTAACATAGGCCCAGTGTGCGGGATGGACGCTGTAACATAGGCCCAGTGTGCGGGATGGACGCTGTAACATAGGCCCAGTGTGCGGGATGGACGCTGTGACATAGGTCCAGTGTGCGGGATGGACGCTGTAACATAGGCCCAGTGTGCGGGATGGACGCTGTAACATAGGCCCAGTGTGCGGGATGGACGCTGTAACATAGGCCCAGTGTGCGGGATGGACGCTGTAACATAGGCCCAGTGTGCGGGATGGACGCTGTAACATAGGCCCAGTGTGCGGGATGGACGCTGTAACATAGGCCCAGTGTGCGGGATGGACGCTGTAACATAGGCCCAGTGTGCGGGATGGACGCTGTAACATAGGCCCAGTGTGCGGGATGGACGCTGTGACATAGGTCCAGTGTGCGGGATGGACGCTGTAACATAGGTCCAGTGTGCGGGATGGACGCTGTGACATAGGTCCAGTGTGCGGGATGGACGCTGTGACATAGGCCCAGTGTGCGGGATGGACGCTGTAACATAGGCCCAGTGTGCGGGATGGACGCTGTGACATAGGCCCAGTGTGCGGGATGGACGCTGTGACATAGGTCCAGTGTGCGGGATGGACGCTGTGACATAGGTCCAGTGTGCGGGATGGACTCTCCTGGTTATGGGCTCCTGCTTTTTGGTTGGCAGAAAATTAACAAATACGGACCTGTTCGTACTTCGTTTGTTTTGCAAACAGATCTGTCAACGCCAAACGTTTTAAGTGCGAATGACGTTTTGGCAAACCAAAATGTTTTCGAGCGCTACCAAACACCAAAGACGCCGAAGAGCAGCTTCGGAGACCTTCAATTTTTTGTCAGACGCGACAATCCATTCTTCCATGACAGCCGACATCAAACTGATCTCAGCAAACAATGGATTCTTTGGGTTTCAATTTGATCGACGTTGAAATTATACAAATAGTTCGTACGCGATTACCAAGATACGAATTTGTAACTACAAAAGTACCAAATTATTCAGTAGAGCACAACCATTTTTTTTCGGCGTAGTGCGAACAGACGCTAGCAGACATTAATAATGGAATGGGGAACGGTAGGTGAGAAACATCCAGAATATACAACGACATACAGGAAGTAACAGTGGGACTAATCATCATTAAAGACGTTGTTCCTGACAACATTAGTTAAGTCACTACGGACCACACTGAATACCTAGTCATGGCAGTGTGGAGAAGCTTAGACGTATTGCCAACGACACGAAGATTACAAGATAGGTGGAAGAACTCGAGGAAACCTGACCGGCTTCGAAGTTCATTTCGGTTTGTTTATGGACGAGCATCTAGAAGCGATCATGAGATGCCAAATAGTTTATTTTTGCGTTAAAGATACAGGGAGCCGTTACCGAGTCTCCCAAGCCACAGGCTTATGATTAAGTATTCTGACGAACTCCAGGGCACTCGAATTGGAATTTAGGTTGGTTTTTGAGGAGGGAGGAAAACCGAAGAACCCGGAGAAAAACCCTCGAAGCAAGAGATCATTTACTACCATGTTCTCACGAGCATCCAACGAACTGTTCTGCAAAATATCTGTTCTTCTGGTCAACTCGGCTGTCAAACTCTGCAGTCCGATATTTCTCAGCTGTCAAATTCTGCACTTCTTACTTGTTTTCAATTTTTCAAAAATACTGAATTCTGAAGGTATCGAAATTTGTCTGACACACCTATAATGGAATTAAATTTGAAAGATTTCAAGCTTTTCTCGTTGGCTTGCCGGTATTTCAATTCCTCTCTACATAGTTTGTGATTTCTTCACGATCTTGACTCAGTTTCTACCACTGCACTTCATTTAAATTTTCCATCTGGGAAATTTAGAAATTCTTCACGAGCTTTAGGCTGGCTAACACTGCAGAATAGCTGTTCTTCTGCCAGCTGAAAAACGTTAGGGATGTGGCTTGTACGTGATAACATAATTATACCGTACTAAGAATCATTATCATGTTATATTGTACAGCTTATTGTGTCATGTTATTGTACAGCTGCCAAGTATTTCATGTCATTGGGCAAGACGTTAATTCGTATGCCTCAGAATTGATTAATCTCAGTAATTAACTTGTACTAGCAAGAGGACTAATAATCCGATAATAAATAAGTACCTTTTTTACCAATTGTTTTATCATAATGCACGCTGTCAATTGGAGCCTTTAGTTCATTCTTAGCAGAGGACCAACTTGAAAAGCAATCCAGTTAACTACTCACACCACACGCCACCCTTTGGTCTTGATGTTAAAGGTTCTTCATACTTCAGTTTTTGACCAGGAACCAACTTTAACTCAAATTCCTAATGCAGCCTTGCCGTCAACACTTTGGACTCAAATTGAGCAAAGGTTTTCCCAATGCAACTTCTAGGGCCTATAGAGAATGGAAATAACATGGGACCGGTGATAGTACCATCTGTGGATGGTCCAAACCTGTCAGGACTAACTTTTCGGGATCTGGCCAGCTTTCTGGACATCGATGTGTGTGATAAACATGGTGAAGCAGTATTAGCTGGTATCGCATAGCCATCCAACTCAACTTCTTGTGGGGTAAACCGTAACACTCCGTTGATGGGTGGATTTTTGCGCAGACTTTCTTTGAGTGTCTGGCAATCGTAATCAACAAAATGGCGCGATTCCAAGATACCGTAGCCTGATTTTCAGACTTGCGTACGAGGTCGTCCGCTCACTTCCTCCCCCTCCCCGTCTGATGGACTTCACAGACTTTCATGTTCCTGACGTCATCAACCTTTGTTTTTACAATCAGCCAATACGAACACGCGTAAGAATTGAAGCGTTTTGTGCAGAACAGACGTGCAGTAGCAGCTTATTTTACTACTTTCATGCACTGGAAAAACATTCTACAGCTTCTAACTTCTGTAGATTTCTCAGAATGGTATCCTGTTTGAGCTACTGTGGTTCTTTGGAGAGTAGGAACTTTTTAAACGGAAGTTTGCGTGCAGTATTTGCAGGACAGGGTATGAGAATGCATACAAGAAATATCAGCCTCAATTCCATGCCGTAAAGTTTATTACTGTGATCTTAGAACTTTTACGCTATTAACTTTTATTTTTAAAACGTTTTGAAGCTTGGTATGTATGCCGATTAGTTACACAAGATCCTAAAGGTGTCCTAGTGTAGTTTTTTGGGTATCAGAGATTGTTTTAACCGGACTTTTTGTGCAAAGTTTAGATGCCATTGCCGTACATAAACTTACGGAAGTGGTCGGAAGTGTGTTCGTAAGTCAGAAAACAAAAATATTCACCCAAGTGCCATGAAACCTTTTTCATAACATACTCAGTATGTGTGTTCACTCCTGCAGAAAAATCATAATATTCCATGAAAGATTTGGTCTTCTAAAAGCCAAAAACTTAGGAGAATGTTTCAGATATATTAAAGGCATCAGATTTATAAGCGCAGGGAAATTAGTGATTTACCAAATTCACAAACACATCGCTTCGATGAATGAACGATTCCAATGCTTTCTTCTGCTCGATTGGTTGATATTATGACGTTAGGAACATGAAAGTCTATGGAGTCCATCAGACATGGAGGAAGTGAGCGGACGACCTCGTACCGTCTGTAAATCAGGCTAAAGATACCATTGATTTCTTGTACAACTCTATAAATCATAACATTTTTTCAATATTTTGAAAAACGCAATTACTCAGCATTCCACAACCCCTCACCCCTCCAACCAGGTTTTGAGATTGTGAAAGAATTGAGAGAGAAAGCAGAGAAATGAAATAATCACATATCAAAATTTACATAATCTGGGTTAGTGTCTGGGATGATTGAGTTGACTTTTGTGGTTATAAGTGCTGAAGGATTTTTTCAACTCATGTCGCAAACGTTTAGTAACCATAGTAACCATATGAGTTATGGTACTGCTGTAATTGATGATTTACAACAAATCTCGTAATATTTAAAAATTGTGCCAATTAAATTGCACTTGCCAATGAAAGTGCCTGATGTAATTTTACTACAACATTCAGACAACTACATGTATCATAGCATAAACGTTGTCAACATATAATCTCGTGGTTGTCCCCACAGGAGACTGGAAGCAGGTGAAACCTACAAATAGTACATATAATCGCAGATTTAAATGATTCAATCGAGAAAAGTGGAGAACCTCGAACTGGAGGGACTCCACAATTTCTGAAATGTTTTCCCAGAAATTCAATTTTCATTTTATTTTTTTGACCAGAATTCTTGCTTCTTTTAATGGTAATTACATTATGTACCATGTGGTGTGATGCAGTGATTATGTTCATTGGATAGATCTCTAGATGTTATTGGGATTCATGTGTATGTGAGGCTCACAAGTGCACAACTACCACTTTCTCTGTCCAATCAGATTAAGCAAATCAGTCACGTGCATGCTCCTTTATACCTGATAAAATCTCATCATTTCAGCTTTCTCATTGAATTGCTAATTAGGATGAACGTTTTATATAAAGATACCAATGAACATGAAATTTTATATAAAAGGTTCATCCTAATTAAGAATTCACTGATAAATAAAGACCCAAAGATAGCAAAAAGTACACGGATCATAAATACGGTACCTAGATAATCAATTTTGCACAAAATTGACTAATATCAGCAGACTACCGAGATACACAGATAATATTTTTTAAATGAAGTTATCCAACTACCATTACTTGTTTACCGAGTCACTATTTAGTCCCAATTATTAAACCAAACTTAAAGTCGTAAAATAATAAAAACGTGCATTAAACTTACAAACATCTTCTTCATATTGTGTGCCGGAGTCTGTCGTCATGTCAGTCACATCGCTTTCCAAGTCTTGAACTTTATCGATGTCAACCACGACACCAAATCCTTCAAGTGCAGGTTCTAGCTTGTCCTTTGCCACACAAGCCGCTTGAAGCCAGCCAAACAAACAACATAGTATTGTAATTTAGTACTTAATTTCTTCATGTCATTCCCTTGAGATGCTCGTAATCGTAGGCGGTGATTACTCGAATTTTTGCATGGCGTTGTGAATACAAAGGCTCAATGGTTCATTAAGTACCATTATAAGTTTTTGAAGCCGTTCAAAACACTCACAGCACGTGTTTTATCAAGTTTAAAAATTCTCAGGCTTCGCCCTCGAAATTTTAAACTTTATAAAACACTGCTGTTCGTGTTTTAAACAGTACGTATATGGTGGATTATACAATGTTTCCTGCTATAACCACATGATAACTAGGCCCGGGGGGGGGGGGGGGGGGGTGGGGGGGTTATGTGCTGCCCCAAAGGGTATGGGCGCTCTGAAATAGGGTCTTAGGTCTTCCTAGGTATAAACCCAATGTGGTTAGCATGCTTTTTTTACCTAAAATAATTCTACATCCAGTGGAAGCCCCTCACAAAGAATTGGAACATGTTACTAAGGATTCTTGGACAGTCTAAGCTAATCTCACAAATGGTTAATTTTACTTTAAATCCGAGCCCAGGTTAATATTCCTTTAAATAAGAAACCAAAAATATAACCTGAATGTATATTGCTTCTATTTAGCCATATTCACTTGATGCACATTAGTTTCTTTCTGGAATCTAAATATAATGCATCAAATGTTATAGAATAATCCACTAAACTACAACATATACATGTACGGTACCCTTACCTTTCCTCTATTTATGGATGGATTCCTAATTCAAATACAGTGAATGCCATTAGATTGGAGGTTGTTTCCTGACCTGAAAATACATAGAAGATAAAGTAATTACACAATAGTGCAAAGATATAAAGTTGATCATCCTCGAGAGTCAAAATATTTCACAAGTGAGTGCACCGAATGAGTGAAATGTTTTGGACTCAAGAAGATAAACTTCATATCTTCAAACCACTGTGTAATTTTCTTTTTATTGTATGGACAATAAGATTATTAAATTATTAATACTGGTAATTATTAAACTGCTATATACAGTGTAAGAACTCTCCATATCTATTCATTTTCCTTAATTACTGTCAGTAACAAACTTTTTTGTAATCTTTTGAAGCTCTTCTGGGTGAATTTCTTTGGGTTCCCTAATACCTCTTCAGTGCAGTAAACATTCTTTTTTATTCAGGTTTTATGGCCTGGTTTGCATCAAAATAGGAAACTACTTTTTCCACTTTGAAAATGGATAAAATCTGTAATACACAACATATTAAAAATCTCCAACAAAATCGTTTAGATAAATAAATTTAATTGGGATTTGAAAGGGATAATATTAAACATTATTTTTTTAAAGCCTCAAGGGCTGAACTCCTTCTGGAGGAGGGAGGCATTCCGCATTTGATGTACAACATCTACGCCTTTAACTTTTGATCAAAACGGATTAATATATACTTTCTTTAATTCGAGACCTTTAAAATGGTATACATCTGTAAATGGTATAAACAGATGATGCACGAGTGTTTTCCAAAATTACACCTCAAAACTTTATCAAGTAAATTATAGTACCTGCTATAAAGAAAGTCAAGAAGTCATCAACCAGGTCATCCATGGAGAGAAGTGGATCTTTTTCTATCATTCTTATGATATGGTCAAGAATATCTTTAGGTGTGCTTATTCCCTGTTCAATATTTTCCTTTCTTTGTAAAATCACCTTCTCTGCAAACTCTCTCAAGAATTTAATTGCTTTGATGACCTTCCACTGGAAGGGGTATGCAAATATGTTGATCTTCCACAGAGGATTCCTGAAGTTTTCTTGCATCCCTACAAGGGAAAGGGTTGTTGGCATCTTGAATGGCATTTAAGTCCTCATCAAATGCAACCTCATTGTGACATGCAAAACAGATGCCCAAGTCAAGAAATTATAATATAATATAATATTTATAATTTTTAAGTATTATAAAATCCTCTGATTTACAGTTAGTGCAGCAGTGTCAATCTAAAGTGTATGCATATTAATGTCAACTAAAGGTGGTCCACAGCATGTGAACAGGCTCATTAGGGGGGGGGGGGGGGGGATAAGAGGAGAGCCTGCATCGATGCTATACAAATTTGAATATCTGTCCAAATTCCTATTGTGCTATTCTAAAATGAAATCCATCCACATGTTTATTAGATTTGATATCTCAGATGCCATTCAACTAATGAGATAAACAAAGCTGCCCTAATTATTACCCTACGTGCATGTAGCTTTGTTTTAATTGTGTTAGACACACGAGTAGAGAATTGTCTGAAATGGGCATAACGTATCAATCTATAGGCGTAATTCAAATTTCTATAGTATCGATCTGTGCAGGCTAAACCTCCACCCCCACCCCCTCCGCATCCACCCCCTCGCCCTCCCCCATGAACCTATTCCCAGTCTAACTGGTCCATGCAGTACATTATGTAACAGTACCCCTGGTAGACATCCTGAACAGGATCCTTAAGATCTTACATAATGAACATATACACAGGATCCTGGACTATTAATTTCCAGTCCATTAACCTTTAGCTAGGCTTGTCAAAAACAACAGAACGGAGAAATATTGATACTTTGCCAAACAAATGCTTATATCTAGCTAATTGAATTCGCTTTTTCCGTTTACACCTCATTTGAAATCGAAGGCTCCACCGTCAGTTGCCTCACACATAATATATCTGCCTCTTTTCAGCTAAACATTTAACCCCAGACCATGGCTTGTTCAGCTCAACTCTTGATTGCAGCGGTTCTCAGCTTTGTTCGGTTTCTACCTGGCTCATACGGTAAGTAATCGTCAGCAAGCAGAGAAATATGTGTTTGGGCTTTATAGGTTATGTGCCGGCAATTCGGGTCGTTTTTAAAAATATTCCGATTTAAAAACTTCTCGTAAGGAGTGCTTACAAGGCGCGCGGAGGGGAGAGGAAAGAACGCTTATAAGAAATAGGTTTTAAGAATTAGGCCAGATTGTAATGATAATTATGTCATTTATTTGGCCAAATACATTTTATTTCCATTTGTTTCTCTAGTACGTTCTTATGTTGTTCTCTTATTGACACTAGATCAGCTTGTATATATATATATATATATATATATATAAATTGAATATAGAATATATATGCAGTCGTTTGTATTGTAATATTTTAGGTCTTAATAAACCATAATGATTATTACTTACTATTTCCTAACATATTTCGTTTTTGTAATACACAGCGTCAGGTTGCCCCAGGCAACACCCATGTCTGTACTACTGTGACGACACAGGTATCAAAGGGATCGATGCTAAAACATCCTTGTACCCCCGGACCGTTATACATAACGTTTTCCTGTCAGAGGGAATTTCCTCTGCTGCGGCAATAGGTAAGAATGTATTCATCTGCGTCACGTTGTTCCTTTGTCGTTCCTTTTTCCTCGCGCCTGATGTTTCCTAACATGTGTATTTAACAGATTGTTTTCTAACAGTGTAATACATGGTAAAGGATCATCATCTCAAGTTTATATTCTGCCACACAAGCGACACAGACTTCAATCACTCAAACGTTGCTACACTAAGCGGATGTCAATGATATCATGTGGCTGCAATTATCCAATTACCTACTAGGATTTCCTACTGCGATTTCCTACTGCGCACGAAGTTTGAATATTAAACTTTGATAAAAAGGTTTTTTAAACCAATTTTATTGTGGCTTTACGTAACATGAACATACGTTTTTGTATTCCGAGTAACGTAAAGATTGTGTTCTTCTAGACATGGACATGAACGCCAACATGATCTATTGGAGTGAACTCAGCCCCGAGTGGAGAATAAGAAGAATCAACATCACGGATGGAAGGATTGAGAATATTATCACTCAAGGTAATGTTAAATGAATGACGTCAGAACTGAAAGGTCAGAACGCTGACCGGCTGAGAATGGGTAAACAAACCATCGTTTAGTTCGCTCATAGTAGCGGAGCTTCCGCCGAGCGGAGAACCACAGATATAGGATGAGCAAACCGGCTTCCGGTTTCCCTCGCGCCCTATAAACCCCGACGCGCGCGGAGAGCGACATGCCTGAAAACGTGCTGCACCTGCGCGCGCACTGTTGAAACGAGGAGGCCCAGATCGAAACCTTGGCCAGTAGCTGGTGGTAATTTTTGTATCTTTTTTCATTTTCCGTTGTCTTCTTTTGTTCTTCTAAACATGTTGCACTGATTTCCCTTGATTCTACCAGTTATTTTGTATTATCTTTGTTTTCTTCATATAATCAGGAGTATATTACACAGGAGTGTTCCTGTGCATGCCCTTGTGTTGGCCTCAAACACAGTAGATGGTGTGTCTATTTAATTAATTTATAGTCGCGAAGTTCTGGTATGCGATTACGTTGTCTTTTGTTCTCTTGCGCTTTAGTATTTTTTAGCAGTTTGAACTGTGTATTACAATTTTTCAGTGCATCCTGATTGGTTAAAAGTGACGGCCTTTGTTTCTTCTCGCGAGAAACTCTGTGCTAAAAATAACTCTACCGTCTACAGTGTTGTGTGACAATACTGATGTGGGAAGAGGAACACTCCTCTGTAATATACTCCTGATATAATTTATCGTTTTTTTCCGGGTCGTTACCTCAGTTCAAATAATTGGGCAGACGGTACACCAATTCTAAATGGCTAACCCCCACTCGTTCTAAATTTAGAAAAGTGGGTTGAACCCAAGTTAATGATCATCTAAGCAATCTCGCATATCAAAATACTCGTAAAAATAGATTTAATTTCGTTCACGATCTCCATATCTCTTCCTAGGATCCTACCCCCTTTCAGCATTATTCCTCTCTAAGGGCCAGTAGTAGTATAGTCGGCGTCAGTTAAATACCACTTTTTCTTGTACAACAAAACTCAAAAGGTTGTGAATGTTATGGACGCCTTGTTTTCTTGCACAAGGGGCGTCATAAAGTGAATTCAGAAATCCACTTCATAACGCCCCTTGTGCAAGAAAAAAGGCGTCCATAACATTCACAACCTTTTGAGTTTTGTTGCACAAGAAAAAGTTGTATTTAACTGACGCCGACTATACTACTATGGGGTAACTAAGGGTCATTCAAAGTGTCACTAGACATTCTTGTACGTAAAATCCAACTTGATAATCCTATTAGAGATATGATTACATATAGTTATATCGATCTCTTCCACTATGGATTATATATCGTGCCTCCCTCTAGAAATTCTGACTAAGATCGTAGAGCATGCAGATCCTTGGTCATTCGCAAGTATCTCAAGGACATCGAAACACCTAAACGGTGCTGCATCTCTTGCGCGCTACAAAAACGTAGACCAAGTGTTCCGTAAACTAGCACTATGCTTTGGTTTGAGGTCTACTCATAGTGACGACGATCGAGACAAATTGACTAGGACTTTCGGTATTTCCGCAAGCCCCATCGACGATAGCTTTTCTCTTCTCTACGCCAGCGAATATGGTGATCTTAATGCTGTTAAGTGGCTCATCAAGCACTTACGTTTCGATATGATGGATAGACACGCCAATCACGTTCTACGCGCTGCCCTTGAGTATGGTCATCTTGGTATCGCTAAGCGGCTCATTAAGCACTTCCAGTTCACCAAAGAGGATAAAGCCGTCAGTTTTGCTATATTAGGTGCCAGTAGGAATGGTCATCTTAATAACGTTAAGTGGCTCATGCGACGTTTTCAGATAACCCTAGAGTATGAATGCATTGATCTTGCTATAGAATACGCCTGTAACAATGGTCATCTTGATACCGCTAAATGGTTCGTTAAGTGGCAGTACTCCCAGCTCACAGAGGACGAAAGGGTTGTACTACGCAACTACATGGATGCTCATTCTGCCACGTAGGAAGCCAAAGTGTCACTAGATATTCTCGCACCTAAGAAATCCAAACTTGAAGTATATGTTAAAGGAATGATTAGTATACTGCATATTGCCACCGAATGGTATTAGTATATATTCTTTATTCCACGATATTAGCATTCGTTGTAATCTTAGTACGCATTAACACCATACAGATCAAACATGTCGAAGAAGGACTCGAACGTAGACGCCGCAATAACTTGTGATTGGTTGATGAGAGGGAAGGATGCTAAATGTCCAAAGAAGATTTCGAAGACAACGAAGTTCTGTTCCCAGCATAACTACCAAATCTCAAAAGGCTGTGCCCCATATGTACCATGCTCGAAGTGCGGTAAAGGATGTCGTACTGATTACGAGCTTTGCCCAGGATGCGACCGTCTCACCATCAAGGTGAAGGCTTCCGGTGTCTATATAAGACGCGCTAAGAAGTCCAGCAAGAAGCTAGAGGATCCAAGAAAGGAGGAGCCAAACATGGGGGAACTGGAGGTAGCATTGCCCGCTGAATCGAGAGTGCTGGAACCAGTGGAAGGTCTCGGAGAGTCTCTCAACCATGCACTCAATGAGGTGTTGGCTGCCTTGAGGAATGAGAAGGACGCTTAGGAATAGCCACGAAAAAAGAAAAAAGGAAGAATGAAGAAGGTCGTTGCGTGGCCCTCTTCATTCTTCCTTTTTTTTTTTTCTATTGAACGTACGACATCTATAGTTGTATCATGGATGAGCTAATCAGATTGTTTGGTCCTGGAATTTGTAGAAGCCTGAATATCGAACCACAAGTGGAACATATTAACGCCAGTGAAACATGTCCTGATTGTCTCTGCCCCTTTGAAATACAAGGAACGGAATTCGTATGTCCCACCTGTGGTCTTGTTTCCGAGGTCGAACCATGTGAAGAAACTAAGATCGATATTATTACTACTCGACTGCGTATAGTAGGTCCGGACGGGTTTAAGTATCAAAGTGATCTAGATCGCGCAAAACCAAAGCAAAGCGATGATGACATAGAACTGAAACGACGAACGCTACTACAAGAACTACGAGCATACAACACTATTTACAAACAAAGTTATGATCTATCGTTCCCTATGAACGCGTTAGAAATCGTAGCCGACGCATTCACCCAAGTAATGAAAGTTTGTCTCAAGCGTAGCGATGCTAAGAAAAATATTTTAGCTGCTCTACTCTACCATGCATGCATACAATGTGGATTCGTCCGATCTAAAGGTGAGGTCGCTCGCTTCATGCAACTAAGAAACGAAGGCATCCATAATGGAGAGGTCTTCATACGTTCTCTGTGTGACGACGATAAGATTGATGTAGACTTGGATGCTGAGCGCATAGTTCCTCACATTGCGACGACTTTCCTACAACTAGATCTTGTAGGAGTACCTAGGGACGTTCAACAAATAGTCCACGAGGTCGTTACTAAGGCAATGGAAAACAATATAGGCCCCAAATCAATGCTTAAGACGAAAGTCGTTGGAGCAAGTTACGAGGTGCTACGTCGCTCCGGATCGTCTATGTCTTTTAAGGATGTCGTTAAGCGATGTGGCATATTTGGAAATGCGGTCAAGCGTTTTGTCAAGGAGTTGTCTTCTTACCATTCCCACTTCGAACCAATCTACACTAGACATAGGCTAACTAGCAGTAGGACTTGGCAAAGTGAAAGTGAGAGCCATGTTCGTTCCTTTCATAGGAAACGTTGATTCTTACATTCCAAGTTTTTCTCGCATTTCCTTTTGCACTTCTTGCTTGAGTTCGGCTCGAATACTTTTTTCACCTATGGAAGCCTTGCGACGAATTTCAGATCTCATGATCTCATACTTATTCGCTTCGTTCAGGATGAGACTGTATTCGGAGTCGGATATATTTTCATCGCGTAAGGCCTTCGATACTAGATCGCGAATCGTATTGATTTTCGCCTTTGCCAACATAGTTGTCTTTTCATGCTTAGAAACCTTCATTCCTAACTTCTTAGCTCCAAGAGTTGTAGATGCTGAAATTAATCCACATAGCCCACCAATAACTCCAAGTGGTAGACCAATCACTATTCCAACCCCAGTCAACGCTGCGCCCAATCCAGATCCAGATAAGATCACAGATAGACCTCCAGTTACCACTGCGATGCCATGAACTATTCCTTGAGAACGTGCATATTTCTTGCGAACACCTTCGTAGTGCCTTTCTTGAACTTCTATGTCCGAAAGCGTGTCTCGGATCGTTTGCAGTCTAAAGTTCTTTCCAGCGTCGCTAGCGATCTGTGGATAGATACTCGGTGCTGAGGGAAACGGTTGAATCGAGTCGCCTTCCATTGTACGTTATACATATAGCTTACTCAAGCTTCAACACGTATCGTATAGGTCGACCACGGAAGTCTATCAGATTACCTTTCTCATCGAGAATTGTCAGACGAAGGCTGCTTTGTATCGTACCTAGAGCTTTGACATCTAGAGGTTGTAGTGAGGCATACGTCGTTTTCACGAATCTATCGCCTCGGACATTTATGCTAGCCAAGACTTTCGAGCGTTTTCCCTCTAGGAGTGAGAAGCTGGAATCCACTACGTCACAGTGGACATATACCGTATCGATCTCAAAGAGGATACTTATAGGGAAAGTGCCTACCGCTATAGTTAAAGTCGTGGTAGTATTTGGGGAACTCCTACAGCTTTCAATAAACAGTTCACAGATATTTGTGCTAAGAATGATCGGTTTCATGACATCTAGGATCCAACTCCCCGTCAATAAGTCTTTCCCGAATTTTATGATACCAGCTTTGATTGCGGGTTTGAAGAGGGTCTGGAGGGTTGGTATATCGTAGTTCCCCACCTTAATTTCGTGTGGAAACATCACACCATTGACATTCCAATGAAAGCTCCCTGGCTCTTCTAGGTTCCACCAGCTATTCTCGAAAGTGACCTCGACTAGTGAAACGTTCTGTATAAGAATAGGGTCGTCGAAGTAGACAGTATGGTCAGCCGATGTTGTGGTGATATATAAGAGAACCATCTTATATGTTGAAGGTATAACTATATATACGTATAGCTTCAACATGAGGAGGTCCGGAGGTCTTTTCAGTTACCATTACGGAGGGAAAGACGAAGAGGAAGAGGTCGCAACATTGAATGCAGATCTATTAGCGAAGTTCAAGAAAAGATACCCACATGCGGATCTTCACAAGTTCTATGTCTCTACGGAAGTGAATGGTCCAGGCAAATATTCGACGAGTATTTGGTTTCGAGATGGAGATTCTAGCTATGTCGTTTACGGTAATGATGTCTCGAAGTTACCTACTACGATTCAAAAGCGCATCGATAATGCGTTGTGGGATGTGCATAAAGGTTTCCCATCTACGTTGACCCTAGATAGGAGTGCGAAATATCCTATTACAGCAGTTCCTCCTACTGGACCGGCACAAGATATCGATCTCACTAATCTATGGATATATGCCACCTCAAAGAATAGGTTCAAAGCAGGCGTTCGAAACATATTCAAGGAGACCGTCGTAAAGCATATGACAGCAAATGAGTCCTACCATTGGTTACATGGTCCGGATTTCAAATATTGGCCTCAACAATTGAATTTCGCAACGTGGTGTGCGACTTCTGGATGTGGAGTGTCATTGTTTGATCCTATTTTCAAAACGTATCCACCAGTCGTTCAGGGGTTCCTACGATTTCACGTTTATTTCACAATACGAAGAATTCTGCATGAACTTGGTGGTGCCAATGGAGTTCCTTTACCTGGTAACTCTCATTTCAAGCAAATGGATAACCTCTATAACAAAGCAGCTCTTGAGAAATTGTGCATTGAATTTGGTATATCTCGAACACCAGATTTCCCACCAGACTTCCGATGGCACGGAGGTAGGAATCACGGATTAGGAGACGTATTCCTTTTGTATGGTGATGGCTACAAGAACGTCCACGTAATCCGAAGCTACGACAAGGAAGCAGACACATGGCCCAACCACAATAACTTATTTGCAGACGAGAAAGGCAGTGTGGACAAGGGCGATCTAGTATCCTTTATTCGGAACGACGAACACGAAGGAAAGCAATACAATTGGTTTACGCCACCAATCGGAAAGGGTTTGACAGATGCTGGATTGGGTAGGTTGAATAGATCTGTCGAGGCTTTTGGACATTGCATGCTTGGTGCTCAAGCCGACTTGAACGGATCCATCATAGATAGCCATAACGTCAAAGAAAAGTTTAAGAGCTTAGTCGAAGACGCTATTCTCGAAAACGACTTAGTGGTGAGCTACAAAAACTATCTTACCGCTATAAAATCAACGCATAAGAGGCTCGATCTAGCAATAGCTGTAGGCGTGCGATTATTGCCAAGCGATCTAGTGTACTATCTTGGTAAGAAAGATGGCTATAAGAATCCAATCCCGAAAGCTACGAAAGATATGGTGCTAGGCACTAACGACATCAATGCAGAAGGCAAAGGACATTCACCTCTTCCTATGAAAGGCCCACCAGATAAGAAATTGGTGCAGCCTCTCGAGACGCACAAGAAACAAGTTCCTGTACCAAAGGCAAAGGCAAAGGCAAAGGCAAAGGCAAAGGCAAAGGCTGGCTCACAACATGAGATTAATCTCGCAGTGACATCCATTGCCGCAGCTGGAATTGCATGGATGTTGTTTCGTTAACGTCGTTTGTATTGCTCTATCGTGATCACCACTATTGCTACGATGAATAACCAAACGTTCTGTGCTAGTACTGCCAGAGCTTTACCAGCCATAGTAAATATGAAACTCGCAATCGATCCAATCATTCCAGGTAGGATCTGTCCAAGTTTCTTTCCCATTTCTTTCAACAACCCCCCAGTCGTTTGCAATCCCTTCTTTACTGCATCTGCTGCTTTATCAATACCAGTCTTTATTGGTTTCGGTACGGATTTCGACAACAGGGAAACTATCGTACTAACGATAGCGCCAATAGAAGTTACTACTGCAAGAATGGTCATTCCATGCTTTCTGAAAATGTATTTGATCCTTTCACGTAGCGACATACGTTTTAGTATGGCTTCTTCTTGACGTTCGAGTAATTCTATTTCGTTATGGATGTGTATTTTCTCTTCCTTAGCCGCTTCCTTCTGGTCCTCAGTTGACGTTAGATCTTGAAGTATACTATCTTCCATTTCGAGATGTTCAATGGCCTTTTCTTGACCTTGGAGGACTTGTTCTGCTCTTTCTGCATCCGTAGGGCCTAGGGCAAATTTGAGATCCTTACCCATACTTTGGTATCTTTCACCCTTCACTGTGGTCAAAGGTATGGGCTTCTCTTTACTTCCAAGTGCGTGAAGATAGATTCTACCCCGTTCCTTATCGGCATCCCATACTTTAGTTATCTCAAGGTCTCCACGAATCCCTACATCCGCATAGTGTTCCCATACAGCATCGAATAACATTTGTTTCGTTCTATCCGATATGCCTGTTTCGAAGAATACGTGGCGATCGCTAAATTTAGGCCGTTCGATTCTATCCTCATCCAGCAATTCACTAAGCTCTCCATCTGTCAATGACGTTTCCTGATACTTCGGTCGAGCACCTTCTTCATTATAATTGCGTCTAGTTTTCAGGTTGAGTGATTCACTAGGATCCACATTCGTAGAGTCTGACGCCAATTTCCGTGTTTCTTCATTGACAGTATCATCGTTGTCGTAGTCTCTTCCTCTTTCAGCTTCATCAGTTCTTTCATCATACCTACCCTCAGAGGCCATGTTAAACATAATTATATATATAGTTATATTCAACATGATCTCATCGAAGTTGGATCCCACACAAGTACGAAGAGAGCCTCATGCACTCAAGGCTCCACGAGACTTGTATAGGAAAACTTTCACTCGATCATCTGCCAATCCAGGTGAGACTCTATACGTAGAAGTTCCAAAGCTAGCAGAAGATGTAGTACTAGTACCGGGCAGCTTAGCGCTATTGGGCGACATCGTACTATCTGGTGGACATGCGAATAACAGAGTCGTTTCGAACGTTGGACGCTGTTTGGTCATGCGTAGAATCTGTAGGATGGGAGCTGAAACAGTAGAAGACCTTGTCAGGCCAGACCTCCTACAAACATACTCCGATATATACCTATCTACGCAGGAGAGAGAGTCTAGAATACAACAAGGCATTCAATCAGAGAACTTGAATAAGCTACGCTCGAAAGCTGGTGACGCAAGTACTTCATCTGCTGCAGACAACGCACTCCTAACTGCATGTGGTTCAAAGTATAGGATTCCATTAGATGTTGACATTCTGACACAACATGGAGTTCTATATCCACATGCCTTAGAAAGTACGATTACATTCGAGTTGACTCTAGCGTCTGCCAACGAGGTTGTAATTGGATCGGATACGACGAAGATAGGTACGTACCAACTTACCAACATCCAACTAGAATACGAAGCAATCAGGAACGAAACGCTGGCTAGTAATGCACTTCACAAATATGAAATAGGTGCTGCATTCCTATACAACTACGCTGTTCACTTCAAGACAGTAGATATCGCTAAAACCTCTGATACTTTGATATCTCAAAACGTTAATGTTCCACGACGATCCTTTGCTGGACTACTTCTACTATTCATAGATCCACCTACCATTGGCACGCGAGATAGTGAAGCATTCTCGAATCCAGATATATTGAAGGTAGAAGTAGATGTCAATGGGATTCCCAACAGACTCTTTCCAAGCGGCATGCTTCCTCTAGATTTCTGGGAGGCTGCAAGAAGCTGGTTTGGTACACCCAATACTTCTATGACTCCAAAGAAGTTCTTTGAAAATAGATTCTCTATTCTAATCGATTGTCGCACAGCAAAGGATTCCACCGTTCATGGTGATGGCTTGGCACAAACCGGCAGTGGAAAGGACATCGACATTCGCATACATAGAACTGCAAAGGGAAGTGGAAATGTGAAAATGCACATCTATGTCCTTGCGGATGCTCAGGTCACGATATTGAACAGATCTCTGCAAAGTATATTATACTGATGGATTCTCTCGTAGAGCACGTGCCGTTCAACGCACTCATAGTCGGTCCAACGAATTGTGGGAAGACTGCGTTTCTCATAGAACAACTTCGTGGAGCATTTCGTGGTAAGTTCGATTACATAGTACTGATTTGTCCTACGTATGCCCACAACAAAACTTATCGTGGATTTGCAAATCGAGATCCTCGTTTCTTCGTCATATCACCACCGCAGGATGCCATCGATGCTACTTTGAGTATTTGCGCAACATTTTGGTCAGGTACCAATACTCTATTGATTCTTGACGATTGCGCCGCATCGAAGGACGTAAAGAAACGAACTGACAAGCTAGTGGACTTAGCCTTTTCTGCACGACATATAGGGATTTCCGTTTGGGTGCTGTCCCAACAACTAACGAGCATATGTAAACCCTTCCGTGAGAACGTAGCTATCGTAGTAGCGTTCCATACAGCATCGGCCGTAGATGGTAAAAAGATATTTGAGGATTATGGAGGCTCTCAAGAATGTAAAGAGTTACGAATGATACTTGGATCCCATAAGTTTGCTCGCATGTGCTTCTGTCTCCGTCATCCTTTCGAGGTAGTGTTAGAGCTCCCAGCATCTATAACATATTATGACTGATAAGGAAATACTCGAGATATTCGGTGAGGACGTAACAGGTCCACCACCAACCGTCCTAGACGTCACATCAGACAATCGCGAATCACTTTCGATCTTAGCCGCAACAGGCGTAACGAAAGAATACTTAGGTAAAAACTTTTCCCTAGGAGACATCTCTAGACTTCCTGAGAAAGAAGTAGACAAGTTGCATAGGAGGTATCAGGCCGTTCTAGCTAAGCAAGTAACGAAAGGCTTAGTCGACGGTGTGACACGTCTAGCTACCCGCCTAGTTGCCTACCTAGTACCAATAGATTCTCAAGAAGCCCTGATCAAGGACCTACAAGAAGACCCTCTAGTCCGCAACGAAATCAGTGCTGCGACTGGCCTACTATCGCTCAAAGCAGGTCGCCTTGTAGCTCTAGCTAGCGTCCTATTCCACATATCTGTTCACGTAGTCATTCCTGGTACAACTGTTGAACCTTCACATATATCTACTATACCGAATCAAGATGGAAGAAGTGGACCAGATAACTGCGAATCCTCCGACGACTGCACCAACTAAGATAAAAAACCCAAAGCGCGTCGCAGCTGGAAAAGCACTAGCGTTAAGCAACAAACTCGCTAAAGAAGCTCAAAAGAGAGAGTTGATGCGCGAAAGCGAATCATGTAAAGAAACTGACGTAGAGAAAGGTCGGTTCGAAAGCCTGACTATCCTCGCAGTCATTGGTACTGGCGCTACATTGTTTGGCACGTACTTTGCGTACAAGAAGTATGTAGATGGTAATAAGCGTGTTGCCACCGTTAGCACGACACAACCTGCAGCTCCGGCAAAGCCAACGGCACTAGACATGGAGTAACACTTAAAGACTCGAGATCATAGTAGTATATATCTAGATGGAGAAGGAATTGACGAAGACGGCAACCGATGCAGTCAAAATCGTTGGACTCGCTGCTGGTATTGGGTGGATCGTAAAAAAGACTACCAAGGAATCTATGCTTAGCGATCCTTCTTCTTCCATAGTGAATTACGCAAAGTGGACTGCCGTGATAGTTGGTAGCTTATACGCAAAGGAATATCTTGAGAAACAACTTGAGAAAGAAAAAGGAAAGACCAAAACGTAATGGCTGCAGCAATTGGAATGGCCATTTTGGGGGCTATCTTGAATGCAACGGCATTTACTGGTGGTGGCATACTAGCTAGAATGCTTGGAAAGGCTGGTGATGTAGATGCAGAACGAGAGAGACACGATAGGGCCACCGAAAAACTAGAACGTGAAATGAAAGCGTATAGAATCAAACGTCAAAGCTTATATGACTATGCACAAGAGCAGGGAGCCCTTGAACGCAAAGCACACAACGATCAAAGAGATACCAACGAAGCCTTAGTGCGATCCGATAAGTTACGTAAAGAGCTAAAACGGCTCAAAGAGATGAAAGAACCCCGCTTATCTGACTACTACAAACCCTCAAACAATCAGAAGACTGGTGAGTTGCTCTACGTTGGTGGTGGAATGCTAGGTGTTGGATACGCTATTAGTAAATGGATATAGATACTACTACTAGCTACTAGTAAGTTACCTAAGCTACTAGTAAGTTACCCTAAGCTACTGGTGAGTTGCCCTAAGCTACTAGTAAGCTACTAGTAAGTTACCCTAAGCTACTGGTGAGTTGCCCTAAGCTACTAGTGAGTTGCCCTAAGCTACTAGTAAGCTACTAGTAAGTTACCCTAAGCTACTGGTGAGTTGCCCTAAGCTACTAGTAAGCTACTAGTAAGTTACCTAAGCTACTAGTAAGCTACTTAAGCTACTACTAAGCTACTACTAAAAAATAAAAGGAAGAATGAAGAGGGTCACGCAACGACTTTCTTCATTCTTCCTTTTTTTTTTCATCTGTTGAAGGTTAGAATGTATAGATGTATGATGGATTCTAAACTTGCGAATATCTTCTATGGTCCTATGGGCTATTGGAAAGGTCACTCTGCAATTGGCAAGCTATCGGTAGCAGCGAAAGCATCAGAAGACGTAGCTAGGAGTTGGTTGGAAAAGCAATCTATGTGGCAAATATATCTACCACCACCAAAACACATTCCACGACCACATTGGACTGTATCGAAACCAAATGAAGTCCACCAAGCTGATTTGATATTTCTACCACACGATCGACCTGGGCGTGGACGGAAGCTATACAAGTACGCATTGGTAGTAATCGACGTAGCTTCTCGATACAAAGAAGCCGAACCTTTGGCATCTAAAGATAGTGGTGAAGTTGCTGCGGCATTCGAACGAATCTATAAACGTAGTCCACTAGAATGGCCAAAGACTTTGCAAGTAGATCCTGGTAGAGAATTCATGGGACGTATGTCTGAAACGCTAGAACTACATGGTACGAAAGTTCAACGAGGTGAGGCTGGTAATCATAGAGCGCAAAGTTTTGTTGAAAGAGCAAATAGGACTCTAGCTGAGAGATTGTTTGGATATCAATATGCACAAGAGATGGTGCTTACTTCGGAAGGATCAGATGAGCGTAGTAGAGAATGGGTAATTCGTTTACCAATGGTTATCAAAGCCATGAACAGTGAGGTGACTCGGTTGACTGGTAAAGAGCCTTCGAATTCTGTAGTGGCGCAACAAGTAGATCTGAAGACTCCTACATATTCGCGCACGGTTGGATTGAGAGAAGAGCGTCTACCATTCGACGTTCTAGTTCGATATCTTTATGCACCAGGAGAATTGGAAGGAGGTGAAAAACGTAGAGCTACTGATCCTGTGTGGAGTTTGCAAATATACACCATTTCACGAAGTGTAGTATCTTCGGGACAGCCTGTGCTGTACTACCTTGCGAAGGAGAAGGATGCACCCAAACGTGGATTCGTTCGTGAAGAGCTACAAGTCGTTCCTAGGGATACAGAACTACCACCAAAAGGAATTCTGTTTGTACCTAGACGCTAAACAGCGTACTCTATTGGCTCGGTGTGGATTCCATCGGGAAGAACGCGTCTTTTGTCGTAGTAAGCCGATAGCCCAAGCTTCCGTTGTTCGTAGGTTGCTATGCCTTCTGGCGATAGTCGGAAGCCTCGGTTTTCCGCCATGTCGATACTACCCTGGAGGGCTGCTTTGAATCGTTCCCACGAAATGTCGTTGTGCCGTCTAGACATACCTTTAGCGGAATACTTCTTGCTGCCACCTGTATCGACGTAGTAGGCTTTCGAGCATAGGGCAATGGCGCGATGTCCTTCGAATTCGAGTTTGAAGAGTCCTGGCGTACGACTGCTCCATTCGTCCCAAGCTAGCCATTCATTCCTTTCGGCTTCGAAATCTTCTCGCAGTTCCGGTCTTACAACCTCATCGAGGCTATTTCCCGAGATGGCAATGTAGGCACTGTCTGTGTCCATCTGTATATATTCGAAATCATTGCGATCGATGTACTTGTCGATGAAGTCATAGTAGAACTCAAGCATACGCAGCTTTGCGAGCTGGTACACAGCGATACCTACTTGGAAAGGGCGTTTGATTTGGATCTGGTCCTTTCGGCTCTCGAGTTCATATGCATCACCAATCTCTTCCAGGTCTTCGAACCAAACACTTCGCAATGCTTTGTCCACAACCTTCTCATCTTTTGTATAGGTGACCTTTGTTTGGCGTCCCAAGTCTTCGAGCAACTTTCCATAGGCGCTGTTTCCTAGCAGCTTGAACACATCTGCCAGCAAAGCCTCACCTTTATCTTCATCTCCCATACGACGTGCCTCAGTGACTTGGTCCACGAACCATCCGAAGATTTCTTTGGGTTCGTAGTCTATCGTGCGGTAGACAGCAGTGATCACTGCGCCATGATCTACATACCAAAGTAGAAGAGGAGCATAGAGTAGCAACTTCTTTCCAGAGAGACTCCCAACTAGCTTCTTTTCCTCACTGAGCTTTCTACCTGTCTTTGTGAGGTAGGCCAACATTTCTGGAGGGATTGCTTCTTTGGGGATTTTCTTGTTGTAGAAGAAGGGTGGCATCTCCTCAAATTCCTTCCACAATTTCTTTGGTATCTCGATGTCTACTTCTGCATATCCAAACCACGTTCCACCAAGTAGACATTCAACGAATCCTTCGGTGGCTGGACCTGGATCGTCATAGTGCACAACCTTTTCTTTTCCACAAGGCATTTCGAATTCCATGGTAGAAAGATATAGGGCGTTGGCATCGTATCCAAGAATCTTACGACAAGTCTTAGTTCCTCCCTGATGACTACGAATCTTAGTCACTCCTGCTTCGTGGAGTCTGGTGAACACTATGCTTGGACCTCCCACGACAGCGTCTTTCAGCATGCGGTAGGCTTCCTTACTTGGAGCGTACATCTCAGCTCCCCTTTCTACACTACCTCGAAGTAGGAACTGTAGTGAGACTCCTGGAATGGACACTGCGTCTTTCAGCATGTCTACTCCTTTCTCGTGATAGAAATCTCGCATCTTTTCGAGTGCCTCTAGGAATGGAACTACATCTAGGTCGTTGTAGTATCGTAGCCAGTCTGCAAAGGTTTCCATTCCTTTGTCGAGAAAGGTGCACTCACAGTCTTCGAACTCTGACATAGATAGTAGATGTTCTCTTTTCAACTTCGAACCCCACTCTGGATAGTCTGGTAATCCAATGTGATCCAACTTGTCTGGAGAATCGAACCACTCATATGGGAAGAAACTCTTTTGCGATTCGCATCCATATGCCTTGATCCAACGTTCATAAGAAGTTCCAGGTCCAAGGTAGTTGATCACATCAAGGAAACGGAAATCTGGGGTCAATAGGAACATAGTGGAATTGGCTTTCTTTGCTACCAGGATCTTTGAACAGGTGTCAGCAATGATTCCTACGAAGTGCTCCCTGATCAGATTGAGATCGTACCTGCCAGAGTTGAATCCCACTACTGGAACTTGGTGGATCCATTCGTCGATCTTCGCTTGTTGTTTCTTTGGTAGGGTGTCAAAAGAGAATTCAGGTGTCTTGGGGCAGAACTGTTCTGCAATGACTTCTTGGATCGCTTTCGCTCTTCGCTGGAGTTCTTCGACGAAGGCTTCGATGAGTTCTTTTGGATTGCGTCGACAGATGTGGGTTGACTTTCGATTGTATGTGTCGGCAATTGATACTGCTATTGGGACATGGACGTTTTCGATGGTCAGGTGGTCTGTTGGTTGTCTTCCTTTCGTTGTATCGAGATAGGCTTCGAAATCGTAAACTATGAAGTGTGGGTAGACAGTTTGTGTTGGTGTGGGGACCGGTTTGTTTTTCTTCTTTGTAGAGCAACCCCAAGCTTCCACTACTGTATAACCAGCTCCTTGTAGCTTTGCCGTTCTTTCACAGGTCTTGAGATAGAGCCTCCTTTCCCTAGGGAAGCATTTCGGGCAGCCATGGAAATAGCATCCATGAAATTGAAAGATGGTTTTCGAAATAGGTTCGTAGCCGTCGACCGGCGCTCCTTCTATCCAATGCTCTCCACCATGCCCACAAGCTGCATGATGAATGTGTTGTCCAATCCTTTTGGTTTCGCGTTCCAACCAGCATAAAGCGACTTTGCTGGCTGTGCTCTCTGGCCAGAAGGCTTTTTCGTATGCCGACTGGGGTACTGTGATTACTTTTCCGGGGCAAACGATCTTTGTTTCGCCACGCCTGCAACGATCTGCATGACGGTGAAGGTCTGAGGCTTTCGTGAACCGTTGCTTACAATCGTTACATACGTAGATGTGCCCTAGCTTGTTGATGTTCTTGATGTAGAAGGCATGTCCGTCGTATATCCCAATCGTCATCGTATGCTTGTAGTGAGCTGCATGTCGCGTCAGATGCCAAGCGCCGTCCTCCGTGGGTTCATACACCCGAATACCGATTCCAAAGTGCAACTCGACTTCCTCCAGCTGGTCTAAGGAAGTTCTGGGAACGTCTTGTGTGGGTGCTGTCAGGCGATAGAAGTTCTGGGCAAGTTTTCGAGCTTTGACGCAACACCTATCTACTCTTGCTCCTTCATGCATGGCAATGCAGCGCCAAAGACATAGGTTGTCGCCATATCGATCAAGGGCAAGCATTCCTTTCTTAAGGCGAAGCCATTGGGGCAGTGGACCTGTTCCCAACAAAAGCTGACGATCGATCACGACTTTGACATCTACGTAGATCCAACGAACGAAGGCCCATTGGGTATTTGGTCGAGTGATGTTGTCGGGATTCAATCGAGCTGTCTCCTTGCTATTGATCCACTCTTCTGCATCTTCTAGGATGTTCACCCATGGAGAGCCTGGGACAGTCTTGGAGAATAGAATCACGCGTCCGTCATTGACATTTCGAATGCGATAGGTGTAGCTGTATCGCAGGTAAAAGCTGGTGGTTACCTTTGCAACTAACTTTTCCATGATCCTAGGAGTCAAGTCTCCTGCCACACCTTGGAAGAAGCGCCATCGGATAGTACGGCGACCTATCTCCATCCCCTCGAGCATTCCATCTCTCTCCTCTAGAATAGCACCTGCCTCTCGAGCTAGACTCCGTGGAAGTGGTTCACTACGTGGTCTCACCATTCTCCCTTCGATATAACTATGTGTTAGGATAGCTTTAACAGGCACTCGAATTTGGATTTTATGTGTAAGGCCGTTGCAGCGATATAACTATATGTAATTATATCTCTAATAGGATTATCAAGTTGGATTTTACGTACAAGCAATCGATGTCGATATAACTATATGTAATCATATCTCTAATAGGATTATCAAGTTGGATTTTACGTACAAGAATGTCTAGTGACACTTTGAATGACCCTTAGTTACCCCATAGTAGTATAGTCGGCGTCAGTTAAATACAACTTTTTCTTGTGCAACAAAACTCAAAAGGTTGTGAATGTTATGGACGCCTTTTTTCTTGCACAAGGGGCGTTATGAAGTGGATTTCTGAATTCACTTTATGACGCCCCTTGTGCAAGAAAACAAGGCGTCCATAACATTCACAACCTTTTGAGTTTTGTTGTACAAGAAAAAGTGGTATTTAACTGACGCCGACTATACTACTCCAGTTTACAAGGAGATAGGGTTACCCTAGCACTAGGGTTACCCTAGCACTAGGGTCAAAGATAGCCCGGGTTTACAAGCAAAATGATTCAGGTAGGGTTACCCTACTTCCCGGGTCAACTCAACACAAGCCAGTTGAAGTCTCTTTCAAATATATTATTCATTTAAAAAGCCGTTTCTTATGAAATGTCATACTAATGAATGAAAACATGTGCTACTAATATTACTCTTCCACTTTTCTTTCATTTTTATCCGGTTCAAACAGATCTGTGGTAGTGATTTTGATTTTACTGATTTTTTTGGTAGCCTGCGAACCGCTAGGCTCGCGGCCGCCAAAATCATTCAAACATAGAAAACAACATGGCGGACACGAGTAGAGTTCTGGCAGGTTTTGGTGGATTAACGTCGATTCTTCTTTCTGTGGTGCCCTTTATTGCAGCTGTCTAGTATCCTAGAATGTTGTTATGTTACCTACTAATTGCTAGAGAACTTCAGAAACTTGCAATGTGAAATTTGGCTCTAGAATAGAGTTGACCCGGGTAGGCGGGTTTAACCCTAGCAAACCGTTTACAAGGGCAAAACATAGCCCTAGTGCTAGGGTAACCCGGGCAGCCGAGTTGAGTTGTCCCGCCTGCTTGTAAACACATCGCTAAAAATAAGAGGAAATGACCCAGCGTAACCCTATCTCCTTGTAAACGGGCCCTAAGTTTAATTTGTCTAATAATACCATGATCACCTCGGTTTTCTTTGTTTGTTCAGGGACATTTAATCTCTAAATTCCCTCATCAGCATGCATACATTTTCTAATTTTCCCTCATTGACATGCAAGAGAGAAAATTAGAATGACATGATACTCGCTGATGAGAGAACATTGGACTGTCCCTTGACACACCGGGTTATGGCTCAATGCCTGTTAACCCTGTACCCTACCTATTTTATGGAAGAGTTAAATACCGAGAACCGAAGCTTTTAGCCAGATACTGGATAAAAGCTGAGGTTCGAGGTATTTAAATGATGCGGGAGCCCGCAATCCTAATAGGCACATCAGATCTCGATTTGTACAAAAAAATGTTCTGCCTATTGGTATGATTGGAATGCAGTCACGCAGGTTAGAAGCTTGTCATGATCACACCACGTGGTTGATCCGAGCCGTGCGAACTGCGTTTTTTCGTTAACGTGTTCTGATTCCATAATATTATAAACAGTATTAGCATAGATACATAAATAAGACATCGCTTTGTATTTTGGAGGATTTATTTTTGCGGTGCTGGTATGTTTCGTGTCATAAATTCGCTACAAAGCAGGGCTCCAATTGATCGAATCCTACAGGGCACGTACGCGTAGAGATTCCTAGCGCGTGGCCTGACAGAGATTAGTGAACCATTTCTTGGCTCAATCCAAGCGAATCGCTCTTTACAGAAACAAGAAGCCCATGGCCTACTTTGGCCTAGCTTGGAGTCAAACAATGGTACAGTTTTGCCGAAATTAGACCCAGTCTGGTCGCCCCAAATCGTACAAACTAAACCAGAAACTAAACCAGAACCAATACTGAACACAGAAATATCAAACAAGCATTTTTAATAACAAGTTGTTTAAGTCACTATGCTACTTAGTTAAGGTTAAGACTCAAAAATGCAAAGCAGATGATCACCTTGACAGTTTAAATAAGTTTACGGTTGAGCAATTAGTTTACCCGAGCTATATAATTATAAACCCAAAACCTGCTAAGTCTAAAGTTAACCGAAGGAAAAGAGACCGCGAGCCTTCTCGAATTCCCAAAGTAAAGTTGTCCCGTTATCTATCACATAGAAAGAAAAGGAAAATATGCAAATTGTTACTGAAAAATGTGCCAAAATCATCAGAAATATATAATTTCTTCAATTGTTTTAAACTGATCCTGGTCTCGTAAGTATTACGGTGAAAGCTGTTTCGGCTACTATTACTTCAAACGATACCGAAAAAGTTTAAAGATTGATTTAAAATGCCAGAAAAGCAAAGCTCGAAATGCCATGAATATATACATGCTTTAATATGGATGATTCATTCACGCTTTGTGGTGGTATTAATAAACAGTTGGATCACCTGGCCACTTCGCCAGTCGACATAACCAGTGCAAATGATCGCTTGATAAACAGATTGTATGATAAAGGCTTACAGAACCTGGTACTTCTTTTTATGCCGACTTCACAACAGACTACCCTATTTCCACCAGACGTACTCACTTGTTTGCTACTGTTGTGTTATTAACCTTTGTTGAACATTAAATTATATTTATCGTTACTGCTGTGGTTATTTTAAAGCTCCTATAGTCTTATGGCTGTATCGCGTGACTGACCATCGACTGACCATCGACTGACCATCGATTGACCCTTTTCCGCTATAAGGACCAGGGAGATTTCGGAGGACCCCCGATAATTTGATATTAATTTTTGGTAGAATTACTATTAAAAATGGCAGCAAAATATACCAAGGGTCCCCAACCTGCTAACAGAGACTCTTCTTGTGTTCTCTCGCCATTAGATTTCGTCTGTCACGAAGAAAACAGGCCAGCTACACGAAAATATGAACAGCTACGCGAAGAGACACACACACGAACGACTTTTGGAAATACCTAATAGTAGAAATGCTCTGCTAGGAGGGCAAGGGTACCCCAATACGTACTACACTCCTGTTTATGCCTTTTATTCAAGGTGCATACCTTTGGTTGTATAAAACAGGGATATAAATTTGAGAGCTCACCGACACCAGTGCCGGACTAAAATCAAAGCCAACATTAAGTAACGCTTATTTTCATGAAATTCAAGCTGCCTGTACGAGCCCGCACTTCATGACCAGGGGTTACAACTAGTTTCATACTTATTTCATAGTAAGTTTGGCTGAAGCCAAGGTGAATGAATTCCTTGGAGAAAATAATAAGCTAGAAACAACAAAATATCGTTGAATTGTATTGAATTGCTCGTTATAAATGCAAGGGATGTATGAGAAAAGTTCCCGGGATGTATCTGGATACAACCCGGGAACTTTTCTCATACAGCCTTGCATTTACAATGAGGTATTTACGTTAAATAAAGCCTCATGAAGAACAAAGAAAACCGTGTCAAGTATGAAATAAGGCTCAATAAAGTTCTTCTCTCCATTTCTCAAACCCGCTTCTTCCATGTGGTATACTTAAAACCATAAACGCTCCATTGCAAGCTCAATGAATATTTAGTCACCCTGTTCTGACTGTAATGAGAACACTGTTGAAATATAGACCTGTCCCGATCCCGGGACTTTATATCAAGTTGCCCTGTGAATAAATTATAAGCCAAATTTGATTTGTTATAAACAGTGAAATATATTTACCAAGTTCTTCGTCCGACATCTTCCAAAGCCTTTTCTACCAAACACGTCATTTCCTTGTTGAAGGCAGCTCTGCTAATTCTCTCCTCGCGCCATGTTTCGAAGACTTTAGCAGTCCAATCATTCTTGTAAAGCGTTGCTTTTGGGGTTTCTAGCTTTGATTCTTGAAGCTAACTCGCTTTCGCTTAGCGGCTCAGCAAACCGAAAACGTTTTTTCTCTTCATTCTGAGTATTTCGCTTCGTGTCTTCTGGAACCTTTGATTCGGTATCAGAACCCCAACAGACTCCACATAGCTATAGTTTTCTAGCCAGTCCAACTCCTCTAAGTTTTCTTCCAGCTCGGGGCTTTCGAAATCCATGGCGGTAATCGAAAGCACTTGAGCGGCTGATTGCGCTGAATACAAGCCTAACACGGTATAGTCATTGCGAAATTGTGACAATAATACTCATCACGTACGGATTGGTGCAATTATCGACCTTTCATTGAAATCCAAATAATGAACAACACAGTTGTTCATTAATCCTAAATTACGGATTGGTGCAATTGTCGACTTTTCATTGAAACACTGGGATTGGGGGCGTGACTGGTCTTTAAATTGTCCAAATCCACAGCCGGGCATTATTGTCCCTCGCCCTAGTGTTAGAATCCGAGAACCGGGTGAATTGGTAGCTCCGCACTTAGTCTTGTCTAAATATATATATAATGTTTGTAAGAATATCTCTAACTGGGAAACAGAATATTTTGGAACAACCTTTAAGGGGAGATTTCCAGCTTACATGTCCGGCATGCAAACATTTCATCGTGGGAAATTCGTGCTCTTGTAATCTGTATGCAATGGTTCGGTTCATGTCAGATCTACTTTCTTTATTATAAAACGTACTGTCGAACGCTCGTAACAGATTCTGTAGACTAGGAAAGGTATAGTTATGTATATATGTGTACATGAGCAGTACAGTCGAACTCATAGGAGAAAAATAACTTTTATGAATTGACATCGTATCATCTAAGTAAGAGTTTCATACTTCGTTAAGGCCCGAGGGATGTCTATAGGGATTAGACCCGAAGGTTCGAAGTATGAAACGGACTTATATCTTAAAACCGAGTTATAAACCTCCCTGTAACAGTCTATTGTTCTTTTGATAGTTTTTTCAAACATATAAGAAACATTCACAATTACAACACTAGGCTAGCCTCCAGAAACACCTATTATATTAATTCAGTTAGAACAAACTATGGTAAATTTGGCCTTCGGTTTCAAGGCCCTAGACCTGGAACTCTGTTGATGATGACCTAAAAAATCAGAGCAAATTAATCTTCAAAAACAAAATTAAAATAAGTATAATTAATGACTATTAGACTGTTTCTAACGCTTTCCCCCTTATTAGTTTTTTTTTTCAGACAAGCCTTGTGTAAATGTAGTTGTGTGTATTTCACATATGACCCCTTTTTGTGTTTCGTTTTTGTATGTGTGCGGCAAAAATCTTTTTGATCCATTATTATTTACTATATATTTGAATGGTTATCGGACTCGTTTGGCGTAAGCTATTTCCGTTAACCTGTCATCATAATTTTAGTATCTTTACCTATTTTAATAATCTTATCCGTGCTGGTGCAAATAAATAAATATTGTTGAACTTCACCCCTATGAAGAACAAAGAAAACCGTGTCAAGAGTGATACTCAATTAATACACACCTCCTATTTTATTTCATGATCATGATACTATGTCAAAGCATAAATTAAAGTTGTCCAACATTTCAAGTTTTGGGTTTTATTTGTGTCACCAGATTTGGGTGAAGTTGAAGGACTGGCCGTTGACTGGGTGAACGGTTTGCTCTTCTGGACTGACTTCACTTATGAAAGACTTGAGGTAGCGCATTTGAACGGCAGTAACCGCAAGACCCTGCTCTACAATAGTAATGGATACAGCAAAACAATTCTAAATCCAACAGCAATTGCAGTGCACCCCCATAAAGGGTTAGTATACAACAATTGATAAATTATATTCTCGCTCTACGTGAATTGTGAAGAATAATTTACTCTAGTTCATAGTTACTAGGTAATAATAATATTAACAATATTACTTTATTTAAACTGATAAGGCCGATCAGCTAATCGATCAGCTAAACCGGTGACCAGTATTATAGATAACGTATCTAAGAAATTATATAATAGTATAATAATAAATGTATGAATGAATAATATTATAATAATAATAAATTATCGTAAACTACATTGATGATAGTGTTGTCATCAAGTTCTAAAAAAATACTTCAAAACGCCAGCCTTAAAATTTGATAGTGTTTCTAACTCCCGCAGCTCTCTAGGTAAGTCATTCCATTCACCGAGGAACGAGGAACTAACCTTTACATCATTCACACAATTAACTTAACTCTCCTTATGTGTAATTATAAACCCACAGATACATTTTCTGGACAAACTGGGCGCTATATTCCTATTTTGGAATACGAGAGAACCAGCCGCATATCCGTAGATCCACCATGGATGGAAGAAGCCAAACCATCATAGCAAGGCTTCACAGATCATATCAATTCTTTCATAATGGATTGGCCATCGACTACATCAATGACCGTTTGTATTGGATTGAATCATATACGAACAAGGTGGAGTCAACAACACTGGATGGAACGAATAGGAAAGAACACAATGCTGCTACTCATAATCCTTTGCCCATGGACCTTACTCTGCTTCGTGATGAACTGTTTTACGTTGATGGCAAAACCAAGACCATCGAAAGGTTGGTGATGTTTACCTTTCCAATAGCATGTACATCTACCCCATCTTTCTGATCAATAATCTCACGATCAGACATAATTAATACGATAAATAAGTGCAGAATACCCTACCACTTGGGTATTAATTATTATAGTCCACCGATAAATTTTCGCGTGCTCTCATTGGCCAAAATGGGCCACGTGGTACATTTCACAGGGCGGATGTCAGGTAGAATCCCTTAGCACGACTCAAACTCGCGCGCTGATTGACTAACGAAGCGTTTAATATTTTGTGGAATTCAACGGTTTGAAAAGCTGTACGATGTAAAAGCTGTATTCAACGATGTACAGGAAACCCGCGCGTTGTTGTTGTTTAATTTTTATTTTTGCGAAATGAGACAAAATCATGTCAAACTTCCAAACCAGGATATTCACAAAGTTAACAGTAGTCAAAGAACGTGAAAATTATCTATCTTCTTTTCCGTTTTTTACGAGAAATGATATGTTTTGGCGCTGTCCGAGAAATCGAAACTGCACTCTGCAGCAAAAATATGTGATTTTGAACGGAAAAGCTGGGGCTTTGTGGATTTGCTGATTTAATTCATGTAGTATTCACACACAGAAGCTTTAAATGACTGCCGCTTCAAAGAACACGATCATGATCTGCAGTCCACTGAAAGCTTTTGCTCCTACAAGATAACACAATAAACAAACATATAAATAAGGTACTACTACAACTTACGTGTATTTATTTCGTAAGAGCAACAAAATGTGGAGCTTGTGGAAGAAATACATGAATTAAGCAAAGACTATTATAATTCAATCCTCAGTTCAAATTTACAGGTCTAAAAAATACCTTTGCCAGATACATGTAATTCGATTTACTATTAAAACAGTGGTTATGGAGTAACTGCAGAATATAACGCTTTTAGAAGGTAACAAGCCTTCTAAAAACAAATTAATTTTTTAACCATTTGAACCAAATCATTCATAGAACGAGTCTAAACACACCTGAACTATAATGAAAAATTTAGCGAAGTTTTCAAGTGATTTTGTGGCACTTCAGTGGCGTTGTAATATTCTGCAGTTTAGCTCTTTTTATGATCATGGGATTCATAGAAAAACAAAACTGAATTAAGTCTGAATAAAGCAACTCGCTAGTAAGCTAGGGACAGCAAGCAAGCCTATTATAGTAAATCCTAAGAACAGTAAACTGACTTTTCAAATGCACAATAAGAAGATAAGTTATTTGTGACTCTCCAGGTTTTGATTATAGCCGCTTTTCGTACAACTCCTTTACTTACGTATACATAGCCTTTCCGCAATCAGCCATGTTGACAATTTTCCTGAAAAAGCAAGAAACCAAAGATATCTCAGTAGTTTTTTAGAGAAAAAAAATGAAAACTCGATGCAAAATTACTTAAAGTTTATTTACAAAGATTAAAGATCTCCCTTAACAAAATAAAACTAATAAAGTACAAGAGTTTTTGGATTAAAAAGCAGAAAATAACTCACGTTTTCGAGACAACTTCAAAACCAGCAATCCAACGTCGTCGACGAAAGCACGACGACGTGATGATGACAAGCACATGCGCAGTGAGTTTAATATCTGAACATTTTACTTCCGGTCGTCATCGTCGTGGCGTAAGTCGTGATTGCTTAAGGTCCCTAATTTGCCTCCGCGGACGACAACGTTATCGATTTTAGCCAATGAGCGCGTGCCAAGATTTTTAACTATAACGGCTGATAATGTCCTTGGCTGAAAGATGGTTCTCAAAATATCACAGTTGTTACGTTCGCTTCTCGGGCACTGAACTGTTCTTTTTTTTGGACCCGTCTCTCAGTCGCGGACATTATCCGCCGATATACCAGCCGCCAGAAGGGGTTTATTTACTAAATAATCTTCATACAAACCTTTAAAAACCTACCTCATTCAACAAACAAACCCTTACCAATTTCAACCCCAAATCATTCATAGAACGAGCTCGAGTGTAGATTCACCTCAGCTATAATCATGTATAATCAAGTTTGTAAGTGATCTTTTGAAGTGGCAGGATATTCTGCAGCGAAGCTAGATAACTTAACTGAGAGGCCTTTAACGTTGGACTTTAGGATTGAGGAATGAATGAATTTCAGATTGAACGTGCACATAAACAAAATAGAAGGGGCGAGAGGGGGTATGTTTATAGAATGGTCTCTAAAGGTGAACAGTGCCCCAAGTCATTTTATCTTGCATTGTAACTTGAGCTAGCTTGGAGTGATACCTTATGCCAATAAAAATCTTCTAATCTTTTATTTGATTTACTTCAAGGATGAACCGCACGACGTGGGCTAGCATGATGAGCTTTGGGTATCTCGGCAGTCGAAATGGTCCCACAGGAATAGTAGCATACAATGTCTCACAACAAAAGCCTGGTACGTACAATACGACTGTTTGACCCCCGACTGACTAACAGTACGGTACATTCCAATTCAAAACCAGCTATATATTGCCCATATATTACTTGAGTCAAAGTCCACATCGGGCACAGTAATCCTAAGTTTAGGAACTGCAACTTTGCAATTTATATATGCATGCATGATAGCCGCACCTTGGACTAATATATTTCCTCCCTTCTTAAAATGGGAAGCAGATCGACGAGTAAAAAGCTGAGAAGCAATTACTCTTCAAGATATTGAAACAAGAACGATTGATCAATATTGACTTGACACTGAGTTTACTTGTAAAGGTCAAGTAAACCATCAAGTGTTGTGAAGTAAGGACTGGGCTTCAAATGTTAGGTGATTTCGCAAGGATACATTGTGTTATTCCCAAAGATCTTAATGTCACTTAATACATTACCACTCTCATCACCCTCTGATGTTGCTTTTTACTCCTTTTAGAAAATTCTGAACATCATAATCATCCAAATTGGCGAAAGCCATTTTTCGAATGGGTAAATGACTAACATAGCATATTCATTCTTACCGTGCCTTCTCGCTGGCGTTCAATCCCTTGCTTAGATATCGTTTTCCAAGATCTTGAGCCACTCCCATAAATAATGAGCGCTACACTGAATAACTTAGTTGTATTTTGATTCCTTTACAGGAACCACCGCGTGTACCACCAATAATGGCGGGTGTAGCCATCTTTGTTTACCAGTTTGTGTCTCCAGATATTGCGCATGTCCAAATGGGGGCACGCTGCTGGCAGACACGTTTAATTGCAATAACGGTACGAAGTATATATTAAAATGTTTCCAACGGACAACATTATGATTAAAACAACATTCAAATAGATTCTTCATTCTACATTAGCGATCTTATTCATATTTACTCTCAGAGCAGGAATCTTAGGTCATGTAGTCAGCACTTCGTTCCTTATAGTACCAAAATCGAGCTTAAAGAGTTGGTGATAGAATGTTCTCGGTGGCCGCCCCAAAACTTTGGACCAATCTTCCTTTAGAAATAAGGCTAAGTGACTTGGTTTCTGCTTTTAAATATCGCTTAAAACATACCTTTTTAAGAATTCAAAACTTATTTTTAATTATATTGTCGTATATTTCTTAGTTATATATTTAAAATTTTTAGTAGTAAGTTTTAAATACATAGGAATTGTAAAGCGCCATTAAGGGCAGTTAGTGTATATGGCGCTATATAAATGTGTTTTTAGTATTTATTATTATTATTATGATTATGAAAGAAGCTGAAATTAATAAGTTACATCAAAATTGGCAAAAGAAGTGCAGTCACCGAGAATTATTCAGCTGCACTTACATATATCATTTTATCTGAGATAGTTCGTTTGGGTAACAAAATGAGTACCCAAATAATGGTGTCTATTATATATATATATTATTTACTATTAGTTTGTTTTTCGTTATTAATGAACATCTTTACTGTCATGATCTGTTCACAGTCACCGCTGTTTCCACACCACCACCTCCACCAGGTAATGAATACAATGCATTCTCAAAGGTGAAACATGCGAAAAGCGATACCGTACCTTAACGGTTGTCAGTTAGAATGCCTCCATAATGTGTTGTTGCAAAGGCAGATTTTAAATCTAAATCTAAATACGGAATTATGAACAAGCAAGTTAACAAACAAGCAAACAAAGATATAGACAATAAACAAATAAGCAAACACCTAACTACTAACCAATCATCCACTACCTAACTAAACTAACAAAAAACATAGAAACAATCAATCAGCAGTATGGCTCAAAGTTGGCTTGTGACAAATTACGTCACCTAGTTACTAAACAAAGCAAACAAAAGTTTTAAAATTAAATAAAATGTATTTAATCTAGGAAACGAGCAAGATTGTAGTGTCCATATGGTTTACTTACACATTAAAATGTAAGAATGTCCAAAAACATATGTCTGATGTCATATACATGTACATTTAGCTCAACACTGTAACTGTATGTATACTGCTCCTGCTGTTCATATTAATACATTTCTTAGGATGATATTGTTTTGCCATTCTCTGTTACGTTTAGGTTTTATATAGGATGCAAGTTCTAAGGCTATTTGGTTATTTATAGGTTTGTATATCAAAATGTACCTTAAATTAGGTTCCTTTAACTGAGCAAGCTTAAAAGCTATCGAATAAAAAAGAAATCCTGCGCGTGGAACAAAATAACTATTCAATTTATTTATTTACTTAATTGTAACTTCCCTTGTAGTATTTGTTATCTTTATTACCAATATTTATATTTTCAGTGGTAAAGGTTCGACTTGTCGGCGGTAAAACAGTAAATGAAGGAAGAGTTGAAGTATTCTATCGAGGCATCTGGGGAACCGTTTGTGACGATCTCTGGGGAATTGAAGAGGCGCACATTATTTGCAGATCGTTAAACTACTCGAAAGGTATAATAAGTGACTAAGTCGACCGGTCTGATGGGAGCGAGAGGACGGGGTTCATATATCCCTGGATCTCAGGGATTCGAAGAATAAAGTCTTTCCTCTAGATATAAGCACTGTGCATGGATTGACTATAACGCACTTGTTTTTGACTTGTTGGCTAGCGTGATGGATTTTCCTTTAAGCCAAATGAGCAACCCGTCAATTTTCATTGCGGAAAGATTCCCCTTTAAGGCACTCATCACCTCTACATTGTACATATCCATGTTACTATTGGATAAATTAAATGATCTGAACGTCGATTAATTAGTACATCGAAAGCATGTAATGAGATATTGCCCTGCTCTTCGTTTTTCTGACAAGCAGTAGTCTTGAAACTACACGACTACCTGAAAAAATACTCCAATCATTTAATTAAAGACTATCTGAAGGCGACTACTGCTCTGAATGCTATTATTGTTACTGTATATATTAACCTCCCAATTTCGCAAAGAAAGGCCATTTCATGTTATTTGCCGTCAAATTAATAGAGGATATTACACGGTGGTGAGAAGATATGAAGTTTATCCTCGAGTGTCGAAAATATTTTAAGAGTGAGCGCAGCGAACTGCAATTAAACTGCTCTAAGAAGGCTCTTATCTATTCATTTTACTCACTGTCACTACAAACTTCTTCGTGATCCGCTTTCTAAGCTGTTCTCTTCGTTGCAGTCGACAAAGTCTTTAGAGAGTTTTAGATCGTCATGCAGCTCATTTAAGCTGTATACATTTTCGTCTGTGATTTTCACAAACCTGCCGCCATCGTTGTAGTTCAAAAGGCGGCAACCGTGACGTCATTGACATTTTCACTAGTGAGGATATGGAAAATACGCTACTCAGTACCCGGATGTAGTTTCAATGTGTTCTATGAGTGGTTTATTTCTCATTAAAACACTTAATCATCCATATAATAAAATAAATTACGATGCATCCACCTCTTCCATTAAATCCATCCGATTCACATGACTTCTCTAATTGTCGAATTTGCTATTACTGTTTTTTCAGCTCTCGGATACACGACAAGAGCATCATTTGGAAGAGGAAGAGGATATATATGGATTGACAACGTGAAATGTCGTGGTGACGAGAAGTCGATATCTGCATGTCAGCATAACGGCTGGGGAATAAATAATTGTTATCACGGCGAGGATGCCGGAGTTGTCTGTTCCAACATATCCCAAACGCCAAACGTAAACGTATCATCTCATCCAAATGTTACTGGTAGGTGGATTGGCTATAGATACTTGGTACAGTTGTCTCGAGTACAGTTATGTTCTCTGTTCTAAAGAAACACGAAATTAACTGCAGGAAATGATATGAGCTTGAGACATCACGAGGCCAAAGCCCTGAAAACGATATCGATGTTACAAATATTGTTTGTTTTTAGAAGTCACCTCATATCTATTATATCCAATCTATTATATCTATTATATCCATGCATTTTTTCGCATAATCTCTGGTAAAATCAACTAATTTTCAAAGTATGGAAAAACCACGGAAAAAGCCATGGAAATTCGAATTTACAGCAAATTACCCATGTTTTTTCATGATTTTTCCATGACATTTCCATAATTTCAATGTTCGAAAGTATGGGAATTATAATCATAGAAATATCATGGAAAAACCATGGGAAATTGCTGTAAATTCGAATTTCCAAGATTATTGCATGTATTCATGTATTCAGCTGTGCCTAAATGAATCTAGTATCTTTAATCGTAGGCAGTGTCCAACTCGGAAGCTACGCTACTTTGGTCACTGCGCACGATCTCAATATAGAATATGTACATTTCTTTATTTTCATATAAATGTATTGTTAATGTAATTGTAACTGTAGTCATTGTAAATAGTACAGAGTGCAGAATAAACTTGAACTTATTGAACTTGTATATTCCGCAAAGTAGAGAAATACCATGAAAATCCGAATTTCCAGGTTTTTTCCGTTTTTTTTTTTCATATGATAGAAACTGGTTGTTTTTCCAGTGAATTTGCTGCATATATTCCTATTTTATTCGTGTTTGTTTTTTTAAACATCGGAATATTTGCTTATGTTTAAGGTTTAAAGATTCGTATACGCGGAGGAGAACATGACTTTGAGGGGCGAGTCGAAGTGTTTTACAAAAACAGATGGGGTGGAATATGTGACGACGATTGGACCATTCAGGATGCCAACGTTGTGTGTCGAATGGCTGGGTATGAAAAAGCCTGGAACTCGGTATGTTGTGGTTACTTTGGTGCGTCCAACAATGGGATCATCCTTAGCAGTTTGACGTGTCGTGGAGATGAAAGTTCGGTTGACAGATGTCATCACCCGGGCTGGGAAACGAGTCTATGCACGGATAAGCGTTCGGTTGGAGTCACTTGTAAGGTCAACAGCACATCAATCAGTGGCAAGTACATTGTCATGACGAAAGTCAGATATCATGTTATAATTAAAGAAATTCAGGGAGTGATTAGTCACATTGTTCTAGCATATATAACAGGTTATTCACAATTGAACTTGAGGTATTGAAATAAACAGGTGTACCAGGTTCTGGCGGTACACTTCTCAACGATGACTTTCAATAATACGTCAAAGCTGGATGAATGAATCATACGAGTTTAGTACAGAAAGAGAAAACGTTTCACAAGCTGATCCATGTGACACAAGAAGGACATGATTTCGTGTGCACCGAACAACTTCGAACAACGAAGAACTTCGAACGGAGCGTAACGGTTTATTATTGTTATTATTATTATTAATTCTCCTCGTTTCCTTTGCATCAGAAAAAAACATTCAACATAGCACTATATACATGTAGCTATACACTGATTATCCTTATTTCGATTTTCAGGAAACGAGACAATACGCCTGCGTGATGGACGTAATCCAAATGAAGGTCGCGTTGAAGTAAAGTACAAAGGGAAATGGGGAACCGTATGTGATGATAATTGGGACATTAAAGATGCCAATGTTACCTGTAATCAACTTGGCTTTCCAGGCGCTTTGTCGGCAACGAGAGAGGCAATCTGGGGAAGGGGTGGTGGCAAAATAGTTCTGGACAACTTGCATTGCAATGGCACTGAGAAAACCCTTCAGAGTTGTCGACATAATGGATTGAATATTCACGACTGCAGCCACGCAGAAGATGCAGGTGTTGTTTGTAGAATCCGAGATAGCCCAAATCCAAAGCCAGGTTAGCGAAACTACATTTTAATTCTAAGGGGAAAGTGGAACCTTTTGGGATTTTTAATATTTCCTTGGTACCTTCTGTGTGTTAAGATCAGTTGTGAACTGGTAAAGTTGCAACTGCTGTGATTCTCTTGGTAGCTGGGATGGCGCAGTTGTGGCGCAGTGGGAGCTGCGGTGGCGCAGTCGCGGCGCCATATGTGAGTTGAGTTTGTTGGTACCTCGCCCTTGCTCCGAGGGTTTTTCTCCGGGTTCTCCTGTTTTCCTCCCTCCGCAAAAACCAACACGCTAAATTCCAATTCGATCTGTGGATTAGCCGGGACCTGGCTTTTATCAGCCCCCATGGTTGCCAGTCAGGTCTCGTTAGAAATGCAGAGAGTATCTGGACCAATCTAAATAATTAAAACAAAATATTAATCGAGACTGACGGTCAATGGGATCTCGTTCCAGCAGTGATTCTTTTCTATTGCATTTCAGATGCTCAATCGTTTTTGGTTGTGACAGAATACAGAAGGAACTTAATACAACAGGTACTCTACGAGAACCAATCACATTCCCTGGCCATTCCCATCCCAAGCTACGTTTCCAAACCTGATGCAGTTGCCATTGATCCAATTACGCGTGCCATCTACTTTAGCACTTTATTACCTGCCAAAATCTACCGAACCTCTCTAACTGGAGAAAAACCCGTGCTTATCGTTGATGTTGGCGAACGTGCCACAGGTCTTGCGGTGGATCCGTTGTGCAAAAAACTGTATTGGTCAGACTACAGACATCACAGGGTAATGGTCTCAAACCTTGATGGATCCTACCAGCGTGGTATACTATCCACCCGCTTTCCAAAATCAATAGCTCTTGATATCACATCAGGGTACGTTGAAATTTCTAGTTCAAGTGACTCGGACTCCTGATTTTGCTTATAGGTTTGGTTCCATATTTAATAGAAACGGCAGGGGTATTTAGAATGATTTTTAGACGAGATGGAGTTCAAAGGGGGGAGTACCCAATATATAAACACATGAAATACTAGACTGCTAGGAAGTACAAACGACCCATCGCTAATTAAAAGGTGACAGGATGACTCAGTGGTTTCATGACTGTAAAAGGAATGACGTAATGACTTTAGATGGAATGGAATGACTCAACACTGAACAACAAAAAAAGGATATGACAATGTTCAATTAAAGAACGGACGATTTATAACGTGTTACCTAAAAATAGCAGAGCTAATCGAGTTAGGCAACATTACTTACTATTGCAATAATATGAATAAAGAATGGTCGTCAATTTCTCTTGTTGAAATGATTTAGTGAGTCTGGAAGGAATGACTTAGTGACTCTATCTAATTTAATGACTCACTGACTCGTACAGGAGCGCGGGGCACTTGGAAAGAAGGAAATATAATGACTGGCAGATCTTGTTATCAAAATGGTGGCAGTAGTTTGATTACATTCTCGCGAGAAGTTAACAAAGGCAATCAACGAAGGGAGAATCGCCTGTCCCCACATGTGATCACAATTATTTGCACCGCGGAGGATATTTCTTCAAAGCAATCATATGACATATTAATAACAAAGTATTGATTGAGTAATTGGGATTTTTCAGGATGGAAGACGATCCAAAGCTAGTGCAACATGACGTTCTCGCGACTTTGAGTTTCGATCGAACCGCTCAGTTTATGAATTAAGTCATTATGAGAAAAGATTTTGCCGGTTAGCTATAAGGCCGATGAAGCTGCAAAAGCCACTGTGCTTGATAAAAACGAATTGAACGATTTCTAGTTGGCGCTGGTGGAGTCGATTGGTGTTTTGCCGTATGTGACACTGAATTCATAATTATGCATGGTAATCTCACAAACATCAAAATAGGCCATTTTCACGATGTTGCGCGCGCAGCTAGAGCAATGGCTAACTGTTTTAAATAACAAAAGGCTGGTGAACCAGAACGAGTCTTAGCAGCTCGCGTTTATTGTTCTACTGATGCGTGCGCAACATCGTCAAAATGGCCTATTTTACAGTTTAATGAGATCCAAAACCATTACAACAGCTGTTCAGTTAACTGACTATAATTTATAGTACTTTATCTTCAATAAACATTTCGCTGAATGATCGGTAAAGACAGTTTCGGTTCGGGCCTTGGTAGTCATGAGTTTGTTGGTATCTCTCCCTCGGCTCCGATGGTTTTGCACCGGTTTTCCTCCCTCCACAAAAACCAACACGCTAAATTCTAATTTGATCTGTGGTTTAGTCGAGTCCTGACCTCGATTACCCCCCTGTGGTTGTTTAAGGTCCCGCTCAAGTTTACAGTTCGATCAGAGGCAAATATCAGTCATTAGTTTCCCACGAACTTTCCATGCGTTGAGGTGTAATCGAAAATTCTCGCTAATGATTTTAATTTAATTTAATGTATTAAGCCTCGCCTGAAGGAAAAATGCATATCAGGAATGATACCACGAACGATAGTTTTAACAAATTACAATGATGTAGAAACAAAATGTTTATATAGGCAAGCCTATGAGCGGATGTCCCAATAATCAAATACGAAGAGATGCACGCGCATATATAAAGCATATAATTTACGAAAATAAATAGTGTACGTGCAGTTGAGCTGCATGCGTATATGTAACAGGAAATGTAATGCGTGCGTGCAAACGTAATACGAAAATAAATACTGTATGTGCAGATGAGTTGCACGCGCATATGTAACGAAAAGGTGACGGCATACAACAGAAAGAACTTAGACGCGGAGATGTAATGGAAATTAAAATTGGAAATTGCATATGTTACGCATTACGGCAAAACATTTACACTGAACATTGAGATAATTTAGAAAATCACAAATTCCCATAAACGGAGGATTGAATGTAAAGGACAGGACGGCGTTAAATAGCCAAACAAAATCGAGCACCCGATTCAGGACTCGAAAACCTGACGTGTTCCGCGGGCTGGTGCACGGTCGGGCGGACGGGCGGGCAAGAATATCGTTTTTTGCTAAAGTTGAAAACGAATCGTCTAAAAAAGCATTTGCACCGATGTAGCATAACTTACCACCGCTGTAGCGTACAAGATCTGCCAGTCGTTACCTTTCCTTCTTCCCTTCCCAAAATGCCCCGCGCGCCACGTAATCTTAACTCGTTCCAAGTCCCCTCGCCCAGCATTTTTTCTTTCTTTGATTATTAAATAATGACTGGGTACGAGTCAGCTCCCTACTCATAACTCTAGCTCTAATGACTTAATTACTCTAGCTGTAATGACTCAATGATTCTAGATGGAATGACTTAATTACTCTAGATGGAGTGCTTAAATCTCAAAGACCCGAAATGGAACGCATGACGATCAGCCTCAATTCATTGACTGTTACTTTTTTTTACTTTTGATATAAAAAATCTAGGTTTTCTGCAGTTTAAAAAAGCGTTATAAAATGTTTCTTCTCTAGTACATGCACAGGTCTAATTTTATGTGTGGTTTTATTAGCAATTAATTATTGAATTGCTGTTGGCATTACTGTTTTCTCCTCTGTTCTGACTATCATGTTATCCTTGCAAACAAAATAACAATAACAATAACAACTCGCAGCCTTGACACCGGAATTTTTTTTTTCAACTTTTCATGTGGTGGTGGTTTGCTTAGTACGCTCCTCTCACCACCTTACACTTCATTGTTTAATCTATTTTTCATATCTAATCTTGTAATTCTCTATTTGTAATACTACTTGTCAAATTATCCTGTATAAATTGCTTCTGAAGTGTAAATAAAATGAAACTGAACTGAAACCTACGAAAGTCTGATAGTGTTTCGATGGACACTATTAATGTAAAACTGCATGATAAAATCTGTTTGGGATGCAGGCCTTTTAATACTAGAACAATTTCTTGCGGATGATTTGACTAGTCCAATCTGCTCTTTAACATTTCTTATTATTTTATCCTGTACTTAAAATAAAAGGTTGATGTACTTAACAGCAGGAATCACTCCCCCAGTAATCCTCAACGTCCACATGGATGGAACCAATCTTCAAATCCTTACACACCTGAAAAATAACTCCTTTCCTTGGGGCTTGGCGTTAGATCGAGTCAATAACAGGATTTATTGGTCCGAATATTCCACAAAAAGCATTCGGTATTTAGATCTAAGCCCAGGATCAACTCCAAAGGATATCATCTCCCAACACATTAACCGACCATATCTAATGGTTGTCAGCAACGGCTACCTGCATTGGACAGAGATGAACGCAGGATACTGGGGAGATGTTTTTCGTGCAAATATCGCTCCTGGAATGAACCACATAACAGAGGTAGAAATTGAAAATATGTTTGAGCTACGAGGATTAGCTGCTATAGATGTCAACGACACGACATCAAGTAAGATATGGACCTTATTTGTACTACTAGTGTATCGCATTACATGCTTTTCTTGGCACTTACACCATGATTGATCTAACATTTTCACAATTGTTTCCTTGATTAAAACAGAGAGCAATGTTTGTCAAGATTGTAACTGCCAGCATTTGTGTCTTCGATCACCATCTGGTTACAAGTGCGCATGCGCCGATGGATTTTCCAGTAACGGCACGACCTGTGAGTATGGTTTGTAAAGGGCGTGGTCCCTACCTTTTCTTTAATCTTCTAAAACACCTTTTTTCTAATATGTGTACCATTATATAGTCACGGCGCTATAGACTTTCTCCCACTCGCTTGTTGGCGACTGGACGAGGGACTTTTTCATCCTTGCTTCGCGCCAGAATTACCGACGGATTTTTGGGTCGATCAGTAATAAATTATAAGAGTAGCAATCAAAACAGCTTTAGTGTACACCGATCATTAATTGATCAAGTCTTTGTAGATTCGCGAGAAGACTACCAAAGTATGCCACATTTGTCAAGTCGCCCCGTCTAGCCCCGCCCCCAAGAAACATGATACGTCACCACGACGTGTTTTTTTTGGCGCGAAATGCAAATCGAATCCCTGCAAGGGAAACAAGTCGACCACTCGCGACATCGTCTTTCGCGGCGTGCTCGCTTCGCAAGCAAACGCTCCAGGATAAAAACAAATCGCTTTGCTCACAAACGCTCCAGCCTGATAAAAACAAATCGCTTTGCTCACAAACGCTCCAGCCTGATAAAAACAAATCGCTTTGCTCACAAACGCTCCAGCCTGATAAAAACAAATCGCTTTGCTCACAAACGCTCCAGCCTGATAAAAACAAATCGCTTTGCTCACAAACGCTCCAGCCTGATAAAAACAAATCGCTTTGCTCACAAACGCTCCAGCCTGATAAAAACAAATTGTGGTCGACTTGTGGCAAGTTAACGGCGCTCTTACATACTTCTTTGTACTTTTCAAGGTATCCGTGACGATTATATTATTATATCCAATAAGTACAATTCAGAGATGATAACATTACCGTGGGATGCTAATAACAGTCAGCACAAGTCAGGCGTCAGATTATCACCAGGCACATTCCCTTATGCTGTCGAGTGCGATCCTGTCGAAGATGTCCTTTATTTCACAGACCATGCTCGCCGTCGAGTAGCTCGAGTGTTTCTCAATGGAAGCTCAGAGGAAACTATAATAGGAAGTGGTTTGAATTGGCCTTTTGGTATTGCCTTGGACCACGTTGGCAGAAAGCTTTATTTCACTGATTATTGGGGGCATTCATTGAGTGTGTCAGAGCTTGACGGATCAAATAGAAAAATTATCTGGAAAAACTTCCAATACTATCCAACGGCAGTTGAAGTGGATTCAAAGAAGGGGTAAGTCAATGAAAACTAAAATGTTATCATATTTACGTTATAGCTCCTTATTTTATGGCTGTGTTTCTCTGCGATAGCAAATCGAGAAATTTGATTGACTAAAAAAAGGCAAAATGCATATTGAGACCGGTCCTGTCTGTCCTTGGGATGTTTTGATACTTTGTAATGCTTCGTAAACAAAACATTTTCTGTATAGCTTAAATGGCCTTAATTCAGACTAAAGAAATACAGTCAGGAAGTAAACGAATTTTACAGCCCTAAAGAGTGACAAATTCCGAGGATCACGCAAAGTACCACAGCTATTGACCCAATTAGCCTGATTCTTAAGTTATTTTGCTAATTTTGCTTTCCACTCCTAAACACGATGGCAACGAGTACGTTGGTTTTGGAAATATATATTTATGCTTCTTATAAATGTGTTGTTATAAATGATGATCTGATTGGCTGTTACTCTGTCTGGATTTACGGTACGTACGTACCCTTTACCTGGTAACGGTCTGCAAATCCCTATTTCCCCATATACACGTACGCAATAAGGTACTTACTAACGTTGATTGCTCGTGAGCGTACTGCGGAATATTGATCGTTTTCGACTCTCGCGCCGAGTGAGGGTATTTGATTTCACTTTTTCTTATTCAGACTCATTTACTGGACATCGGGAGAGTTTTTCCTTTCCCGAATCCACCGTGCTGATATGGATGGTAATAACGGTAGGATTCTCACCACATGGTCGACAACATACTATTTCGCTCCTTCTGCTCTCACATTGGATCAAGCAAGTAATCGCCTCTACTTGGTGGTATGGCTGAACTCGCATATCGAGTATGTCAATCTTGATGATGCTAACCCATACGTACAGCGCATTTTGGGTTACGAAAATTACTTGTTTATTCCACATGGACTTGTTGTGACGTCAAACAGGTTGTGCTGGTCTGACCAGTGGAGGAATGGAGTATTCTGCGTGGCGAAAGACGATCGAGGACATCAACCGGTTACTGCAGTTATTGAAGGACTTTATGGAGCGAGGGGAATGCATTTGTGTTCCGGGACCCCTACAGCTCCAGGTAGACTTTCAATATATTACAGTAATATTAATAAAACTAACACAAATTATATCTCAAAAGTCTTTAAAATACCTACTAGTAAGAATATTTGTGGTTATCCAATATATGAATTATTGATAACGAATACGGCCAGCCAGTTTTAGTTTTACTTACCAAATTCACCTTTCTTGTTTAGTATCGCATCCTTGTGCTGATGACAATAATGGTTACTGCAGCCATCTTTGTCTGTTAAAGCCTAACGGATATACGTGTGCATGTCCGGACAACCCGGTGCCCGGCCATCCGTGTAACACAACACCAACAGTGCATATCCAACCATCTACAACCATGATATCTTCCTCTTCCATCTCGCCCTCTCCTACAACAACTACCGTTCCTACAGCAACAATTGTAACTACTAAAACGTCTACCATTGCCACAACAGAAACAACTAAAAGGCCTACCACTGCCACAATAGAAACAACTAAAATGACTACCACTGCCACAATAGAAACAACTAAAATGACTACCACTGCCACAATAGAATTAGAAACAACTAAAATACGGACCACTGCCACAACAGGAACAACTAAAATACCGACCATTGTCACAACAGAAACAACTAAATTACCTACCACTGTCATAACAGAACCTGTGGATCCGTGTGCACAACCAACTCCTTGCATGAATAATGGTGTTTGTGAAAGGAACGACTCAACCTTCACGTGTAATTGTAGACCATATTATATTCCGATCACAAGCTGTAAATTGTATGTAGGTAAGTGAAATCAGATATATACCCCTTGGGTGACTTATACTGATGAGAATGCTGAATCCTATCAAGTTTATTGCAAAACTTTCTTTTATTTCTGATTTTATGATTTTATGGGGGGTTCCTTTATGAGCCAGGTACTAGTCTTAAGAGTAGTAGGGGGCAATGCTCTCCTGTAAAGTTTGAAAACCTAGGTTTGAATACAAGTTGTGAATATACCTTTTAACTCTCTCTCAACTCTAGCTCTTGCCTTTTTTCACTCTTAGCAGCAGTTAACAGACAACTACTGAAGGGATTCCGTGACCCTGGCCATGGAACCTCCCGTCCATCTGTCTGTGCTTCTCTTTAGAAATTTTATATTGTTCAAGAACTGAACAGAGAATTGTTGATTTTATTTGTAAATTTCCCAGTTGATTCTTTAGTAAATTTTAGGGATAAATATTTGTTTATGTCTACGTTTGTAGCTATTGTCAGGTTTCATTTCACTTGAAATGTTGTTTTTAAGGTGACGACGCTGTGATTATAGGAATACTCGATATTACCGTGGACGAGGTAGGGTGACACAAACATATCATGCAAGCTATATCATTTGTTTTAATTTATTGCATTGTAATTTACATGTACGCTTAAACACGAAGTTCCGGTATAAAAAGGGGAGTCCAGGGGTTTGTCACCCTTCAGTTGTCAATTGGCCTTTGTTGGATGAACATCTCTGTGATGCTCAGATTGAGTGCACCCTACTGATTGCTTATCGCGCGAAGTTCAATGTTAAACTTCAGAGTAAGGGCTAGCTATCTTTCCTCTAGTCACATTGTTATGGCTTGTTTAACTTTTAACCTTAAAAATATAGCATTTAAAGGAGAGGCTGACGATCTTGTATCAATCCGAGAGTCAATCTCATGAGGCAGAAAAAACTAGATCAATCTCGAAGTGATCGATCGCATAAGAATGTTTACACTTGACTCTTATTCAGCTTAGATTGATACCGGATCAATTCCAGATCGATCTAATTGCCAGTGTGAACAGCCTATGGTTCGGATTTTAAGCTAGCATCGATCCGACACCGTTTTGATTGGAGTCTTGGATTTGGCTTTTTAAATAAATGAAATGTGTAATGGTAAATTCATTTTTCTTCCCAGTTCATTAGCGATTCAGAGCTACCGACACATTTCAGAATAGCAGTGGCAGACTCGCTGAATCAAGATCAGCAAAGGTGAGCCATAAGTACCTCAACCCCCCCACCCCAACCCCCCAAAAAAGCCAAATTGAGGTTGGTTTTGGGGGAGGGAGGAAAATCGGATAACCCGGAGAAAAATCCTCGAAGCAAGTGTAAGATACCAACAAGCTCAACTCACATATGACGCCAGAATCGAACCCAGGCCACAGAGGTGAGAGGCGAGCGCTCACACTACTCGGTCACCCTTGCTTCGATTCCCCAGTTTCTGCTCTTCATTGTATTAACAAAACAGTTCATTATATTTACATAACAACCCGGGGGGACTCTCTATATGGCACTGATGACTCGTTACCACTTGGGGTATTCAATGGGCAGTCACGTGTTTATATTGTTTGGCAAACAAATCCGAGATCGGTAGTGTTATTAGCAAAACCTGTTTGTAAATGCAGACACTATTTTCCACCTCCAATCGATTGTCGATCTTTCTGAAACAGCATTTTGGAAGATAGCTTGCTCTCCAGCATAAATGGCAACGCCTTTCCCATGGCGATCACGAGCTCAATTCGTTAACGAAGTATTATATCAGCACGTGACTGTTTCCTGCAAAAGACCTATTTGAAACGTCCACAGCTGTGGTTATCGCAGCACGGCAAAAGACCTATTTGAAACGTCCACAGTTGTGGTTATCGCAACACCGCAAAATATCTATTTGAAACGTCCACAGTTGTGGTTATCGCAACACGGCAAAAGACCTATTTGAAACGTCAACAGTTGTGGTTATCGCATTACACGGCAAAAGACCTATTTGAAACGTCCACAGTTGTGGTTATCGCAACACGGCAAAAGACCTATTTGAAACGTCCACAGTTGTGGTTATCGCAACACGGCAAAAGACCTATTTGAAACGTCCACAGTTGTGGTTATCGCAACACGGCACATTTTCCTATGTTCTTAGTTATGTTCGAAATATATTTGTAAAATAGGATAGGGATTTATGACAATGCTTTAAAAACCAATAGGAGTGGATTTTTTCCTATGTCTTTATCGCTATTAAAAATGTAAAACAGGAACAGTTAGTTTTGTGTTTTGGTGTTGTTACCTGCCGAAGCGGCTCGGTAAATATCCACCACTATTCACCTCCACTTCGGTGAATAATTGTTAAGTAACCGGAAGCAGCTGAAGAAGCGCGCGACAACAAATCTCATAGCGCGAAAAAAATCCCAGTTCCAGTGATATATCTGATCTGTAGCATACCGGTACTTATTTTACATTCTTGTCGCTCATGTAGCACTAGGTCACGTCCACGCAAACGTGAAGCCCCTACCAAGTTAACAGCAGACAACATCATTATACCCGCTCCACCCACCCAATATGGAAATCGGCTTGATATCCCTGTGGTGGTGTACTACCCTCAGGCTAATGGGATCTACTCGGTTATGCCGGGTCAAACGCTGGTCATAAAGGTAGAGAAAGTAAAGGTGCAGATCGGGAAGCGTTTTGGCAACCGTACGGTGACAAGTGTCGCTTTATATAGGAAACCAAAAGAAGAGCCACATGTGGCAACTGATACCGCGGGAACTTCAGTAGGCACTGTTGGTGGAGTCGTCATTGCAATGCTTATTCTCGTGATTATTGCTATGGCTATCTTTATTTACTTTAACAGGTGAGTCACATGCACATTTCTACCTCCGAAATAGCTCCCTCCTCAATTTCCACTCCCTTCCCTTTTTGTGTCTAATGCTTCTGTAAAGCTGTAGCCACTATGCCATCGTGCGAGACTGGAACGTCTGGAATGCGTGTGTACCCGTAAATAAGAATCGTTACATAGTCAGAACCAAACACAGCTAATAAGATGATTTGGTTCGGAGTTGTGCGTACGCAATACGAGATTCACAAATGACTACATGCATGATGCACTCTGGGAAGGGTCGATGTTATGTCGACATGCGGGCCGACATGTGTCGGCTGTGAAAATGAATAATAACCGAATCCTTAACTTTTGAAGGAGGTTCGGGTTGATTTTCTACTAATTTACAAACTTAACTTGCTATAGTGTGCCATATAGGTAAAACGAGTGATTTTCAAGGCCAAGTTCATAGTTTCAAGTTCTAGCCAATCAAATCGCTGAACGGCGGACGTTATTTGACCAATCAGATTGCTGGAACAAACACACACACACAGACAGACGTATGAACTTTAAGTAATGTTTTATGTAAGACCGATAGCACCAACGGATAAGGAATGCAGCGAGGTGTTAATTTTGTATTGTTAAAACTCTTGACTTCATTGGTAAAAATCGTCTAAAAAGAAAGAGAGAAGTATCATTTTCTCTGATTTTATTAAAGTTTGATGAAATTATTTACATGGTTCATAAAGGTAATCGTATGTGAGGACCCTTATCAAATGTGCCAGTTTCGTAGCTTTTGTGTTCGGCAATTCCTAATGGTTGGAAAACGATTTCCTCATTAAAATGGAATGAAACAAGCACTTTCTACAAACTTTATTTCAGAATATTGATCCCTAGCTATCACCCAGTGTATCTATATTCTACAACACACGAGAATCCTATGTGAGGGAGGCTCAGAACAATGCCGCAGAACAATGGATTCTGCTGTAGTTCTTACGCAAATCATTACTTAATAGTATAGATATATCGAAGATCCTGATGAATGTGACATCAACCCAGTCATCATTTATTATGCAAAAAACATGCTGGTAGAGATAAATGACGTTTTGTAAACATGATATCATTGTATAGGAAAATCACATGCCTGACGAGGTAATTCCACGTTAAATTGCACGAGAAAACCGATATCGCCCGAGTCGCTTTTTCCTTGAATCGCATAGTTCGATGATTTACTTGAAGATGTAGTACATTTGTTGATATTTTGCTAAGTTATCAATAGCGCGCGTAAGTCTACAGTGGTGATTCCACTCTGAATCACCACTCCGTCTCAGCCAATCAGCGTCTGATTTCGCAAATGCACCGTGCGATTCAGCTTTGGCTATTCGATTCTACTTTGTATCAGTGAATTTAACAAGCATTTTATAAAAATCAAATAATAGTTTAATCCACAAGGAGAAAGAAATTACAGTAAATTCTTCAGTGGTTGACGTCACATTCATTAGTATTTTGGAGATAGAAACCTCTATAACTCATAAACGCAACACTCAAATTAAGAAATATTCCGCCATTCAAGTATTCACTTCGTGTAGAATCAATCTTTGTAATAAAAATGCGTTAGAGGCACTTTAATGCCTCATTTCTCGATATTTAACTCTTAATACATAGTTAGAACCTCTCGACCAATGAGAACGCTGTAATCTCTTTACAATTATACTGAGATATGATAGTGTGCAATCGATATGATAATATGATAATGTTTATGATATTATGATAAACAACATATTATTTACTTTTCAGATGGAAGCGCAGAGAATTTGTGAAATTTACGAACGAAGCAAACGAACCCGGAAGTAGATATAGCTCATTCAATAACCCAGGCTACGTCGGCAACAGCCAACAGGAGGCTCTGGAGCCCATCTTGAACATCTGCAACCGCCGTGCATTAGAGGAGGATATGGGGGCAGCTTCCAACCCGACTTATAGCATTGGTATGACTGACATCTCCACTTCCAGTCACAAACTGATTCAAGATCCTGGAACAAACTCTGCAATTGATTACCGAAAAAAGTGAAGAAGCTATATAATTTTATGCTTAAAGTGCATATGAAGCGACAATTAATGTTAAAATGCTTTCGAAATGAGGAATAATAACATTTTCCGTTTGTCAACATCTCATCTCGTTTCAGAGATATTCAGGTTTTCGTAATATGCAAATGAGATGACCTGTGACGTCATATTGTTTGCACAGCCTGGAGACAAATCACAAAATGAAGAATATATCTGCAGATATTGAATAAACATTACTGAAACTTTGCACATGTATGACACTATAGAAAGTACACATCATTGTGCAAATTATGGTGTTGTCATGGAAACTCTCATGGCCCCACGCACCTTTCACCTTGAACATAAAATTCCAATTTCCTTCCTTGTTACAAAGTTTCAATAGTTTTTATCCAATATTTGTAGAGATATTCTTCATTTGTGATTTGTTTCCAAGGCTGTGAAAACAGTATGACGTCATAGGTCATCTCATTTGCATATTACAAAAACCTGAATATCTCTGAAACGAGATGAGATATTGACAAACGGAAAAAGTCATTATTCCTCATTTCGAAAGCATTCTAAAATTAGCTCAACTTAATTTTCGCTTCATATGCACTTTAACGTGCAGTGGTCAGGATAACCTTTAGTTGATAACATCTCAGTTGTTTTACTCTGCCGACGCCAGCTGTAAACGGGTTCAACATGTCTTGAAGATTCCCTGTCGACCGTCTTGCAATGCACGCCCTGTATTAATTATATATTAATCTGGTTAAACAAGGACCTGCGTTATTAAAGGGAATGCTCCTCCCCTTTCTCTCCCTTTGGGATATAAAATTTGAAATTCAAATTCAGAAAAGTAAAGAAAGAAAGCAGGCTCTCAGTTTTCTCCTGTTGTGATACTAAATTGCTGACGCTCAAAATTAAAATAAGCCAAAGGAAGTAACCTGCAGGAAGTTAGTTGCTCAGTGATGCCTGTGAATATCGTTTTAGCTCTTTAGTATTATTTTAAACATTTGAGAGTTTGATTTGAATTTTTCGTAATAACAAAAGTCAGAGTTAATAATAATAAATAATAATAATAATTACGGATTAATCAGTGGCATATCCACGAGTTGGCTCTTCATCCACTGATGGGCCTACGATTTAACGTCCTTATCCGAGAAGACGTAAAGGTCTAACCATTTGCAGCTCGTAAACGAAATTGTTTCGCAAAGGCAGCAACTTCTACTCAGTTATTTTAAGACCCTGAGTATTGGACCGGCCGGAATTTGAACGACCTCCCGCACAACAGACCGGCGCTTAACCACTGAGATAACCGGGAGGCGGTGCCTCCGCTCAAGCGGAGCATAACTTGTTGTATGCAGAGCTTGAAAAGATATGTTCACTTGACGAAGGCTAATGACAACTGAAGGTGTGACAGTGCCTGGCAGAGGCCATTTTATAGTGCGTTTGTTTCAGACATGAACTCCATCACAACAAAAAAATTTAGTAAGTTTACCGAGTTTGAGAATGCTTGGATAAATACGAATAGAGCTAACATAATTTTTTATTAATCTAAATCAGGAGCGTTCATCTGTTATATATTCGTGGCTGCAACATCATTAATCATTAAAATTAAAATTACACAAACGCTTGTGATTGGCTAACGGAACCAAACTCGTGGGACTCAGCATTCTAAAAATAACCTGGTCGGTAAAAACGCTGCATCACAGACGTAGTATGGGAGATGGACCGCTCCTGGTAATGGGCTCCTGACGTAGTATGGGCGATGGACCGCTCCTGGTAATGGGCTCCTGACGTAGTATGGGCGATGGACCGCTCCTGGTAATGGGCTCCTGCAAGAGCCCATAACCAGGAGCATCCATCCCGCATACTAGGCCTATGTCACAGCGTTTTCACAAGTTAGCTATAGGTTGCTATTATACCAACAACATGGTTGCTTTTGTGATTTTATTCCATTAGGAATGATAGAGGTAATCGGCAAACGCTGTTGCCACCCAATTCAGATCATGTGATGTAAACAGATGCTACTCTTGGGAATTATTCCTTTTTCATTCTAATCATAATGCAGTCATGCCTATCTGAATAAAATTAATTTTCGAAGTCAGGTTTACGTCACATGATCTGAATTGGGTGGCAACAGAGTTAGCCGATTACCTCTATTGCAACTCAAGAATGGCGGGAGCGTTCATCCCGCATATTAGGCCTATCTCACAGCGTTGTCACAAGTTAGGTTATTTTTTAGAACCGTTTCCCACTATTGTTGAGTTGTAATCATTTCTAAGGGATTAAAATCATAAAAGCGTAGCAGCCATGTTGTTGGTATAACAAAAGTAGCTAATGAGGCATCTTTTGTTCCGCCTCTGGTGCAACCCACTAATTGCCGGGGGAAATAATATAAAAATAGCCCAACTTGTAAAAACGCTGTGACAACCATATAGGAGATATGGCCGCTCTTGGTTATGGGCTCCTAACTCCTGCCTAAATATTTCACTGATACTAGTATACACTACCTGCAGGTAGCACAAACTATCGAGGCGGGCAGTGTCTTATAAGAACAATAGTCATTTATAGTTAGCTAATACATGCTTAGGAAGAAATACATATACAAAGAGGTGAGATAAATATATATATATATATATATATAGTAATATAAAGTAGTATACGAGAAATGTGTGTCTATATTGTTTATATATAATTAATTATGTAGAGAAGTGAAGCTTACTGGTTGTTATCTATAATAAAATAATGACATTAAATATATATACATTCTCTCTTATTTTTGCGATTTTTGAAAGCTCGCCATGTTTTTATTATCAAATCAATGCCCCTCGAACTCCGTAAACCTACTAATTAGTGTGATTTTAGAGTTCATTTCTTAATCAGATCAATTTTGGAAGGAGACTCCCTTCCTCGACATTTGAAATAGCTAATAGACCTTATGCAATGATGATGTGTTCATTTACATTGGTCAGCAATGGTCACCTGACAAACTCAACCTCGTCAGATAAAAGGACATGCAAAATAAGTCATATTGTGAACTGTGATAACGTCCATTGCTACAGAGTAATTTAGGACTTCAATTTTCTGAAATAAGAGAACGTTTTACCGAAACAGAATCTCTAGCTATGACGCGGCATCGCTACTGATATTCGATGTGCAACTACAGATATTAGAATTATCACTGTAGCTATGACGCGCAACTACAGATATTAGAATTATCACTGTAGCTATGACGCGCAACTACAGATATTAGAATTATCACTGTAGCTATGATGCGCAACTACAGATATTAGAATTATCACTGTAGCTATAACGCGCAACTACAGATATTAGAATTATCACTGTAGCTATAACGCGCAACTACAGATATTAGAATTATCACTGTAGCTATGACGCGCAACTACAGATATTAGAATTATCACTGTTAGTAGCTATGACGCGCAACTACAGATATTAGAATTATCACTGTAGCTATGATGCGCAACTACAGATATTAGAATTATCACTGTAGCTATAACGCGCAACTACAGATATTAGAATTATCACTGTAGCTATAACGCGCAACTACAGATCATCGCCATAAATCACGGACATTGCGCCCGCGGAACGTAAGCGGTTTCTACCATAAATGACTTTAAAATGTCCTCAGATTTTACAAAGAATGTATGGAACGACATCAAATATTCGCAAATATAAGCAAACATAATACATATTCCCAACTTGCCGGCCTAGCAGTCCAGTATACAAGCCAACATCATCTGACTGTTGCAAATATTTAGATCAAATGCTTGTGTTATCCCTTTCCTTTCAACTTTGCTCTACAACGACGAAAGTCGCCACTCAATACTTCTTCTGGACGAGCAAAAACACGCTAAATCCAAAGTTTACAAGTTCATATCTCCACACTAATGTACATTACTTCATTTTCCGGACTGGATGCAAATAGTAGACCTGGTTCTCGTTGGTAACATAAAATTATAAACGCTTTACGATTTGCCTTTCCCCTTGTCCTGTAAAATCGCTAGAAACAGAAGAAACCGAACTAAACACCAGCACGATACTCCATCCTTCCTAGTAGTTTGCGGTTCATGAAACAATGAGAATGTCAGGGTGATTTTTACCATAAAAATCCATCGAGGACCCACACATTTGGTACCAACATTTACACCGAAAACCCAGCTATCTAAGCCTACAGTTAATTGTGGGATAGCTGTAAAAACGGTAGAATAGTCCAGTTTCGTATTCGAAAATTACCGCTGAATGCAATGACTACAGCCGCATGTACTCAGGGTTAGCCTCATTCTGAAGTTAAACATTCTTAAATACCAGCGAGAAGGTGGGCTATTCACAACACTGCGTATTGTTGTAGTTTCGCATTTTGCACCTCGCTGGTATTTAAGAATGTTTAACTTCAGAATGAGGCTAACCCTGCGTACATGCGGCTGTAGTCATTGCATTCAGCGGTAATTTTCGAATACGAAACTGGACTATGTTTTATCATTCAAGACAATATAACTTTAATTACAGAGTTTCGAAACTGGAACGTTGAGTCAGATAACAATAGTGCGCATGCTCAGACCATTATTCGCAGGTGACTCCAACCAATCATAATTTGGGATGGGAGAGAGTCGAATGATAATGAGATTTCTTGGACTCTTTTCAGCCAATTAGAAACGTGATTGTGACTTCAGTGATGTATAATAAACAACATTAGTAGGTGTCAGCTTGCCATTTTACGACAGTTACACACTATGGGACGGCTTAACCCAACAACTTGCTCACAAACTGCAAACATTGCAAAATCGGGCTGCTAGATTAGTAACAAAGTCCAGCTTTGATACCAGTTCCCAGCTGCTACTTGATCAACTTTCTTGGGATAGGGTGTCAATCCGTCGGAAAAAGTTTAAAGCCATAACAATGTTTAAAATAGTCAATCATACCGCGCCAAATTATCTGCAGGATCTTTTTAAATTCAAACACACGAAATACAACTTGAGGGACTCAGACAAAAAGCTAGAGCTTCCAAAACCAAAAACAAACTACCTTAAGAAAAGTATTTGTTATAGTGGTGCGTCTCTTTGGAATAACTTACCAGCATATGTTAGAAATGCTGAGTCTATCGGGTTGTTCAAGAGAAACCTCGACCGACTTTGGAACTAATTGGGCTTCGGGGACCATTAGTTTAGTAATATATTTAGTAGCGTTACGGAATGTATACAAGTGGGTAGGAATTAATGCAGAATGTTGTTATGTTATATAAACAAGTTACATAATCCCGTTGGGATAGCGTTGAGGGTGTATAAAGTGGAGTGATTAATATGTGAGAATCATTCGAAGGCGTTTCTCTACCTTGATACCTAAATTTATGATGTCGGACCCAGAACTGGTAAGCGAAACCGAAACTCCCGTAGTCTCTTTTAACTGCATGGTTCATCGAATTTGAAAGCTTTGCTGGCTGGACAGTTCCTGTAGAATACAGAGTCTGATGGCTAGCCGAAGATTTTAGTGCTGGAAAGAAGCTACGTCCTGTCGCAGAAAAGAGAGCCACGTGCGAGGATTAGAGGGAACTGAAACAGTACTGGAATGTCTCTCGCCGCGGTATCAAACCTTTTGCTGCACCTCGAGTCTTCAGGCAAAGGACAAGTGTTCAGCTGCGGGAAGCTTTGACACTGGGCGAATCAGTTTTGTAGCATGTTCAAACCATTACAGAACCAATAGCCGTGCTTCGAAAAGTACGACCACAGCCAATTGAAAATGTGGTGGATGGACAAGAAGTACGAAGATACTGTGCACAGGCTAGGAAAAGCTTAGTATAATCTGTCTGAAATTTCCAATTATTTGACAATGAGCACGCCTGAGCGCAGTGTAACTACGCGTAATATAACGGAAATTGTGATATCAAAAAGGTCTAAGGAAGACTAGTTCACATGTTGGGTTTTGGGAGCGCTTAAACTGAGGAGCTCAATTTATTCAGCAAACAGTCCTCGAGCAATCATGACAACATTCCGTTTTGTACTACTCCCGCTCTGGCGCGGTTGAGTAACAATAAGTCAGCAATTCAAAACAGTGAATTCGTACAGAAGGCTACTATTGATATGTTAGCTGTCGATTCAGTAGTGGAATGCAGCTCCGCCCCTACGGTGGTAAATCCATTGTATATTTCGATTCAGTCAAGTGGTCAAAATAGGCTTTTATTAGATATCCTAATGCCAATGTTAAATATTTGTAGATGCCAATGTAGATGTCTGTTAGATCTTTCTTCAAATTGGCTTTAGTCGTCTGATATTAAATCTGGCTATCAACATATTGAGATTTTCTCGCTAAACAACAATTAGTTTTTTTTTTTCTCTGGTCATTCGGCGGTGTTACGAAATACTACAAGTTTACGGTCTTGCCCGATTTGGCTTGTCAACTGGTCCTTACATACTCACTTAATTTACTGCTAGTGAAGTATTCGCGTAGTAAAACAATAAGTTGTTTACCTAGATGATGGTATGGGCGTTTGCTATTGTTTCGTATTCGACCGGCAATTTTCGTCAAATAGGCTTTATTCGCTTAATATTAAATCTGGTTATCACCATACTGAAATTTCAGTCCCGCTAGATCAATAATTAGTGTTTTTTTCTGGTTTTTCTACAAGTTTACTGTTTTGTCGTTTGTTTTGTCTGCTGGTCCTAACATATTCACTACTGAAACTTATGAAGCTGTTACTGCAATATTCGCGTGGTAAAGAGTATCAAGATAGTCGTTTACCAAGACGACGGTAATCAATGTTAGACAAGGTGGGATTCCTTTGTAATCCTGGACGCTTTCAACCTCGTCCCCAGGGTCTTCTCGGTCAGATCCAAGATGGCAGATACTCAAGAGAAGACCCTGGTAAAGCTGGATCACGTGATCAAATACTCCCAGATTTTGGGAGTATTTTGTCACGTGATTTGGCGATCTAAGATGGCGGCCAAGCTAAATAAGGGTATAGTTCATGACGTGTACAAACCATAGGTATCCCAATCCGGAGTGAGCGAGAAGCGATTAACGGTATTTCCACGCGGCGAACGATGCAGTGAAAACAGGTCTACTAAATGGCTCGAAATGGAGTTTATACTTGGATAAAGAACCAGTGGAAAGGTATCGCAAAGCTACCAGGATGTATCTAAGCTAGAAGAGAATCCTAAAAAGCCGTTCATTTTCCGTTAGCGTTGAAGCGAAGCGATCGATAGCACGTGTTCAGGTTTAACAGCTTCTCCTGGCTTTCCCACTGATGAACCTTACCAGAAAACTACGCAGAAATGCACTTCATCTATTGCTCTATCTGCACAACGTGTTTTAAGGTTATTTAAAATCGTTTTATTGATAAAATTTGAGTAATCTAAACTATATACAAGTTCATCTCTCTGGACTCAGTCCGTTTGGCCAATAAAAAGTATTGTTAGAACAACCCTTGCGTCATAATCGAAGAGCCAATCAGAATACGTGACAGTTCAGCGTTTACCAGGGTCTTCTCTCTGCCTTTTTTTAGCAGCCATCTTGGATCTGACCGAGAAGACCCTGGGGACGAGGTTGGGACGCTTTTAATTTTATGAGAATTCACTTCTAGAAGCGTAACTGAGCCACCGACGAACCATATTCGAAATCACTTGTGAATGCTGTCCGTCTACCAACTAGAATCGTTCATACAGACGCACGTACGTGTCAGTGATGTCTGTTGTGCTGCCTTTATATCGATGGTAGCGCATAAGAATTGGGACTCGCTAGAAATGAAACAAAAGCTCCACTTGGAGGGAAATAAAGAATATGTTAATTTTGCTCTGCATAATTTTGTACACTTACTATCCGATACTATTGTCAAGTGGTTCATGGACAATTAAGCAGTTCAAACTATTTATTCTGGCAGCATGAAAGATCATTTGCACAAATTAGTTGTAGATAAATGTATTTTTGTTGGGAATTCGTAATTAGCACCTAGTATTCTTCCCTAAGGACTTGGGAGTTGTTATTTAAGATGATATTTGCATATATCTTTCACTTGACGCCAGCCAGTTTACACGGTCGGTTATCCGAGCCAAAATTTATAGACACTATGTAATCCCGGCTTTATACAGCGGTTGTTTATGTAAGTAAGTTTTTTTGATGACCCTTAACCTCCAGGGGTCTTGGCGAATTCGCATAGGGTTGGAGTATACGTTTCCAGAATAGTTTTTTCCTCAAAGTGAGGTTTTAACCTGGTTTTTCGTATCCGGCGATTCGTCTTTAGTTTAACATTAATATGTAATGTTTATACGGCAATAAACTTGACATAACTGGTCGGCATCCTCCTAACACGCCTTGCTTGATGTGTATGTAGAATATACAACATAAATATTTTCTATGCGGCGGAGCGCAGTGACAGAGCATAGAAATGCTATTGTGCAAAAGTAAATAACATTGACATCGAGCTAGAATGGATACCTTGTACTCTCAATAAGAATGCGGATTATGTTGTTGTTTATGAAGACTGGAGAGTCAAAGACTCTATTTTTGTGCAGCCACGTCTTTCTGGCCGGGACCTTGCTCCCAATCGACTGTTTTGCTAGTTTTGAAAACGGTAAAGTTCCTCGATTTTATTCAAAGTACTTAAATCCAGATATGCTAGACATTGATTCCGTGGCCGCAAGTTGGGCTGGTGAATTCTAGCTGCTCGTTGGTACCTCCGATATTTCCCAGTACAGAAAAGAATCGTAAAGCATGTCTGCTATAACCTGAGTATCGGGCTCTCAAGAAGAGAAGACGGGGTAGAGAAAAGGAAAGAGCCTGACACAGACCCATTGAGAAAGGCCTTCCGCCTCCCAAGCATACGTCATCGAGCCATCACTTTTTAACCAATGAAATTTATTTCCTGTTTTCGGAGATTAACATAACTGTCATCACGAGTTTTGAAGTGTTGGCCGGATTTTTCGATCTCTGTAAAGAAAATTTTGGACTTTAATATATTTCATCTGTTTTGTGCTACGACTAACAGAGTTCTGTTGTTCCTTCAAGGATAATAAGCCTATAATTCTCTCGAAGGTTTTGAGTTAAGTTTATGTTGCCGTGGGAATTGTTTTGTTTTGTTTTGAATGTGAAAACGTTCCCTCGCTCCAAGCCGAACCTTCTTCAACTTGCTGTGTTTTTATCAGCTTCAGTGGACTGACCTGACTGACGGCTACAATGACGTACGGTGACGATCTTTGTTTCTCCTGTTGTTCGGTTTCCAGAACTGTGAGAAGATCGGAATAAAATTCCCGCCGGCAACACCAGTTTCTTTCGAGAAACATGCCTTCGAGACAGTTTTTGTGCAGGCTAAGAATAATATTTGGTAAGAACTGTTAAGCGGCTTCCAATGCTTTTATGAAATACATTTAAATCGTCAGTAAAAGAGATTTCAGTTCGCTAGTGCAGTGTTCACGATCGTGAAGCTCGCGTTCACATTCGGTTTTGAGTCTTTCGGTTTTGAGTCTTTCGTTTTTTATCCAATCAGCGCAACATCCAGATTCTGGATGTTGAACACGAGCCAGTGAATGGATTGTGTCAGGCCCTCTTTTCTTTCTTTCCTTTCTCCCTCACCCCCTCCCCCCTCCCCAAGGGCCTGATACTCCGGTTATGTCTGCTACTGCCAGTGTTATGTCTGCTACTGGTGTGACATTTAGACAATTTGTTATTGTAATGATTTTGTCTGTTGAGAATGGCAGTTTAATAATACTACTCAATACGATACAGTGTTTTTATTGCTCGATGGTGCATTTACCGCTAATTATTTTAACTGGCCGGTCTAGACTGCTAGAGAGTACTGGTCTAGACTGCTAGCCAGTGTAAAGGCATTTAATAATTCTACTAGTACGGATTACGGTAGACATTTTGCTATTGATTTTGTCTGTTTAGAATGGAAAAGTCTTTGAACACATTGCTCGTTTCTGAATCTCTGTTACTGTAAGTTGGAGCATAGTTTTACCGCTATATAACTAGCCCGTCTAGACAGAACGGCAGTATAACGGCACTGGCTCATATTAACTTTATGTTCACTGGAACGACATACTGAATAGCCTGTTTATTATAGAGAAATGTGGTTTGTGCATCACGTTGCGGCCACTGGGCCTGTTCTAATATTTGTTTTTTATCTCATTTTACAAGGTGAACAAGCGTTTAATTTGCATTGAAGGTTAGTGGCTTTATGGATCCACAGTTACGGAAGTTAGCAGAGCCCCGGCCCTGCGTGCTGTTCAAGCGGAAGCTAACACAATGGACATAGTCGTACTGTGAAATTTCTCCTTTGCCGTCTATATGAGATTTCAGTTGCGCTGTATCTGTAAGATCTATTACTAACCATGCAATTGTCCATATTCAGTACAAGAGTCTTGGGCGTACAAATTGTATACTGACAGCTTTACCAGCCTTTGCGGTCCAAAATTAGTATATCAGTTCTATTCTTGAAGCCGGTAAAAAAGGAAATTATCTGAACTAACTCCAAGAAGGGGCCTGTTACTTCAGAAATGAATGCTACCGTGAATTTTTCAGACTTTACTAACTGCAATTTATGTTACAGCATACACCGCGTTTCACTGAGTTAGCCAGTTTGTACTACTGCGATGTTAAATTTTGCGATAACAGTTCTGTCGAGCTGTATATCTTTACTGAAGTTAGAGTAAGACTGACATTTATAGGGATCGTTTCACAGTGTTTATAGCTGAAACTGACCTTATTACAAGTACCATTACACTATTGTTTAGGTAATATTCAAGCCGCGAAGCTGAACTTTATTTTCTTAACCATTTTTTCGCAGTTTGAAAGTCTCAGTTCGTCTGCGTAGTACTGGCATTAGCAACTTTGGGACTAGGGTATTAGTTCTGCAAGATTGGGTTTATTTAGGCTCATTCCAAAACCTGTATGTAGTTTTAGAGCCGGTGGTGCCTCGATCGACTGCTGCTAACGCTCGGGCTGGAATTAGTGATCGCCTTTTTCAACGTCAAGTAAATCAGACTGAGCAAAAGATGGATACGTACGTCAAGACATTCCTTGTTCTTTGCTTTAAGTTTCTAGAAGTTTAAATGTTTAGCTTGCATCGCTTGCATCATGGTCTTTCTTTATCATCGAAGGTGGGGCATCAATAAACGATTATAAATTATTTAGTAGCGTTACGGAATGTAGAAAAGTGGGTAGGAATTAATGCAGAATGTTGTTATGTTATATAAACAAGTTACATAATCCCGTTGGGATAACGTTGAGGGTGTATAAAGAGGAGTGATTAATATGTAAGAATCATTCGAAGGCGTTTCTCTACCTTGATACCTAAATTTTCTTCAGGACATATGTTGAGAACAGAAGAAATGTACTAACTACACATCTATATAGACGTGATTGGCCAACATCATATACTGCTGTAATTATACGTGTCCGACCAAGTATCAATAAACGAGATGCCCGCCCCTGATCTGTTATTTGTGTTTAATGCAGTTTAGCTATTAATGTTTTATGCTCTTTCAGAGTGATAAGAGTATAAGTATATTTTTAATGTATTGTTTTTATTGATATTTGTATTATTGTATTGAGGTACTGAATGATATGTCCGTGGGTAAATAAAGTATATGTATATATGTGTGCACCTATTTCCAAAAAGGTTGTCCCGGTCGAGCGACAAACTGCAAGCGGCATTCACAGACCGAACTGGGTTGTAGTTGAAAGCCAGGTGAATTCGTTTGTTTAAAATTTTGGTTTTTCGAATGACACCGTAGTTTACGGGAGAGTTGAAAACCATCCATATCGGTCTGATAATGTCGCTTGACCGGGACGTTTTTGAAATAGGTGTATCTATATACATAAGCAAAACGCAGTTGGGTAGTTCATAATTGGCTGGTCGAGACAATGCAGTTAGCAAAATGCGACACTTGTGAACACTATTTCCCGTCCAGAAAATGGGCAAACAAAAAGAAAACCAGTATTCCATCATTTTCTCTTCGTTTCGGAAGAGTTTGAGCCCTTTGGATACCTTCGAACATTTATTGTACATAACAGTTCAGTGTAATGAAATCGGCAAGTTCACGCGGGCGATCATCGTTAATGTTATAATTTATAGTTTGCGACTCAGTTGTAGCATTTCCTCTTTAGAAGTAGTTGAAATAAGGCAATATCGTATTTTACTTACTTTCCTTCTTAAAATACTTTTGCCAAGTTTTCGAAGTGATCACACTTTTCGTGCTGTATAAACCAGACTCGCCGGCTCGGCTATGTGGAAAATCACTTTGGTTTTACGCAAACTACCTCTGCGATGCCGTAAAGGTGAGTTTCTTCTGTTTATAAGCGATTTGTTGAGTAAAAACTATCCTCAATACATCTAGCTGTAAACTAGCCTGCGAACAGCATCTCCTTCTTGAGGGAGACCGGCAATTTCGTCGTTTCCAAGGGGATGCTATTCGCAGGCTAGCTATAAACACGCTGAGTGAAAACAGTTAATCAAGGTGTACATACACATGTACAAGGGGTGAATGAGTTTTAAAGCAGTCCACCCAAAAGATCATTGGGAGAAAGGACTCCAAACAGTACAGCTGCAGTACATGCTCAAACAATCTCGCCAATGTGCTACACTTCATAGCTAAGCACAGAAAACAAAAAATACCAAACACACTAAAAACTTGAGCGGATGAGATGGAGCATTATATTTTTAGGGGCGCGCGCATTTTTTTGGAAAGAATATATTTGTACGACTAAAATGTTTTATCTATGACTGGACACTGTTTTTTCTCTACGGTTTGTAGAGAGTCGTTCAATATTAGCAGAAATATCGGCGAGTTTCAAGGCCGAAAATGATAAATTCCGGCCTTCTTTCGCCGATATTTCTGCTCATGTTAAATGCAGACAAGGAGAAAAGGCTAATTAGTGTACCTACATCGCTACTGGTTAAAATTAAGTGAGGGTAAACTTAGGTAAGGGCTCTTTCCACACCTCGTTTTGAAAAGTTCGTCATATACAAATTTTCATCGTATTTTCCCGCCTAAGTTTTCGCAACGGTGGTTTCTATGGCAACGGTTTCACTCGTGGGTTTAAGCAATTCTGTAAACGATTTTTTTGCCTCGTTTTCATGTTCAAACCAAGCCTTAATACACTAGAGTTGGACACAGAGCTTATACATGCACATTCACACCGCCCAGACTGTGAAGACCAAGTCTGATGATAAATGGACTGTGACCACTATGGTACGAACGGAACGAGTTAGATACTGGTGCCCGGTGTAATACACTCACACTTGCAGATTACCAAACACTCTAACATGAAGGCGAGCTTCAGAAATCCACAAATATCCTACGCAGTTGTCTACGCACTTATTCAAATCATCAGATCAAGCCAGTCGCAGCAGTTGATCTACCCATGGCACACTTCCCGGAGCCTACGCTATCAAGTTGAAAGCAAATACAAAAGGAACTGTCCATGCTGCTCGTGGCCTACCTGTGTCCTTGAAAAAGAAGACATGAGATGGAAAACAACGGCATCATTTCTAAGGTTGAGCAACCCACTGAATGGGTTAGTTCTATTGTCGTAAGCATACGCAACGACAAGCGTCGCATCTGCATCGACCTACGGAAACTGAACCAAGTGATCAAACGAGAGCATCATCCCATGCGAACAATAGAGGAGGTAGTGGCTGAAATTCCCAATGTTAAGATATTCTCTATTCTGGATGCCAAAAGCGGATTTCATCAAATCAAGCTGGACGAATAATCATCATTTCTCACTACATTTAACACGCCGGTGGGCAGGTATAAATGGCTCGGACTGCCATTTGGCTTGAAATGTGCTCCTGAAATATTTGAGCGAATCATGGATCAAATGTTAGAAGTCATCGAAGGGGCCTCTGTAATAGTAGATGATATCCTTGTAGCTGGTCGTGATATAGAACATCATGACAAAGTACTGTGCCAAGTCATTGAAAGGGCCACCAGTTACAACCTGAAGCTGAACATGGAGAAATGCCGAATCAGACAGACTAAAGTTCCATATGTAGGACACCTGTTAACGCCTGAAGGACTGCTCCCGGATCCTTCGAAAGTCACTGCAACAAGAGACATGCCAATCCCGCAGGGCAAGGAGGATGTCAAGAGCATCCTGGGATTCGTGACTTACCTAGGAAAATGTATCCCTAACTTAAGCGAAGTAGATGCACCCCTTAGAGAGCTTCTAAAGACAGGTGCCAAATTCGACTGGAAAGCATTCGCTGCCTTGAAAGACATCTGCTCAGAACCCCCAGGATGTAAATAAGTTCGTAGAAATACACTGTGATCCCAGTCAGAATGGACTGGATGCTGTGCTGATTGAGGACAACAGACCAGTGGCCTACACTTCACGCTCCCTATCGGATACCGAGAAACGTTACGCACAAATAGAGAAAGAGATGTTGTCTATAGTTCATGGCTGCAAGAAGTTTCACTGCTACATATTCGATACAGAAACAACATTGTTACATAGCCATATGTTTTCCAGACACAACGCACGCTCTCATAGGCTGATTCAGGGTCATGTGGCAGTCATCAAAATCCAATGTTTCCCGCGCGATCAATTGTTGCCCGCAACGTGATCACATCGTGATAAAAGATGGTGTGATGTGTCGCGCGCGCCACTGTCTATATATATTAAGGCGGGAAATATTTCTTTACCAAAATGTCTAGATCAAAAGCTGACCAATTTTCGTCGAAAGAAAGCGTTCAAAATGGAACCAGCTCCAAAGAAACGCGAGAGTGAGAAATTGGTAGCTAAGAAAGGATGCAAGAAAGACACAAAACGATACTAAAAATGCCGTAGCGATGGTGGCAGCGTTTTGTGTTGAAAAACAGCTTCCCGAAGAGAAGACGACAAACCTCGATCGTATCAGGTAGGTCCTGTATTTATACACAACTTTGCCTCTAGTAAAACTTATGTCTATATAACAAATCACTTAATGACTGTCCCCTCGGGAATCAGTGAGTTTTGTTTCCCCGAGATCCTCGATGTTTCCCTCGGGGCCAGTCATTAAGTGCAGTTAGTACACAACGACCACAATCCTCTTGAGCAGATATTGAAGAAACCACTCCTAGCAGCTTCGATGTTTCTTCAGAGAATGTTGCTGAGCCTTCAATGGTATGATCTCAAGGTAAAGTACAAAGCAGGTAAAGAAATGTACTTACCAGAAACACTTTCAAGGACATACCTACCGGACAGCAACCCAGAGATCAACAGCCTTGAGGAAGTGAGTGCAGTAGACTTTGTATCCATCACAAAGAACACGTATGCAGAGCTACAAAAGCACAGTGAACACGAACTGAAAGAGCTGCAATCCGTTATCCTCGACAGTTGGCCTGACTCAACCAAATTCACAAGTCCCACCTCGGGATCGTCAAGTGTAAACAACACGCAAGAGAAGTATTCTACTGGCCTGCAATGAACTCGGACATCGAGGAGGTCATCAAAAACTTCACAAAGCTTCAGAAGAAACTCCCATCTGAACCGTTAACGCCCACAGTGCCACCATATCTACCCTTATCAGAAGTTGGGACAGACCTGTTTGAATTTCAATCAAAGAACCATCTGCTTACGTTAGATTACTACTCAAGATTTATTGAAGTCGATGAACTTAAAGTGCTACTACGACGAAATTCGAACATTTTCTGTTCTACCTTTTTGTCTTCCAAAACGACACACAGTGTCGAAAATATCCAAATCAGTGAAAAATATTACCAAAGGACCAAATTAACGTATGAATTTTGCAGAGAGTTTACCTTTGAAATCACGGCCGCCATTACTGAAGTGTGTTCCAAATACTTCGAGATTTTCGACCAGCGGTTTGCTGTCGTGACGTCATCTTCTCAACGCGTTGCCCTTGTAAATGCGTATTTCCATTCAAAACTTCGTTCTTTCCTTTCCTTTTTGGAAAAAATAGTATAAACAAGTACTTTACTTATAAGTTCGTGCGAACGTTTGTGTGAAACGTAGCCCCGCATGTTGTTGTGTTGAGAAGATGACGTCACGTTCGCTGGAAATTGGCTCTGTCATGGCTCTGTCTCGGAACGGGTTAGAGTAATGGCGGACATAAAAACTCAAGATTCGGACCCAAAAAAATAAGACTTCCCATCGTCATATAAAAAAACGGTGTGGGTAGACAAAAAGTATAGCAACTTTTCTTTACAAATACGCAAAAATATCACTATCTCAAAATTTGATCGTAGTGGCACTTTAAATATATCAGAAACAAGACAGTTATTGAAGCACTAAAGTATCAGTTCAGCAGGCATGGAATTCCAGAAACCCTCAGGAGCGACTGTGGTCCACAGTACATGTCAGGAGAGTTCACAAGCTTCTGTAATGACTATGGACTAAAGCCCTCCCTTCCAAAGCTCCAATGGAGAAGCTGAAAGCGGAGCAATCCAGACAAAGGGCTCTGGAAGAAAGCATCTGACAAACACCTGGCCCTGTTAGACTACAGAACAACTCCATTAGAGGGAATCAATCTGTCTCCAGCCCAGCTGTCCCACTTCCTACAACCGCCAGGAGGTACAACGTCATCTCAACATGAAAAAAGCCAAAAACGTGAGAAGTATACTATCATGATAAATCCACAACTAAAGGGCCCACACCACGACAGCCAGGGGAACAGGTGAGGATGGCACCCCTACCTGGGACAAAGAAGTGGTCTCCAGCTATAGTGCTAAAACATTCACCACTCTCCCCGCTCTTATGTAGTAGAGTCAGGTCGCCGATACAGTCGCAATCGAAGACACCTTCGTATACATCAACTGAAATGGCACACAGAGAGGAACCCAGCGGGCTAGAGCCAGACATACCCAAGGAAGATATAACACAGTAGTCTCAAAGGAGGTCCCTCATCTCCACTATTCACCCATTGACGGAGACGAGACCACAGCCTTTGATGAACCACCCACTATACACAGCAAGCTAGTCCCTATGTTACCCGCAGTGGTTGTAGTGTCAGACCACCTAAGAGACTTGACCTATAGGAACTGTTACTAATGTTATTGTCTTATTGAAGTTAATTTCTTGAAAGAAAGATTTAACGTAATGTGCTGTTGAGTCTCGCAACTTGTAAATATTAAATAGCTCTCAACCAACATGGCGTCCGTGTAGCTTACAGTTAGCAGAGGATCTTTAATGTTTTAGTGATTTGAGTAACTTCAGCATAGTCATCCTCTGTTGAAAGTGTATTCTGGAATAATATATTTTAATTCCTTTTTAAAGTTATGTTTCTTCCGAATCGGAGATCTGACCGAAAGTGGGAGAGCATTCCATATTTGGGTAACTCCATCCTAGAAAAATATTTGTGCTGTTTCTCTGTTCTGGAAAACTGCACATTAAAGTTATCTATTGGTGAGGATCGAGTTATGTATTTGTGGACTTCGTTTATACTTTCTTAAATAGATTTAAGAGATGTCGGTGTATTTAAATTTGAAATATCATGCATCATTTTGCAGATATTTTCAATGTATAGTAATTAGAAACGTATGAACTAAAGGTACCTGACAGTATAAAAAGATAACTGCATGTTCCAATTTGGTTTACTGAAGTAAAGAGTTTAAAATATGCAAATATATTTTCACACCTTTCAAGTCTCAAATAATGAAGGATAAGGGATTTATAAATTTTTGAAAGATTGATAATTGAACGATTGATAATTGATCCGACAATTGAACAGGAGGACTGCATAAATTTTAATCATGGTTATGTGCTTACATGGTGCAAATCGCCCCATGTAAGATAATCCAGGGCACTGGTGGATTCCGGATTCCTGCCTCCTGGAATCTGGATTCCAGATTATACAAATCGGATTCCAGTACGCTTTGGCTTCCATTTAAATGTCAGCTATATATCATATATAGCTTCGCTTTTAATAACGTGATCAGTGCCAAATGAATGAAAAACACAGTCATTTGCATCCATAGTGAGTGAATTCAGACCTCACAGACCATGTTACACTTCACTTGATAAATCATATGTCCACTTTATTTAGACATATTCTAGTCAGGTCCAATGATGAACAAGTAGTAACTTCTTTTGTGCAACGAGTATCAATTGATACTAAGTTAACAAATATAGTATTTCAGCTTACATTCGCAATTTAAAACATCAATCCTTCTGAATAAGCTCTCCCAAAAGCCTATTCAGATATTGCTGGAGTGACTCAACATCCTTCTACGTGCATGGATACTTACGATTTGATGACACACTCGCAATAACGAGACAATACCATGTTAACGCCGCCTAGTACAGTCCCGGTGATAATCTGGAACCGCGTCGTTCGACGACCAGAGGAGCTTATGTCTTCCAGGCGCATTGGTAGGCTCTCAGCGACGGCATCCTCGCGATCCTCCACCTCGCGTTGCTCTTCTTCATCATCGCCCTCTTCTGTCTTCGTATCTCCGTTGGCGATTCTTCAAAGGCGTACGTCCTCTTCTGGTGTCAGCACATTTCCCCTAAAGTGTATACTAGGTGACAGTCATTTGTAGCAAGCCACTAAAATGCGACACTTTGCTTGACAAAGTCGCCATAACTGTCATTGACGTGCACGTCCCCCTTGAGGACGGCCAGCCAGTAGGGAGCAGCCTCTCTTGTGCGATTGTACCGAATGGCAACAACATTATTGTAAAATTCTATTCTTACACGCACCACCTGGCCATGCCCCCGTCTAAGAACACTACTCCCCTCACACGCCAACAACATCTTCATTCGAGTCAGAGGGAGTGATAACTGTCGGTCTACAGCTGATGGCGTATGGCAGCGTTCCTGTTAGTTCTTTTGTTTTGACGCGAACATTTAGCTACCTCACCCCTCTTCCATACTCTCGCGCGAAGTCTCATCGCCCAGAATCAATGGACATATCCAGTTCTGAATATAATTAAGTCCCCGTAAGTACTTCAACGATTGCCCAGTTAATGAGGAGCGGGAGATTCAAATACAAAGTAAATGGCGAAAACGCTTCCACTAGCTTACGTTTGAAGTGCCCTCTCAGCTTCATTTTTGAGAGAAAAAATCATTTTCAATCGGCTTTTTAAAGCTAAAGGTCACGTAAATCAGTAGAGCTATTGATGTCAGTTGTATCTTTCAAAAATCCATGTATCTTTGCCTTCTGAATCTAAGTGAGTAAGTTTTGACCGAATTTTGTATGGAAAACTTCTCAGTCCAATATTCAGGTCTCGATTTCTACTAAAATATAAGACGCACAAGTCCTTTTCAATCGGCTTCAGTTTCAGCGCCTCCTCTTGGTCTTTCGTCATTAAAGAAGCGTCGCGCTACTTTTTGGGGCGGTTAGCGATGTTTGGTGGATCCTCGATTATCTTTTTAGGATAAAAGGAATTAGGGCCTGTGAAGTAGGAAAAGTCCTTCTGGTAGATGCGCATCAAGTTGTCTTCCACGCACCGTGACCTCTTGTATGCATACTCTACCACGGTAGGCATATCATGGTCCGCCCGCATTCCTTTGAAGAAACCCTTCACATGCAGATAGTTTTGTGAGGCTGTCGAATCTAATCTGCTTAAGAAGTGGTTCCTGGCCAATTTCAGTAAACATATTGGCTAGCTTTGTAAAGGATTCTAAAGCAATAGTGAAAGACTGTCGTGTAGTCCTAGATACAGTCATATCTGGGCAAGGGAGCACGGCAGACTTACCTGTTTTGTTTCACTCGCGATCTCTTCCAGGACGAGCTCCTAAGGAGAGGAATCACTCACCTAATTAATTCATAAAATTACAATATAAACTAACTAAAATCCTACCCTGAAAAAAAAACACCTAACCGGTCAGTAAACAAGATCTTACCTACCTAGAGCTAGGGTTCTCAAGAAAAACTTCTCAAGAAAATGGCGAGGTAAAAAAAAAATCAGAGATTTTCTGGAATTCGAACCCCGCTCCTACTCCTAAGGCAAACGTCGCAACCACTACACTAAACAACCATCGTTGCTCAATTGCTGTCAAATTTGTACATTTTAAAACCACTGCTAAGTTATGTTAGTTTATGTGGTCATTTCATGAATTAATTAAGTGAGCGATTCCTCTCCTTAGGAACTCTATCTTCCAGGTTTAGCCGCCATCTTGAAATTCATTTATTACAATGCGACTTTCCGCTGACCCTAAAGAATGTTGGCGTTCACGAGGGCCGAACGAGTTCCGAAGAGGCACGTAGTGCCGAGCGAGCCCCGAAGGGGAGAGAAACGGCGGGGAGTGAAACCGTTAAAATTCTGTAGCTTGATGCTCGACTGCTCGTAGCATATTGCTAGGCACAGGACCCGTTGCTAGGCACGGATCGGCTGTAAACACAACACAAACTCAGACACAAACTAGCTAAAGGCCAGGGGCAGGTGGGAGTAATTACATACGGATGAAGAAGCTTATTGCTCGGCACCGATTTGAACAAAGTACTGTGAACACAATACAAACTAGAAGGGAGGTGGGAGTATTACATACGGATGAAGCAGCTATTGCTCGGCACCGATTTGAACCAAGTACTGTGAACACAATACAAACTAGAAGGGAGGTGGGAGAATTACATACGGATGAAGAAGCTATTGCTCGGCACCGATTTGAACCAAGTACTGTGAACACAATACAAACTAGAAGGGAGGTGGGAGAATTACATACGGATGAAGAAGCTATTGCTCGGCACCGATTTGAATCAAGTACTGTGAACACAATACAAACTAGAAGGGAGGTGGGAGAATTACATACGGATGAAGAAGCTATTAAATTAAATTGAGGTGTGCGATTAATCAAGTCTGTTGTGAATTATTTCGTGTCGAAAATCGTATGTTTAAGCCAAAATTTCCCGCTGGAAATTTAGTATACATACCCTAGATGTTTCAGAGAGTTTTTATTTGGTGAAAATCCATGCAGAAATCCATTTTCTCGCCTTTGTGTGCGAAGGCAGTTGAAAATGGCGGCCCTTCTTGTCTAACCAGCCTGACCAGCGCTGTATGGACTTGGCCTTAGCTAGGTTGCCTAAAAAGCAGATTATTTACGACTAGGATATCAAGCGATTCAGGATAGCTACGTTTCAGGACAGAAACTGCGAAGTTGTATTTTATTTTGAGGCAAATTTAACAAATGAATGTACTGAAGGTTGTGTTTTCAAAATCTACAGTGTTTTCAAAATCATAGAACGACTGCCATTATAATAGAAAACTTCTGAAGTATTAGAACCTATTAAAAATATCCGGTCAGCTGAATTCAAAGGATTTTCCCCGTTTGTAGGTTGTTCCTCGTTTGATTATAACTGTTAATAACTGCAATAAGTGTCGACGGTTCTTCAAATACGTTGAGAGAAAAACATTTTCCCAGCGATTTAGACTTCGAAATCAACAAGGCAGTCGGTCTGCGGTTTTCAAATCCTGTCTACATTATTGCTACTGCCGAAATCGTTTCCTAGGAAACTGCTACGAGCATCACGAGAAGACGCACACCGAGTTCTTAATTGTTTCCATTTGGTTCATAGAATTCACGTGCACCACAGTTTCACTCCCCGCTTCTCCGCTTCGCAACTCGTTTCGTGAGCGCCAACATTATTTAGGGTCAGCGGAAAGTCGCATTGTAATAAATGAATTTCAAGATGGCGGCTAAACCTGGAAAAGATCGTGAGTGAAACAAAACAGGTAAGTCTGCCGTGCTCCCTTGATCCGGGCCATTTATGTTCCGTTTGCCAGTCCGTTGAAGCACTTGCCCTTCGTGGTCGAAAGACGATCTCGAACACGCTCTAAGTTGTCTTCAAACGTGAACTCGTTCTCATATGTTGCTTTAATTTCTTGTCGATTCTGCATACGTTCGCATAATTTGACAGGATTTTCTGTAGCGGTACGAGGGCTTTATAGGCGAAGTTATCATTCTAACTGCCTTGTTCCCAGCGTCGCTAACAAAAATGGTGTTTCGGAAACTGCAAAGACCGGAAAGCTTACTCCAAGCGCATTGTATACCATCTTGATGCCCAGATATAGTTCCATACTTGTTTGCTGGCTCGCTGTTTCCCTGAAGTATTTGTTCTTCAGAATATTCGTATACAATATGTTCCGCACTGCAGGAAACAAATATTCTCCCATTCTCTGTAACTACAATTCCCGAGTAGGTAACAAAACAGCGAAAGATGTCAGAATTGTCTTATTCTCATGACTCAAAAGGGAAACTTTTGAGCCCAACTCTTTATCGCAGTCCCCAACCAATATGTACTTCTGATCACGAGTCAGCGTAAGTGACATGGGTAAACTCGACTGTGTGAAAGAAGTCACTTCCTCTAAGTATCCTTTGTAATTGAGATTGTCTTCGTATTGATGCACTTGTGACAAAGAACTTTCCTGTGACGAATATCAGAAATGTATAGTACATTGTTTTTCGCTGAACAGCAAATGCAGGGGCGGATCCAGGGGTGGCTAGCCACCCGCCATTTCGAATGGCAAAATTATTTATGTAAAGCTGGAGTGATAAAATACAGCTAGTGAGCACGTTTTGGTTGAGGAGGATGGCCTCATCACTGTTTTAACATTCTAAATCATCGTGAACTGTAGAACATTTGAGAAAAAAAGGAAAAAAAAGAAGCGAATTTGTTCAGATACACCTTAGAATTATGAAAAACAAGGGTGCCGAATACTTAGACAAACATTGTTTGTCCCAGGACCGGGAGTTCGATGTCGACGATATCGTGAAGTTCCATCTATCGTTAGTATCGCACAACGGGGATAATCTCGTGTTAACTCATGTTATTATTGCAGTTAGTATTCACTGGAAAGCTAGTCGTTAGAGGGTGGCAGCCACCCCTCCTTTTAAATTCCTGCCGGATCCGCCCCTGAAATGGCACAATCGTCACTCGTGCTATCCGAATCGCTGTCATCTTCGGAAATTCGTGAGGCATCAGTTAAACAGGGAATTCAAATTAAGTACGCGAATAGTACCATTTCAAGAGTCACAGACGTACAGTTTCTTGTCGAGAAAGACGATTCCAGCGGGGCTTCTAAACTTTTAGAGTCCTTTCCTTTACCATTGCAATGCCCTGCTTTCGACGAGATCTGCGACTTCTGCTATAGAAACCCGGGATAGAAACAATAATCTAATGCTAGTTGATAAATAAAGGAAAAAGTCCAAAAGGTCAAGCACATAATCTCTGAACCTGAAGAGACTTACCTGCATTTATCTGGCCGTTTTCTTCTCTTGCCCATATATGTTACGAATTATTGATTGTTAACCGGTACCGGTAGAACTCGAAAGACCAGATTCTTGTATGCTAAAGAACACGACAGAGCAACTGACTGAAACAAATCCTTCGAGTGCAATGCAAAGCCGTCTGAAGTTTACCACCGACATATCACGTGCTTCAGCCAAGGCACACCAGGAAACGTGCTGGTGTCGACTGGTGACGACAGAGGTGTAACGCAATTCAATACGTCGTTGTCACTGGCCATAGCCTGTATGCGCCCAGAGGGCCACCAATAAATAAACAAACAAGAGCCCATCTGGGCTTTCACTCGGGCCACATGAGATTGAAGATGAAATACACTTTCATTTGAAATCTTCTTAGTAATATTAACCAAAGGGAAGAATTATTAGCTGAATTTAGCAGTCTTGAGGAGTGGCCGGTAGCGCGGTAACTTTCATTCTCTGCTCCCCTAGCATATATGTAATTTAATATTTTTGTTTTTCTCGTATGTTGACCTTTTAATTTAAACACTACTTATTCATGTAACACACGTTTACAATTTAGTCTGTTGTTCTGTTATACTGCAGGTTCCGAGTACTAATAGATGATTGTCTCAAATGTATGTTTATATTTGTACCATATTATAAGTTGTATCCTGTCCATCCTGTGATGGAGCTAGCTATGTCAATTTGTGTGCCTCTATGTAACTTTATCTGCTGTTCTTGCCATTACGAGTCCATCTTGGTAGTTGTTGGATTAAAGATTATTAACTGAAATGCCTGTGGTTATCTCTAGTTAAAAGCTTTACCCACATTCCCAAAACTTCAGTCTGCTCATTATATTAAAGAACTATAAAGGGAATTGTTGTAAGCCTTTAATTTCTCGAACCAAAACCTCGGCCGTGAGAGGTTTCTTGTTTAAGTTTACCTTGAGAGTTGAATATTGCTTGGGTCATCATAAATTATTCTGTGCTGGCGAGCGACAGTGTAGCCTCCTATGCAGTTCAGGAGTTCAGATGTCTTCAGACTTCGATAGAGGATAGTAACCCATAACTGCTCAACCACAGCCACAAGATGGCGGCTGGCCACGTGAAACGAGGGATCCGGCAATTTTGCTTCGTTTTCTATATATCTCTGGGACTGAGTGGTTTAAAATACCATCCCAAGCCGCTTGAGTCAACCGTAAATCGTTTCTACGTGGAAACTCAGCTATGTGTGCCTTAACGGTGGTGTTTCCTGGAGCTGTTTATCGATCTGGTAGTGGAACTCGCCGTTTGCAAGACATGTCAAGTATTTCAAATAGAATGCTCCTTTCTTCGTGGTCACGTCTACTTAAGCAATCTAGTGTGGCCTTATATTTACTGTACTTGGCTGGCGATTTAGAACTAAACCCAGGACCTATTGGTAGTCCTGGTAGTCCTCATGGTTTGAGTTCAGGCAAATCAAATCTACCGCGAACTGGAGTTGAACAATATGCAAATGAGATTCATCCCAAAACTATATATCGAAATGGTTTGAACATTGGCCAATGGAACATAAACCATCTTTCCAATATTAAGCTTGAGCAAATACGTTTATTGCTGAGTTCTACTCTTCAAAATGTGGACGTATTATTCCTCATTGAGACCTTCCTTAAGCCTACTATACTACCTGACTCGGCGATTGAGATCCCTGGCTAATTGTTTTGTTCCGAAGGGACAGACATGGCGCAAAGAAAGGTGAAGCGATACTGGCCTATGTTGCAAATGGACTAAGGGCTGACAGAGCTGTGAACTTAGAAGATAAAGACATTGAAGCTCATGATTAATCCTTACAATTCAAATCGATCCATCTTAGTCGGCGGAATCTATCGACCACCAAATTCTACAGTAGATACGGACGTAAAGCTGGAGTCGAACATTGAGACAGCATATTTACAAAACAAGAAAATGCTAGTCTTGGGTGATTTTAACATCAATTACCTGGTTCAGCCTACAAAAAATATCGGCTAGCGAAAGGTTTAAAGACTTTGAATTTGAGTCAGATGGTAAACTCTGTTACAAGACCCGTGAGCGCTACGTGCCTCGACCATGTGTACACAACGCACCCGAATCTTATCGCAGATATTCCAATCCCTGAAATTGGGCTTGCTGATCACCTTCCCATATTTGTAATGCGTAAATATTTCAGGAAAAAGAAAGATCACAAACACACTACAGTCAGATACCGTGATTTTAGAACCCTGAATACAGATGAGTTATTGGATTCAATCCAAAACGCCCCCGGCGGCGGAGTGAGTTACATTTGATGACATTGACGACATTGTAAATACAATCGAGACAATGTTAAATGAGGCCTTAGACCAGCACATTCCTCTCAAAGAAAAGCGTGTCAGGAAACAAACACAGCCTGGATAAACAAAGACATTACGGAAGCAATTAAGGATAGAGACAAACTCCTGAAAAAAGCGCGAAAATCAAATTCATCGCTTGACTGGTCCCACTATACCCATGCCAAATGCAAGACAAACAACCTTATTAAGAAGGTAAAAAGGAACTATTTCCGGGAAGAAATTGACAAGAACAAAGGCAACCCAAAAGGAATTTGGAAGGCGTTAAAATCTCTCAGTGGAACCGCAAAATCACGGCCCAAGATTACCGAGCTCTGAGACAATATTGACTGATGAAACAAAAATCGCCCAAGAACTAAATTCCTACTTCGTAAACATCGCCTCAAAACTAAGTAACGGGGATCATTCAAGTAGTACCTTCGATGAAAGCAAGATCAGGAACTTTGTTTCATCTCGACTGAAATCGGATGAAGTCTTCAATATACCCTTGATAACGCCTGGCCAAGTTTTGGACATTATTAAAGTGATGTCTGCCAACAAAGCCACTGGCCCAGATGGTGTCAGCGTGCGAGTCCTTAAGATAATAGCGCCGGCATTCGTCCATCCACTCTGTAGACTATTAAATTACTCCATTACTACCAGTTCATTTCCGTCTGAATGGAAAGTTGCGCGAGTGTCACCTCTACACAAGTCTGGCTCGCGCACTGACAGAAACAACTATCGGCCCATTTCAGTGCTATCAGTGCTCTCGAAAATCCTAGAGAAACACGTTACAAGATCCTTCCAATATTATCTACGTGATAACAAGCTGATTTATGAATTCCAGTCTGCTTTCCGCGCTGGCCATTCAACGGAGACGGCACTAATTAAGCTGACAGACCAAGCACTATGGTATGGTGTTCGTGGACTTCAGGAAGGCTTTTGATGTCATTAACCACAACATTCTATTAAAATAACTGGCAATCTATGGAGTAAGCGGCCAAGCGATCGAGTGGTTTAAGTCATATTTAACCGACAGAACACAATTCGTCAATCTCAACGGAATTACATCTTCTAGACTTACTCGGAAGCAGGGCGTGCCACAGGTCAATTATTGGCCCCATTTTGTTCCTGCTATTCGTGAACGATATGCACCTATCCAGCGAATCAAAGATGGATGTCTACGCTGATGACGTCACTATAACATCACAGTCAAGCGATCCCTCACTACTTAAAGACCCTGTGTCCGAGCCCATGGTGCTTTGCGCCAATGTTATGTTTAGTTTGTTTATCAACGGCCGCATAAATTAAAGGCCAGGTATTAGGCGAACTAAAATGCTCTCGATTGTTTATAAGTTTCATAAAAGAAGTACCCATATACTTTGGATAACGAATTTAATAATTTCTACCGGATTAGAAACCCAATCGAGCCCACGAATTTTCTCCGGATGCTTCGAATATGATTTTAACAGTATTCGGCATGAAGCCAGTTGTTCTGTCTTTAGATTCTAATTAGGTTTACGAGTGCGACTTTTCACAACTCTACAAGCAAACACATACTCTTGCTACCTTGTTTTCGTGTTTCCAGTATTGCTTAGCTGTATTTGAAGATCTCTACTTTCCTTGCGAATGATATATTTTGAGTGTAAAATGAAATGTCGACTCGTACTCGCACTCGAGTCAAACTCACAGCGAAGTAACAGCTGAACTCGGCAGATTGGACTTTGACCCGCGATCGTAGTTTTGGTAGCAAGACTTTCTGGACCTACTGGAGGATGAAAAAAAAGATTAAGGACATTGCTTTCTCTGCTAATAAAAATGCAAAACATATACAGATACGTCGTAACACCTCAGTGGGCTAGCCATGCGAAATTATAATTACGAATGATCTTGATGCCAGAAGTGGTTGCATGCTTTGTGCTTTGTATTTCTAACGAAGCCCGCCGGTCCATTAGTGCAGCAAATCCCCGGAAAACTCACGTAGTAGTCCTTTTGAACCACAAGTGTTCTCTTGTAGATCTAGAGAAAGTAAAATGTGGACTGCTGAAGGATTATGTGTCGAGTCGCTTCGCCTGGCTGTCTCGGTCCTTTCTCCGAAATTCCTCTACTCGCCACTCTAGAAATATTCGAACTAAAGTTTCATTTAAAAAAGAATATATTCAAAAGTTAAGATAAAAGAAAGTCAGTTAAGCATATATACCTATGAATAATTACACGATGGCCCAAACTAGGGATGGATTTCGAAGGATTCGAGAGTCACATAACAACAACAACGATCTTTCTGATTTTCGTAGCCTACGGAAATGATTTGCGAGCGCAAAGCACCATGGGCTCGGACACAGGGTCTTTAACCAAGAGTTGAACAAGACCCTAGACAATCTCAGTCAGTGGGCAGCCGAAAATAAAATGTTCATCAACACAGACAAAACTAAAGCTATGCTCGTAAAAGGGAAAGGGCTCCGGAAACGTATCTGCAACGAAAATATCCATCTTGATATCCGGTTGAATGGATCTCCCATTGAGTGTGTCAATAGCCACAAAGTACTGGGCGTGGTTCTCGACGATGACCTCAGTTTTACTAATCATACAGAGGAACTTTGCAAGAAATTAGCCAAACGAATCGGACTCCTGCGTCACATAAGCCCGTTTCTGAAGCAAAGTAAAAAAGAAACATAAAATAATGCAGTAATTAAACCCATTTTTCTACACGGCAGTACTGCATGGTCATCTTGTAGTAAAGAAAATCTAAACTCTGTACTGAAGCTTCAGAAAAGAGCTGCCCGTGTCATCTCAGGCGCAGAACGCAGAGCCCCCTCTGTGACGTTTTTTAATAATCTGGGTTGGCTCCCATTCTATGTTCAGGCATATATAAACCGTTGTGCCATTATATTGAATAGGATTAATGATAGAACGCCTGAATATCTAAATAGCCTCCTAACTAAAAACTCTGAAAGACACCAAAGGAACACAAGATATGCTCAGCTAAACCTTTGTTGCCCGTTATATAAAAACCGGCAATACTGAGGGAGGCCGAACCTTCACCGTACGTTCCATTCGCGACTGGAACCAATTATCTACTACTCTTAAAACTAGCATATCAATTAAATGTCTTAAAAATAATCTCTTTAAAGAACTTATTTTAAAACAGAAAAAAAAACTTAGATTTGCAGATCCATAGCTACCACTCTTTATGCAAATACTTTTAGTGATTTTATGAATTTGGGTATTTTTAATTAGTCTATCTTATTGTATTAAATAGTTTTTAAGATCTTTTTATAGCCTGATAAGAATTTTAGCATTTTAATCGTAGAATCGTAGCCTTGTAGATAGATGTATTTATTATTGTAAATAGAGGGCCACGGGGCCATCAGTACCTTTGGTTACTGTTAAGTGTTACCCTCTGAAATTAAAGTCTATTGTATTGTATTGTATTGTATTGTATTGCTATATTTCGCTATAAATCAGCTATTCAGTATACGTGTATAACGCGGTACACAGAGAGATCGTACGAGATCGGTAAACCAGCCAAAAACGCCGTCAAAATTATTTTAGTGTTGGCCTACCGATCACGGTGTTTGCACTGGTATGTATTATGACCTCGAGTAAAATGAAATGTGGCATAAAACCTACGAAACGTACCTCAAACAAGACATCTATTAGCGCCAACAATTAATGCATAATTTAACGCATGCGCAGAAATTTTGCTGCAAGGAACAAAAAATATAACGGCCTGCAGATTTAGACTCGTACCTGCCACAGGCAGCCCGAGTAATAAAATAATAAAAAATATACGGATTCCGGATTCCATAAGTGGCTGGATTCTGGATTCCGTTATAGTGGATTCCGGATTCCATTGCTATGGATTCCGGATTCCAGATTCAAAATCTCGTGGATTGCGGAATCCGGATTACCTTACACGAGGCGAGTGCAAATTTCAAAATACACCGGAAAGTTCTTCTTACACAGGAGAATAGCTCATGCCTCTAATGCATGGTAGCTATAAGTAACCTATTGATGATTACTATACACAAATTTAAAGTATAGCACTGTTGTAGTTAATACATTGTCTCTTTTGAACATGCCTTTAGCGCTGTAAAGTGAAGGGTACAATATTTATGCAAAATATTGACTGTAACACAACAAAAATAGTCTAAACGTAGGGCCAAAGAATGAGATACATGTACATCAGTACTATACCACACATGTCGCGTATTTAGACTGATTATTGCGATATGAAGGTACTATTTTACAGTATAGTAAAATACAAGTCATGTACAACTACTATTACCAACAGATAAAATACTTGTCCTTTTCTAACAACTATTGACATTTGAAATAATTTATCGTTGGCACTTTACCGAAAGGTATTTCTAGTTGAAAACCTAAAGTTGTTCCCCCGTGTTCTAACAAAAAAATCTAAAGGTCTTGAAAAGCTTGTTTGTGTTACCGCCTTACCCGAAGTTTGTCACGAAGCTCACCCGACGCCTGACCTCGCTTCGGCACTTGTTGCCGAACTTCTAAGGACGATTGTTCGTATTCTTGGTTTTCATGTGACGTCAACTCTAAAATTTAAACTATAAGTCCTACTAAGCTGTTCTTTGTATATATTCTAGACATCGATAATAAAAGTCTACACAGAAAATTTCGCGTCGATAGGGTGTATTGTTCCGGAGTAAATACATTTTGAATTTTATAACAAAGGCGACCCAGCGTGTTCTCCGGAAGGCATAAAAATCCATGTAATTGTGTCTCAATTTCTTTTTTTTAACTCGATAAATCTGTAAAAGTTGCATTCAAAGAGTTCTGAAGTGAAATCCAATGATTTTGATGGAAAATTGAGCTTTATTTGTATTTTCGTTTTTATGGCCCCAGAGACACAGATGGCGGCGCATACAAAGTACTGTAAACTTGTCATACATTCATTGGCACACTCAGCTCCGTTAGGAAATAATCTACTGTTCCAAAATGTGGTTATACACTGTAAAAACCAACTGGTTGAAACAACCAAAAATAATTGGTTTTGATTTGAGTCTGAGACAACCAAATATTTTTGGGTTGTTTCAACCATTTAGTTTTGGTAGAATTGATCCTTTTTTAATGGTTGATTTGACCGATATAGTAATTGTTGATTTGACCAAAACCTTTAGTTACTTTGACCAATAATTTATGGTCAAGGTGACCAATATATTTAAGGTTGTTTTGACCAATAAGGAATGGTGTTTTTGACTAATAATATTTGGTCAGCATGACCAATAATATATTGTCAAGGGTGTGAGTCTGAGACAACCAGTTCTGAATGGTTATTTCGACCAATGATAAATAGTTGAAAATCTAAATTCATTTGGTAGAATAAACCACTAGTTTCTGGTTGTAGTATGTTAGTTCCTTTTTTCACTTTATACCTTCCAAAAAGAATACATAAATTTACACTGCCCAAATATATGTAACAATACAATCAGACATTACTTTTACTAAACAATATTTATTCCTTTGCAAATTTTGTGAAATATACAGTACATGTATATATGGAAACAAATAACTATATTATCATGCATGCATGAAATATATAGGAAGTACATATCCTATGATTAGATGTCACGCTGCCTCTATACATAATTAGTTAATTCAACAGTTTACTTCGATTCCATTCATTATTTCAGCACCCTTTTCTATCACACACAACTTTTTGAAGCTATATACAGATTAAGTAAAACCTGACATGTATGTTCTTGTTACACTGTAGATTTAAAGATTCATCGATTAATTAATGAATCCTACTAATTCTATTACGTACATACAAATTCAAAATGATATCTCGCAGTCCAAAAAGTATCTTGCATAGTACAAATCATGTTTGAAAAGTATATTAATTTTTGATCCTAACTTGATCCTTAACAACTTCCGTTATAGTAAAAACTAAATCAAACTTAATCCAGCAATTCATGTGAAACCCGTCACAAAAGAGATATTACTATGAAAATCACAAGTGGTAAAATGTCACGTCAAGAGCCAGCCTAGAGGCAGCGTTTGTCTGTACGACGTGATCGAAGTTTTGTATATACATGTACCACATGCTGAAAATTATTGAGTGTCTTTGCTAGCTTTTACGCTGAACGGCATGTTTGTTTATAAAAGCTGGGTCGATATTACGAGGGAAATGTATTAGCAAGGATTCGAGCTCAATAAACCGCCTTTCGCTGGAATAAGGCCGACAAGGCAAGAGATCAGACATTGCGTGGTATGTAAAACTTCGATCACATGGTACATACAAAGGCTTCCATGGAGGCTGGCTCCCGACTGCACGTTTTACCACTCAAATAATTTGGATAGTAAATAAGTGCCATTAATGCTAAGTATGATGTATAAATGAAAGTTTTTAAAAAAATGTTCATGTAGAATCACTGGAAAACCCTTCTGTGCAGCCATGCAGCTACTCTCGGAAATGAAATTGTCTACACCTATTGGCAGAGAAACCCCCCCCCCCCTCCCCCCACTTTTCAAGGAGCATGCCAGTACTCTAAAAACACAAACATTTTTGGAGTGGCCAATCGGGTACAAGCTACATGTATTAAATGTATAACAGCTTGGTATAGCATTATTATCACATTAATAATGTTTATGCCACCTTGGGAAAATGGACACATGACCATTCCTTCTGCAGACAAAGTCAGGGACTGCACATCCTCAAGTGTGTCTGACAATACCAGTCATGGGGACTTGCTCTCCTCCACTTCATGGGCAATATCAGTCTTAGCATCGTTCTATAAAAAATGAAACATACTATTTGTTATTGACCTGGGCCGGGTTGTTCAAAGCCCGATTAGTGCTAATCCAGGGTTAATTTCCATGACAACTAATAGGTTCTGTGCAGAGTTAATCCAAGATTAACACTAATCGTGCTTTGAACAACCCGGCCCAGGAAGCAATTTGGCATCCAACCAATGTTTACAAACCCCTGGTTTCTGCTTTAGAACAGAAATTTACTATTCGTTATAAGCCCCAGATCCCTGTACAAGTAAGAAACTAAATAAAGAACTTATTGTATAACATCACCGTTGACAACAACATTCTCATGAAACAGGCCACAGTTAACTAACGGCATAGGCACGTGCATTCAAAAGTCGAGAAATTATCGTAATGACAAGGAGGTACAATGCACAACCATTTACAGAAATTAGTTATCCCTTGTATGTTCCCCTGGTCATTATGATAATGATAAATTATATCTCCAATTGTAGATATTTCTCAGTGATAGAATTTGCTAAGTGTATTATTCTTATGAAAGATTGAATTTATTGCTCAAAACTTTAAAAAAATTCTCTGTAGCAGTTTTTTTGAAAATCCTGAATATTTTTTTTAAACCCTGACTATTTTACTTTCTCTAAATAAATTTTCACAACTTTTCTTCTTTTGCTAGCACAATAATATTTTGTTTGTCATCAAGATTTCGTAAGCTTTGATAAATAATTTTAACTAGCTTGGATTCTAATCACTTCTATTGCCAGAAAGCTACACATACATGTGTACATGTACAATCCTTTCAACATTGACAACATTTATTCTATAAGGTGAGAAATTAAGAATCTAATTTTTTGCCAACTTCCACCCAAGGGATTTTAATAAAATTTGCACTGCGTATGTCTCTCATAAGTTTGAACAGTTTCCAGTTCTTTAAAAAAATGAAGCCAGGAATATTTTAAATCAATTCTGGCCAACTGAAGTCCTCAAAGGAGTCTAGCCTACACAAATGCAGTCTTCAACATTTACCGGTACCTGTTCATCCAAAAAAAATATGCTTGAATTTGTAACAGGACCTGGAACGTACGGCACAACCACGGAGCTGATCTAAGCCAGGACCTGGCTACAATGTAAATCACAGACTGAATTGGAATTTAGCATGTTGGTTTTTATGGAGGAACGAAAACTGGAGAAACCTGGAAAACCCTTGGAGCAAGGGCAAAATACCAACAAACTCAACTCACAAACGGGGCCACAGAGGTGAAAGGCAAAGTGCTACCCCAAAAATATATGGATTCACCAAGGCCAATGGCTGGTTTACAAATTCACTAACCATTTCCATTCAAATGGGCCATATATTATTCCAATTAAATAAAAGTTTTGTTTATGAATTCATTTGAAAATTATAAAAAAATCAAACATCTTACAAGGACAACATTCCTTAAACATACATGATAGGAGATAGAAAGGATCGTGCTGGATTTTGTTGTTCTAAAATGTTTGTTTTGCAAGTGATTTTCACTTGACCCTTAAGAGACACTGGCCAGTTGTAGTCAAAATGTATATTACGTTTATATGCATGTGGCCATTGTCCATGACAGTGCTACTTTGTATATTTAGTAGCTTACCGGAAGTATGGGCCGGAAGTTATAATATGATTAACATACTGGTGCCCGCGAAGACTTCTGGGTAGGGCTGAGACACGAGGTTGACTATGTCTATTTTTATCATTATTTTATAGAATATTCTCAAACACAACGCAATGTCCTTAGTCTCCTTCGCAACCATCGGGTGCGAAGGAGACTACAATGTCCTAAGCTTGAAACTAGATGTTAATGCGAGTCGCCAATGTGTATTGAAGTTGTAATGAGACTTTGTTTTCACTCTAGATCTGCTCGTCAAGGTGAGAGATCAAATTTATTAACCCAGCAGTTGGACCCTGGGCCACATGCATTTATAGTTAGTTCATCCATGAAATACTCATTTACTTTTTGTTAGTATTATTAAGGGACCTACTGATCAACATATCTACTTGTAGGTAAATTAAGGATTACTTTAAACTTACCGTCTTAGTACCCGGCTTAGTATAATCTTCGAACTGTACGTCTTTAGTGCTTCGTTTCCTCCACGGATATCAGCCCATAAAGATCCATTGACGGCCCAAACGACGTCTTCATGAATTCTTAGCTTGGTTCCAAAACTCTTAACTTAGTAACCTTCTGTAAATCCGCTGAAGTTGTAGGAAAAAACCGCTCACAAAGTGCATGCTTGCTTCGTCGTGGAACCGTTGAAATCGTTCGCCCGCCGAAACATGATATACTCATGAGCGTTACCGCTGACCGAATACTGTACTGTAGTTACCAGTCTCTATACACACGGTTGTACTCGCGGAACAACTGCGGACTAGATCGATTGATCTTCCGGACTATTTTCATAATAATATTTCGTAGTACAGTATTATTTTTCGTTAATTAATGCATAAGCAATTACATGCAAACTTCCTCGCAAAGTAGAGATTTTTTAAATACCCGGTTCTCCGTATCTGAGACAATTTCCGGACTCTGCTTTATCATTTTACCCACTCGCTGCGATCTACGGCATAGGAATCGGCTTATGAAACTAGACTTCGGCATGCCTAAGTGGTTTCAAAGAGTTTTTAGTTAACTCCAGGGAAGAGATAATTCACTCCTTCGGTTGGGTAATTGAATGTACCTCATTTACTTGGTAAATAAGTTGAACATAGCAAAAGTCCAACCATTTTGAAAATGTCAATTCTACCATTAAGAAACGGTTATTTCTATGTATAATTACAACCATTTCCAAATGGGTAGATTGTACCATTATGATTGGTTAAAGTAACCATTTGTAATTGGTTGTTTTGTCGTAATTTATACAACTATGGCTAACCAATTTAAAAAGATTAATCTGACCATTCTAAAAAGGTTAATTTTACCATAGTTTTTTGGTTATATTTGGACCATTCAGGATTGGTCAAAAGAACCATTAATAAATGGTTGCAACCATTAAAATTGGTTGTTTCAACCAGTTATTTAAAGGTTAATATGACCATATTTTTTGGGTTGTATTTTGACCATTTATAATTGGTCAAAAGAACCATTTATAAATGGTTGCAACCATTAAAATTGGTTGTTTCAACCAGTTGGTTTTTACAGTGTAAGTGTGTTTTCGGTAGTTCTACAAGGACCAAGATGATTTATTTGATTGTATCAATGCAAGCCAATTTTGCGATCGCGTGTCATGACGATGCATGTAAACCGCCAATTGTTTAACGTACCGCTATGCGGTCACTGTGTGCAACTAAAGCTGTTGAAGGCTAATATACTTGATGCGCTAGCCCTTCTGAATATCAAAGAGTGATTTATTTGCTTTAATTAACAATATCAAATAAGTCAGTGTAGACCGTCCTTGATATGTGTATCGTCAAATCAGCCTGCATGCACTAAGCTATTAGTTTAATAGCTCTTTGGATGTCAGTAATAGAGCGATATATTAATATGTTGTTATGTCTTATATATTGTTCGTATTGTTTAACGTACCGTTCTGTCACTGTGTGTGACTGGTGGCTAATATACTTGATGAGAGTTAACCCTTCTGAGATCAAGATATATCAAAGAGTGACTTATGACTGGTTTTTTTGCTTTAATTAACAATCTCAAACAAGTGTAGAGCGTGCTTGACATGTGTATTGTCAAATCAATTAAACAGCACTAAGATCTTTAGCTCTTAACGATAACTCTTTGGATGGATGTCAGTAACAGAGCGATATATGCTGTTATGCCTTATATATTTAATCTGTTAATGTGGGCAAGTAGAATCGATCTATCATGATAGGCGACGAACATTTAGATGCCAAAGACTGGGCACTACACGTGCGATTAAAATGATTGTGCTTACAGTGAAGTCTTTAGATAAAACTGCTCATCGCTTCCAAAGTTGAACAGTATTACACAATTTTGGAAACATTTTGCCTGAGGGGCATGTTAATTAAATGTTAATTAATCCTCGCGATTTGAATATTGCCTTGCTTGTCATTGGCTTTGAACAACGACAGCTTAAAAACTTTTCAATCAAAAAATATTGAAAGTGGTGTTAAACAAATGGATTTTCAGGCCCATGCAGGTGTTTTACTTGCAGGTTATTAATAGTTGAGTTACGTTCGTCGAGCCAGAACTGTAGTTAGTATGAAGTGTCAACACGAAAGCTTTGCTACTTTGACTACTACGCACAAATTATATTTTACCTTTATTTCCCCTTTATTATTTATTACCTTTTATTTAACACAAACTCATATTTTGTCTGATTCAGTGTAATCTTATCAGCTCAATACTGAAAAGAAATGTGAAATATATTTAACTCGCAAGTTAGGTTCTGTTTACATAGAGGAGAGTCATGCATGCATGCTGATAGAGTTAAGACGGCGGCTAAAATCCTGAATTCAAAATCTTGAAAAAGAAGTCCAAAATTATGAATTCAAGATCTTGGAAAATAAGTCCAAAATCCTGAATTCAAGATCTTGGAATCATATTGTTAAGTCCAAAATCCTGAATTCAAGGGAGTACAAAATCTGGAATTTAAGATTTTGGAATATAAGATCTTGTAATACGAGGACAAAATCCTGAATTCAAGATTTTGGAGTACAAAATCTTGAATTCAAGATTGTGGAGTTCAAGATGGAGGCAGCAAGCACACATGCGAGTGACTGTTCCAAGGAGTCGCATTCTTCTGTGGTTGGGCGTGGCTTAATGTTTGAATGTGGTAAGTAGTATATATTATAATGATCCAATGGATAGCATATGCATAAAATTTGTAAATGCATTTATTTTTAGGTCAATTATTTGCGCATAATTTATCGTTTATGCGTTTTCGGCGATAAAGGTTAAGGATTCTTTATTTTCAATGAAAAGAGGATGATTCCCAAAAGTACTTTAAACAAATGAGACTATGTTATTTTATTATAATACAGTGACCATGCATCGTCGGGAACTGGTTCTCAGTCGTTGTTTGCACCAATAGGCAATACTGTCATGATCATATAACATGGCGGATCGAGACATCGACCGCGGACTTCTGAGTCTCCAGCAAGGCACCTCAGTAGTAGAACCGACGGGTGCCTGCCGAAGCAGCTCGATTAATAAAATAACATGGTCTCATTTTAAGCCGTACTTTTGGGAATCATCCTGTCATCATTGAAAATAAGGAATCCTTAACCTTTACCGAAAACACATCTTTAAACGACAATGTGCAAATAATTGTGACCTAAGAATAAATGCATTTACAAACTTGATGCATAATTATGCTATCCATTCTATTTGTGGGAGGTCTTCATGGGATGGCCTTCACTTTGCCCTGAAAATGAAATCCACCACGTTGTACGAACACTTCAAATCAAAAGAGGATATGATCGTTACTACTGACCACATTCAAACGCTAAGCCACTTAGCCACGCCGGGCCACAGAAGAACACAACTCATTGGAACTCTCTCGCATGTGTGCTTGCTTGCTTGATGCTTCCATCTTGAATTCAGGATTGTGGACTGACTTATATTCCACGATCTTGAATTCAGAATTTTGGACTTATATTCAGGATTTTGGACTTATATTCCAATATCTTGAATTCAGAATTTTGGACTTATATTCAGGATTTTGGACTTATATTCCAATATCTTGAATTCAGAATTTTGGACTTATATTCCAAAATCTTAAATTCACGATTTTGTCCTCCTATTCCAAAATCTAAGGGTGCTTTCGATTGACCGTATTCCGGAATAAGAATAGATGGAATAGTCTCTGCAAATCACTGGTTCGGGCACATTTTGCACTGTAAGCTACAAATGCTTGCTGATATATGATATTCAGGATACAATTAGTATTCCAGTGGCTAAAAAATCCCAGTATAAGTGATTTGTAGTGATCATTCTGTGTATTCTTATTCCGGAATACGGTCAATCGAACGCACCCTTAAATTCACGATTTTGTCCTCGTATTCCAAAATCTAAAATTCACGATTTTGTCCTCGTATTCCAAAATCTTAAATTCACGATTTTGTCCTCGTATTCCAAAATCTTGAATGAACGATTGTGTCCTCTATATAACTATCCGAAACTCTAAAAAATAACCCTAGCGATAGGCGGTCCCTCCAAGCACCAGGGCTACTTTGATTGTTTTGTAATCCCTCGAGCCGACAGTTTTGCATATCGACAACATTGTTGCTGGTGATTTGGCCTCCGAACCCTTCATGTAAACAGGCCCTTGCATAGTAACCGCCTCACTGGTTTAATAAAGCTCAGTTGGTAGAGCACGGTATAGAGTGTGGGAGGTCGGGGGTTCGAATACCGAATCCCGGCCGCGTCCTTGGGCAGGGACGTATATAAGCCGTTGTCCTTGTCTCCTTCTACTTCTATAATCAGTATTTGAAGTGGACGTGAAAGCCCTGTGTACTGACTCGACAAAGAGCAGGGGATTGTCACCCGGTACAGAATCCTGGCCATTGTACTAACTCACACACTCAACATTGTAAACTGCTTAGTGCTGTAAGCAGTCCGAAAGATTCACTGACAATACATGTATGTCAATAATATGTAAAGCGCCATGAGACTGTGGTGATATGGCCATTATTATTATTAATCAAAAACATATTCGACTCTTCCTTTGTGAAATCCCTCAGTCATTTTAGGAGCCGCGTTTTTAACTTTTGAGTCAAAGTGCCGCGCATAGATGTTCATATTCCAGGAGCGCTAAATATAAGAAGTGATCACTATTTCGTTCATGCAGGACGCTAAACATAATAAGTGATGTTATATATCAAAAACGAGAGCTGTGTTTTACCAGGGGATCCAAACACCGAGAAAGACGAAAGCACGCGGGGCCGCTAAAATCATTATATTGTTTCGAGGTGTTTGGATTCCCTGGTGAAACACGAAGCTCAAGTTTTTGATATGACTTCTCAAGCGAAAACAATACCTGCATTCATAAATCAATAGAAAGTATAACTAAGTATTGTTTGCTGGAATTTTATTGCATGCAATTATAGACTAGAAGGCCGGGTTGTGATTGTTGTTTTCTCATGGTCGTTTCAACAAACGGACTGATAGTGTAGTAGACAAGACAGAGTACTAGCAGCGGGTTGCAAGCGAGGTTCGAGTCACACTCCAGACGTGGATTTCTATTTCCTTCTTTTCCTTTACTTCTCGCTATTCCTGTGATGTAACGCTTATTAAAATTCATGTGTCTTGATCAGTGTTTGAACTAATCGGAGCAACCTTGATCTGGCGTTTCATTGGACATCAAGATTCATCTGTCATTCCGTTGGACATCAAGATCTTCATGTGGAGTTTCATCGTGTATCAAGGTATAACCTGAGTCATCGCGCAGAATGGTCTTTGTTCGAGGGACACTTTGAGATTTTGGACTACATTAAGGTCAACTAATTATAATATTAATGAGTTAGAGGATTGCCCTACGATTGGCTTAAATAAATGAGCTTTGGGAGTTGCTTGTCCCTAGCCGATCTCAAATGGAACGAGCTTTGGGAACTGCTAGTCCCAAGCCGATCTCTCAAGTGTGAAAGTCAATTCAATAGAAGTTCGTAAAACCAGGTAATGGAATGAAAGAGCCAAACAATAGTTTATCCACAAAACGACAAAGCCCTTCGGCTTAAACCTCATGCTCTCAATTTTTTCACAGCATGTTCACAACGCATCGCAAATAAGTCTAAATACAGATTCTAGGAAGCTGTAGCTTTAAAATGTAATGTTATTCAAGCTTATCCGTGCCCTAGAAGTCAAACAAAATCACCAAATGAAACTGAACTGAGTATACTTTTGTTCAACTCGCGTCGAAGCGGTAAAAATAGCCGGTCCGCAATTCCAACTCATTCTCAATTTTCTCCCAATCGTGTTCAACTTGCATCGCAAATAAGTCTGAATACAGATTCTAGGAAGATGTAGCTTTAAAATGAGACATCATTCAAGCTTATTCTTGCCGGAAGAAATCAAACAAAATCGGATCCACAAAATCACCCACAAAGAAACTGAGCTAGTTGTGTTCATGCAACTCACGTAGAAGCGGGGAAAAAGCCGGTCGGCAAACAGTGTTCCAAGCCGTTCTCAATAATCTCCCAGTCGTGTTCAAATCGCATCGCAAATAAGTCTGAATACAGATTCTCGAAATATGTAGCTTTAAAATGAGATGTTATTCAAGCGGTAACCGGTCGTTTTGATACCAGTCTCTTTCGATGCCAGCCATTTCGGTACCAACTCAAGACGTTTCAATACCAAGTCAGTTCGATACCAATTCCTATGATTTCATCTTCTGCCTTAACCTAACTACTCTAGTTCCGATGAAATCCTATCACGACAAGTAAACTTATGTTCTTACGTAGTTTGACGTCATTCGATTTCAATAGAGCATCTAAAACCAGAGAAGAATCTACTTCAACTCGTTAACTGGCGTCCTCAGTTGTTATGACGCCGAAGCCGAACGCTTGATAAATTTTCTAAACCACAAAATACCCCGTTACTTATATCATTTAAAAGCTTTTAATGAACACTTTCACTTTTAAAACATTTTAGCCAATGCGTTTTCAAGAGAGTATCTAAAACCAAAGAAAAATCTACTTCGGCAACTCGTAATGGCGTCCTCAGTTGCTCTGATGCCGACGCCACGAAGCAACAACACCTCCCACGGGACTCAACATGCTGATCATTGCTCGACTTTGAAAATCCCGCTCGCTTCGCTCCGCTTGTTAAACACCCCCAAGGGATTCCACACTCTAATACTCAATTGAAGAGTTCAATTCATCTGGTAGACAGAAATGCCGAATTATTTAACTTTTTCATTTTTTTAATCCAAGGTACAGGGTTTTTTGTGACCGTTTGGAGAGCTTGAAGTCTCATTTTAAAGTTAATTTTTAGGGCTACAAGAAGCCGCGTGTAAGTCATTTCTGCGTCTTATATTTCTAGTTGTAAATCGACCATGAATATCGTCCCGAGCAACTTTCCATACAAAATTCGCTCAAAACTCGCCAAGGTTCAGAAGGCTAAGGTACAGGGATTTTTGAAAGATACAACTAAAGTAAATAGCCCAGCTGTTTTGTGTGACCATTGGCTATAATAAGCCGCGTGTAAGCCATTTTTCTGTCCAAAAACCATAATATTAGAGCGCTTCAAAGGTATGCTGGTGAAGCGGTTTTCGCCGTTTTCTCTGTATTCGAATCTCCCGCTGCCTCATTAACCAGCAATGGTTCAATGATTTTCGGGCCTCTAATGAGATTCAGGGATGAATATGTCCACTGATTCTGAGCGATGATCAGGCTCTCAAGAAGGGAAGACGGGGTAGAGAAAATAAAAGAGAGCCTTCCATTCTTTTCCCCTCTTACCGATACTCAGGTTAATCAATGCAAAATGACCAAAAGGACGTGACATGAGTTTGAGAACACTATTTCATGCATGATCTGCTCTAGAGCTAAAAATGTATCAACCGTAACCAAGTGTAAGTTTTATCATCCAGGGCCGGGTTGTTCGAAGCAAGGTTAACTTTAACCCTAGGTTAGCGCTAAATCTGTAATTGCAATCTGTACAGTTTAACCCAGGGTTAGCGAGTTAACCCTGGGTTAGCGGCTTAACCTTGCTTCGAACAACCGGGCCCTGTAAAGGAAGAGTACTGTTTTAGCCTTTAGTTATTAGCCATGGTAAACTCCCCACTAGAAGGAAAAAAGTATATGTCAGCTTTTCTGCCGAGTGTCCTTGAGTCATTGTCAAATCATTGCCTTCACTATAGCTCTTTATGAGCAATAGAATACTATCAAGATAATTATGTTGTTGTGCTTTATCATGAATCTATAAGCAAGTGGAATCGTGACCGGCTACGAACATTTAGATTGGGGAGGAGTGGGGGGTTATGTCATTCCCTATAATACGTTCAACTCAAGATCGAGATCATCACAAAAGGGGGTAGCGTGGTCAGTATAGAGTTTAACTGAGTGTGGGGGGATGGTAAAAGATTTGAGGTTCAGATCATTGATGTTGTAGTGAAGTAGTCGTAATAAGAAGGTACCACTAATGAGGCTTCGTATAGTAAAGTGTTGCCGGCAGAAGAACGTTTAATCAGTAAAGTTTCAACTTTAATATACTCAGACCAACTCTTCCAAGATCACAAAATGTACCACATCCAAGCTTGGAGCTTGAAGTACATCGTAATTTCTTTTTCAATATTCTTCATCATCACAACCATATAAAGATCTAGAGATTTAAAAGAGCTTAGTAAGCTATTCAGTCGTGCATGACATATATAATTTGTTTGTCTTTGTTTCACTATTCAAATGCATGACGGAATTTTACTTTATTCTGTTTTCGCTTCTGTATAAAAGTGATTAAATAAAAAGAAGATTCGCTACGAACCCTTCTAACAAGTACTAAAATTCGAAACCTAATCTGTAACGATAAAAGTATTCTGATGCGCTCAAAATGGCGTTATTGCGTAGTTCATGCTGATGAGATGTTTTGGTTTCCTAAACCACTGAGTGTTCTGTATTGACAGAGAGCCCCTACGGCGGTGTTTCGGCATGGCTGGTTCTTAGTCTATATATATAATCACCGATATTAACATTTTGGTTAAGGCTGACCTGCCACAAATTGTCTACAGACTATAGTTCACATTTAAGAACGGGATGAACCGGGCGAACAACATTTTCCTCGTCAAATTTGTCGCTTTGAAGTTAGAGCATATTTTTTGGTATTGACTGCCGGGGAAAAGGTTGTTGACAGTATCACACATTGAAGTATTGAAGGTTTACGGATCGATCTACAGAAGAGAGATACAGGTAGGGCTCTTCTAAGGATGAGAATCTAGCCGAGTGGCAAAGAATTGTACAAAGTTTTGTACATCACTATTTCATTCTTTAGTAAAATTCCATGGCTTTTCTACCCAAACGTTTAAACTCTACCATATGCTTCCATTGCATGCTGTTTTATAATCTAGCCGAGCAAAATAATGCAGTAAGCGTAAATCCGTTTTGCCGCCGATTCCGACTTGGATCTTCGCAGAACACTTCAATCTCACCGATTATTTGCCTGGAATCTTTATCACGTAACTACTAAACATCAATCTGGTTTGTTTTGTTGGCGTAATATTTCATCATGTGGTGAGTATTAGCAAGTACACTCAATTTAAATCGATTGAAGTTATTAAGTTTAAGTATTCAAATGTTCAACTTTATTATTGTAAACCCTGGTTTTCATATGGTCGTAGATGAGCCGGTTCTTGGACGGTCGTATGAATATGACATGGTGCAATCGACGAACTGACTGACTACAAACTTACGAAAAACAGACCTACAATACGTTTTATACTGTTGTTGAATTTTAAAGAGTTTATGGCTGCAATACTATTATTCTGTCTTTATTTATAACCCAGTGAATAAACCATATTTCGTATTGTGGAAAATATCCCTGCTGTATGAGAAAATAAGTTATAGACTTTTGGTGATACCAGTCTTTCAGAAAGATGATGTAGCAAATGAAAACACGTTAAGGCATTTGTTTTTTGAAAACGACAAAACAAAGCATTTCATTTGAATAGCGACCAAAGAAATTAAACCACAATTTAATTGTTAATGGCGTCGCAGCTCTAGCAAATGAAAACACGGTAAGGCATTTGTTTTTTGAAAAAGACAAAACAAATCATTTCATTTGAATCGCGACCAAAGAAATTAAACCACAATTTATTTATTTATGGCGTCGTGGACTCCATTGCCAACAAATCTAGAGAAGTAATACTTTTTCTCAGATTCGCTATCACCTCGTTTAAAATCGAAGGCTTCGCCGTGTTTGCCTATAGCTATTAAACTCATAATGTCTTCCTCTTTTCAGATACACATTTACTCCCAGACCTGGCTTGGCCATGGCCTGTTCAGCTCAACTTTTGATTGCAGTGGTTCTCGGCTTTGTGTTCATACCTGGATCGTACGGTACGTGAATAGAAATCCAAATCGTCAGCAAGCAGAGAAATGTGTTTGGGCGTGCTATAGACATGTGCACACCCGAGGAGGGAGGGGTAGTCATGCTTATCAGGACGTGCCTGGGTTGTGCGACGGGTCCGGGATAGAAGCGAACAAATCTGGTAAACCGGGCCGATAAGAAGAATTGGAAATCTCGATTGATTTAAAAACTATTTGGCCACTCAGGGTTAATTTGTAGCAAATATTCTGCCGATCCGGGTCCTGTCCTGTAGCAGACGTCACACCGACCCCTACCTCCTCCGGGACAGCTCGCCTCGCTCAAAATGATAAACAACCTCGAGTGAAAGATTGAAAAAATTGGCACATCCAGTATCATCCATTTTCTTGCTGACATCAAACATAAATTCTTTGTCAGATTTTGGACAGTTACCCTTGTCTTCTTTTCTAAACGTAATTTCGTGACAATCCCTGCAAGAAAGAAGGACTTACTTGAATATACTGGAGTGGAACAATTAATTTGGCTGCCGCAGACAAAAAACTTTTGGTTTTTTTTGTTAAATGAGCAGTGAGCTGTGGAACATGGCAAGCAAGGCTCAAAATAAGTCAATATACCGCTGATTGGGGTTTTGTTGTACGTGAAGCCCACTTATATTGCCAATGCTTTCAAAAATTCTTTGAAGTTTTAACATTTCTTCTTTCGTGCGCTTTGGTCATGTAGAGGCAAACATTTTTCAGATTGAGTGAAAAAAGCAAAACGTTACAATAATATTGATGTTAGGTTTCATTTCCACTTCTATGGGAGAAATAAAAGCAGATATAAAATTATCTATACGATTCTTGGATGGCGATAAGACATGACAACAAAAGATAATTGTTTAAACGAAAACTAAACAAACAGTATTATAAAAACAAGGAGAATTTACCGATACTGAAGATAAAGAGACATACACAGATACATGTAGGTTCGATAGGTTCGATCGATAGGTTCGATCATGGCATATTCGTTGTTTTTCTATCAGTATAGATGGGAGGAAGACTGAGGATTTCGATCAAACCCCCTATCACTGGATTCATCGAAGCACAAAATAATATTCAAGTCGAGACTTCAATATTGGTGAAAAGGCATAGACTGGACTCTGAACTCCAGACTCTAAGTCCAGAGTCCAGTTCAGGTTTTAGCCAGTGCCAGTCTAAAAAGTCGAGACTTTAATTTCTGATGGAGGAGGATTGATCATATCAGTGTTTTATTATACCGAAATAGCTCACAGTGCAACATGTGCCTGAACCAGTGATTTTCAGAGACTATTCCATCTATTCTTATTCCGGATTACGGTCAATGAAACGAACCCTTAAATTCCAACGGCGTTTAGCATATCCTAGTCATACTTTTAGTTCATAAAAACAAGTGTTAGAGAACGTAATATGAACTTCAGTAGTAATCGTTTATACATCAATGACAGTGTGTGCTGCGAAAAAACCTCATATAGGAGCTAAATTTATCGAGGGAAACTTCAGCGTCGCTTAGGCCTAGGTGTTATTAAAGGCCCAGTACGGACCTTGATGCTTTGCGCGCCGCGTACCTCAAAGCCGCCATTTGTCGCAGTTGAAAATTGCTGTCTTTTCAACCGCTCTATGCGATCCACTTCCATCGGCCGTTTTTCTTATCTGAATTTCAGTATATTTATTTTCACATGTTGCCAAATTGTAAGGCATCATTTCTATAGCATTTTAAAGACATTTAGGTCGTAATGTAGGTGAAATTTGTGTTACGAACAATGCGATGTATGTTTATGGGGAAGGCATCATGACGGAACCGTCGGTAGGAAGACCACGTTAGCCTGGTTCTGTTCGGAAAATAAGACTTTGTTCTTCTGTATTTTACGGCTGGAATGAAAGGAAGCCACATATGGGTTTTGCAGGAAAAAGAATCAGTGTTTTTGCGTTGTGTAATGCCACTGTCGTCAACGGTATTAAGCAGTCTTCAGTGATATTATAAATTGCCAATTGGCGAGTTATTCACCGCAAGAGATATCGATTCCACTGGCATGGCTGGAGTGGTCAAAGAGGAAAGGAATCATTTTACTATCATGACAAGTTTCAAGTCGATGTTATAGAAGTGCAATGGATTTAAAAAGCCGTAGTTTTTGATGAGCCGATGGGCATGATTTGGGAGTTTGTGAAAATTTATGTGAACCCACAAAACAAACAGTCTGAACAACTATAAAGGTAAAATGACAGAATACTGTTACGTTCATTAAAACAATTTACCAGAGACTTTTTCTGAATCACCAAAACTAAATTAATTATTAAGTTGAAACATACTGGTACTGCTGTGCAAAATATATATATATACATATATAGTACAAATATTGTAGGGTGGTGGAAGGATTTTGCAAGAATATAGCCCAAACATTTATACTTGGCTACCACTACCGTATACATGTATGCATTTCAGTGATCTGCTGAGAGGGAGAATATTAGAAACTTCACATTATAGCAAAGTTATTTTATAAAAAATGTTGATTCTAACTATGGAGTGGCAAATTGGGACAATTTGAGCGTTGATAATGCTAAAACAAACCTATAAATTAGTTTTTTTTATAAACAAAGCAGGACAAGTGATTCTAAGTCCCAGCATCTAATTGGTAAGAGAAGCATTTAATTAAAGTTGGATGTATAGTGGTTTTAATAAAATCAAGGGTACTGTACAGGCTGTTGCTCATTGTCACTGATATTTACTAGCAACTAGTGTATTCGACTCAATGTGCATGTACTGTAAATGAAGGGCTGTGTGTAAAAAGGGTGTAAGTGATTCTTAATCACATTCTAAATTCTCCCTTAGAAAACAAAGAAATTGAAGGAGAATTTGATCAAGAGCCACTTACGCCCTTTTTGCACACAGGCCTTCAAATATACATAACTATTCTAAAATAATACAAAAAGTAGGTTTAAGATAAAAAAATTAAGATAATATGCATATCTAGACAAAGAGATACATGTAATATAGAGTACATTGAGTACAGGAAATCATTGTAGCAAAAGCTAAACAATGTCCACAAATAAGCAATATTCTACTAGCAACAGGTGTCATAAGATTTTACGCACATCGAAAAAAATCTAGCATTTTGTAAATGCATCAAATCAAAAATCAAATATTTTGTTTACCTTCTGATATTACATTTAAGGCTTAATTAGGCCTCTGGCAGATCGTATTAATGATCCGAACATTCTCCACACACTTTCACTACATTCAATGTTTACAACTCACATGTTGATATTTACAGAGGTATGAAAACCGGAGAACAACCTTCAAAGCATGGAGGAAAATCAACAAACTCAACTCACATAATGGTGTATCCGGGATTCGAACCCGAGTCACAATAGTGGGAGGCGAGCACTAATACACTGCACCACGCAGCTCTCCCATGAGCCTAATATACAGTCCTGGAGCCTGATTGAGCTACATGTAACCAGGATTAAGGGTTTGTTAGTGCATTTCTAACTAGTTGTAATATTAGAGTGCAGAATGACATGTTTTACCAAAAGAACCAGAATCCTCTGGATTAGATGCTAATCAGGCTTCAAACAAGGGCTCTGCTATATGTTTTAGGAAAAAGGGATAAAATACTTGAGATTAAAATAATGACATATTGACCTTTTTAATATCCATAAAACTTCAGTCCTATAAATTTTATCCTACCCTCTTCATTTCTGGCCTTGTAGTCATAATACTGTACATGATCCCAGCTACATTTACCTATTTAAAGGGGGTGGGGATGTGCAGCAAGAATGATGTGTGCGATTTGCTTTGGTATTTCAGAAGTTTTTATCAGAAAATAAATCAGAACAATATGATTACATGTACGCTATAACTAAGCCTGGTAACTCCAGTAGAATATAGCAAATTAATATTGCCTGGTTCAAAAAATACTATTGATTTTGAGGGTCAGTGTTATCTTACCCCAGAATATAAAAAAAACAAGTGTTTTTCGTGATCCAACATTAAGCTGGAGCCAATCAGCTATCTTAGGACCAATTTATTTGACATATATATTGAATCCAAGCATTGTACCCAACCTGACCGAGGCCTGAGGTTAGGCTCTAAGCGAAAGGAGGCCTTTGTTACATTTAATAAATCAGTAATTCATTAATATGTATATTTCTGATTTACCTGACAGAAGGGATATAGACACCAATGGAAATCTGTTCCATATTCGGCAGTATCCCACAGGTTGTATCAATTTTTTTCCACTGCCATAATGTGCTGTATACGCACTCTGAACAGATTCCAGTTTTGCCATCAAAATATTGTGATGCAGCACATGTACCAAGTGAGGTGTGTTCTTTATTAGTTTGGCATGGGATAAAATAGTTCTGCAATGTTTTCTTGTGGTATCCCATGAATATTCCACTCCCCCCCCCCCCCCCCCCCACCTACTGCTAAATAATGTACGGTCCCTAAGGGCTTGTGTGTATATTGAAAAATCAAGTTACTAACATTTCAGGATTAGTAAGTAATTAACACTGAGGGGACTTTAATAATCTTTGTGTGTCTGTAACAAGCTAAAAATATTCAATACAAAGTTGGTAATCACTTCGTATTTTTTGTATTTGCATTCATGTAGACACTCATAGAATCTGCAAACAAATGCAGGTTTAGTAAAACTAAAAGTGGAAACAACAATATAGATAATATTGATAACTAATTTCTTAGTCTTGATTTGTCCAGAAACCCATATAGCTGCATATACTGTGCTGTCATTGGGGTATCATAACTTTATCTTTCAAACACACAGAATTATGGCATTGGATTTTGATGCAGATCAACCTCCAAAATTTCACGATCTACACAAAATAATCTTTGAAAATGTGAAGGTGGTGATGAATGTCACCCTCTCTAAAGCAGACAATTCCCATTTATCTGCAAATATACCACAGTGGTGATTATTTATTGCCCATTTCTTGGCAAAGTCCATACTTCCTCTTCCCACACTTAACCGCTTGAAGAAAACAATGTACACCCTTTTCCTGAAACAAATAGAATATTTCTCATCAAAGGTACAAAAAAAGGAAAGCAACCTAAAATATGACACTCGAGGTATATAGTGTTCAATTTAATTAAATTACCACTGTCCAATTGTGCACCTTTTACATTGTAGGGGAATGGGGTGGCTATTAAAAAGTCCTGTGGGAAAGGGAAAAATGCTGAAAAGAGGAAGTGCATGCACATTAAAAACAATTCTGCTTACTTACCTTATTTGTTAGCTTTGCTTCTGTCATATAAAGCTCAAAGGTTTGCATTTGGCCTTGTTCTCGCGTAAACTTTATATACATGCAAGTACCCCTGCCTCCATTCGTGGCACATTGACTTTGGTACTGCACTTGGCTTTGTTATTATGGTTCTTGGGTAGTAAAAGGAAAAGGTAAACACCGACAGCGACCATTACGAATCAAGAGAATGAGTAAATTCAACTTTCGTTTTCTCCGGCCTGATTCTCACAAATGTTTACTCCGCCTGCAACAATGGAGCCGAAAGCACTCTAACTACGTTGTTAATCTTCTACCAACACCACACGATTGATAACGAAGAGTTGATTTATACTAGTTTCCGTGTTTTGCTAACATGCAAACAAATGACAAAGGTGTAACAGAAGGACGATGTTCTACTTCGGCACAGAGAGAATCGCACGCGAGGCTATAACAATAGAAGCCTCGGTTTCATGAAAATCAAAACAAAAACAGAGGCGCGCAAAGCACCAAGGTCCGTACTGGGCCTTTAAGGCCCATACAAACGAACGCAACATTATTGGCCAACATCTTCCAACAAGACGACGTTGGACCAGGGTGGCACAGGGATTACGCGTGACGCGTGATTGGGGCTAAAATAGGTGCGTGGTACGTAAAAATAGCAAAATTTAGAGCGTGATTCGTGAATTCCGAATTCGTGATTCGTGAATGTGCCTCAAAATTATACGTGACGCGTGAATTTTAGAAATATTGATGCGTGAAACGTGATGCCGACCCCCCCTGTGCCACCCTCTTGGACGAACAGCCGTTCAACACAAAAATATAATATCACCCAACATGGTGTCCAAACGAGCGCAACATGTTGCATCCAATAATGTTGGATGATGTTGGACAACTAATTATTATTAATTTTAATATCAGTAGACTATATTAATTTACATTACCTTACAAACTTGTCAGAGTGTACTTATATAAGATAAACGACCTTATTTTATTTTATATCTTTAATTGAAAAGAGCGGGCTCCAATTAGTGAAACATCTACAGCTTTCCGGTCTTGTGTGAACGTTTCACTCATCTGAAACGGGCTCTACTGATTTGGAATTTATTCATTTAATCTCTTATCATAATAATAAGGTCAACTTAGTTTTATTTATAGTGTTTTATTTATAGGGAAGTTTTATTTATAGTGTCCCCAACTAGTAGGCTACTTGTGGCCAGCTAGTAGTTTTAGACACTGGAATAAAGTTGTTGTACCGGAGCGATGTTGCACTGCTCCGGTCTTGAAAGTGATATACTTTGTAGTGGATAGGTTTTCGTGTCGACTTGCTCCGTGGCTGTTCACACTACATACCGCGGATAGCCTTTTGTGCCGATTTGGTGTGAACATGGCTTAGGAGATAATCAGATAAACATTCCGATGTGAGATTGGCTGTTATCGCTGGACCAATAAGGGAAGCGTCACATATTTATTTTTCCACGAGAAACGTCCAGCGAAGTTTCTTCCCCCCCCCCTCCCCCCCCCTAAGTAACGTCAGAGATTTATCGATTTTGTTTTCAAAAGTCATACACTACCTCTTTCCATTCATGTCCGCATTTTTATTCCAACTTAAACAACTTGTCACAACCTCTGAGTCCTATTTGGTGTAAAGTAAGTTTGTAAAGTAATTAAATGTTGACTTTTAGTAACTTTAAGGAGGTATGTAAAGTAATTAAATATAGACTTTCAATGACTTTAAGGAGGTATGTAGTGTAATTAAATGTTAACTTTCAGTGACTTTAAGGAGGTATGTAAAGTAATTAAATAGACTTTCTTGTAAATTAAATAAACTTAAATAAATAATAAATAAACTGTGTGTATATGCCGAAACATATGAGATTATTCGAGTGACTTCTCTTTGTAATCTGTCTCAATTTCAACCCAGTGCTATAAAATAACCCATTGGATAGATAACAAACCACAATATTTTATTCTCCACTATATAAATTTATTTGTTCCTTTTCAGACTTTATTCATTTGCTCTTTGTACTACATTGGTACATCAGATGACTGCTAACAAATTTAAAAAGTTGGTTAATGACGGATAGATTGTTCTGTAATCTTAAAAATATAATATAAATTATATATAGTTATCATTAAATTAGCTTACATTATTTGTGGTGAAATTATGGTGGATCGCATGTCCATACAATCATAAACATATTTTGCTGCTACTATTGTGACTTGTTTCGGGGGATCAATGATTACCGAGAATAGTTCTTTTTCTGTCATTTTTCTGCTATCTAATTTCGTTAGAGTTTTTAAGGAGGATAAGAAATCATGCCTGATTGTCTGGTAAGTTTTGCATCTCAGCAGGAAGTGAATTTCGTCTTCCATTGCTTGTTTGCATGTTGGGCAAGTTCTTCCGGTTTTAGATAAGGTTTAAGATGTCTTCCTTTTTCAATTTGAAGGCAATGATGCTTATTCTTAATTTGGTGAACGTAATTCTATGTTTAATGTTTCTGACAAGATCCAAATAGTTTTCGAATTCATACTTCGTTTTGAATGTTCCATAAACTCGTAGTTTGTTACTCTGGTTTGGATTCTGTCGTTGGTCATTAAATATATCACTTAACCAAATTTGTAGTTCTGTGTCTTTTAGTCGTTGCTTTATATTCTTCAGAAATTCCCTAAAATCTGGAGTATTATTTTGGAGTGTCCATATATCACCATAGCTTAGGCTTTGTACGGTTCGCTTAATTTTGTAACTCCAAAAAACTGGGTTGCTTGATTGCATACTGTCGAGATACATATTTTTTGTAAGCATTGGCTCGTCCCTGGTTAACAATTTTGTCCAATAGTTAATACTTCTGAATGTTAATTCACATCTCAAAGGATATCTACCAAGCTCTGCTCTACATCCATTATTGACTGATGTTCTGCTGGTTCCTAATAGTAACTTGCAAAATTTTGTATGCACTATTTCTATCGGATCATTTTCGTTAGATCGTTTGCTATCGGTCCCCCAGATTTCGCTTCCATAGAGCAAGATTGGTTTTATCAAAGTGTCGAAGAGTTTGATTGTCAGTTTAATATCAGATCTAAAGTGGGATCCCATTTCTTTTTTTAGTTTAAACATTGCCTTCAGTGCTGATTTTTTAAGTTCTTGTGTTGCCACATTAAAGTTGCCGAATGCGCTGAAAGTAAGTCCGAGATATTTGTACATTCGCACATTTTCTAATTGGTTATTTTTATAATAAAAACAATAATTGTTCATTCGTTTTCCGTTATTATTAAAAACAATAGCTTTTGTTTTCTCTATATTAACAGTTAATTGGTTAGTGTCGCAATACCCTTCAAGGCCTTCCAGTAGACTTTGTAAATCATGTTTATTCTTAGATACTAGGACTAAGTCGTCTGCGTAGAGTAAGTTGCTTATATTAGTTCCACCAATACATATGGGATCCTTTACTCCTGATTCGTCTAACCATAGTTAATAGAGTGGAATGGTTAGGAAACTCAGGGACCTTCTTTGTTATAGGTCTTTGTTAGCTTTTTTCGACCACTACCGTGCACAAAACACAATAGAAATTCCAACATGTTAGTCAATCAGCCAATAGAAACGTGTGAGTTCAGTCGTTCAGGGAACGCTAATGAACTATGACCCTGCACAATCTTTTGTCTTACCCCTTCCAACCTAAATCGCAGCGCCTTTGTTAGCCCTTTTGAAGTTTGCCGGGTTTCCTAACCATTCCACTCTATTAACTATGGTCTAACACTTGAGGCAGATCACTGAGGAAAAGATTAAAGAGGGTGGGGCTTAGCATGCAGCCCTGTTTGACTCCAATGTAACATCTAAACTTTTCTGTGATAACATTATCTATTTTAACCACCCCTTTAAACAGTTTTCTAAGCTGTGACCCCCCCCCCCCAAAAAAAAAAAAAAAAAAAAAAAATACCATGCAAATTTTAAAGTAGAACCCCCATACCTTAGTCTGAAGTATAATCTATTCCGTGAGTAACTGTCTCTCAACAAAACAAGACTCAACAAGAAAGGTGTACTAATCATACTGGACATTCTTATGAAACAAGGCTGCTTTGCACTTGATTCATATGAACTGGTTGCAAACATTATGGACATACTAGAAAGCAGTTGGTTTGTAATTTGTGATAGTACTTTTGTAGTTGATCTTAATTTGGTATGGCCTCCAATCTCACGTAAAAATGCAGATTGGGGCTGGTGGCACTAATAATCACATTTGTGAATTTGTGGCATGAGGCTACATTTTTTAATTAGCAAAAGATTGAGTTTTTTCTTGAAATCATTCTAATAGCTAAGTTCTTTTTTTATATATGTATGTAGTAAGTAAGTAAGTAAAATCTTTATTTAGTCACGGTAGTTTTTCAGTCAGAGACTGGTTTACATAAAAGCCGTGCATAAAATATAACTTACATAATGAATGAATAAAAATATAGTCTCGAGATATCTACAGTGCCTTAAAGAAACAGGGAGTTAATTTATTTAGGCCATTCTTAAACGAATCCAACGATTTGCTGTCTCGTAAATTTTTAGGCAGTGAGTTCCAAACATAAGCTTCTTTGTAACTGAACCGCTTCTTTCCATAATTTGTTTTTGGAAGGGGCAACTGAAGTTTAGAGGAACCGCCCCGTCAATGATAATTTGTCAGTGTTTTGGAAAATTTTTGAAGGAGATAAGCAGGTACTAGGTTGTTGTAAACTTTAAACATTTCAATTGCCATTTGCTTATGCCTTCGTACAGATAGCTTGTCCCATTCTAATTGTTCAAGCAAATTATAAAGGGGCTGAACTTGCATCAAACGGGGAGTTTGTTATAATCCTGGCCGCTCGGTTTTGTAGTTTTTGCAGCTTTCCTGTGTTGTCCTTTCCAATCCCTTTCCAGACTGTGCTACAGTAATCAACTTTTGACTGTATCAAGCCGGTGTAGATAGTCTGCAGAGTCGTTAGGGGGACAAAGGATCGGACACGTTTAAGCGCTCCAGTTACAGAAGAGATTCTTTTGGACAAAAACTCTACGTGCTTCGACCAGGATAGTGTTTGGTCAATGTATAAGACCGAGCGTTTTCGCGGTCGAAATTCTTGGAATGGTTTCATTTCCGATTTGAAGCGATGGACAGGCTATCTGCGAGAGTCTTTGATGAGACCCCATTAATATAAATTATGTTTTGGTTGTGTTTAGGGTAAGTCTATTTGCCTTCAACCACTCATAGATGTTTTCCAAATCAATATTCATTTTTAATTCTATTTCGTAACTTGACTCACTAGCCACAGTGAATTTGTATCATCAGCATACATGTGTGTATCCGAGAATTTTAGGCAATTTGGGAGATCGTTTATGTATATCAAAAAAAGTAAAGGTCCTAATATGGTTCCTTGTGGAATTTCACAAGACAGGAACCCGGTCTCGGATGTTTCACCGTTGACCACACACTTCTGCCTTCTTTTACTTAACGGTGTCAAATGCCTTGTTTAGATCAACAAAGACGATAGCATTTACGAGGCCTTTGTCGATATTTAATGACCATTTATCAGTGGCATCGAGCAGTGTAGTAAGATGCAGTTTACGAAAGCCCGATTGGCAATTTGTTAATAAATTATTATGTTTCAGATAGATATATAGTTGGTCATATGTTATCCTTTCAAATATCTTTGCGATAGCTGAGATTACAGAAATAGCCCTGTAATTATTTGTATCCGTTCGCGCTCCGCTTTTGTAGACAGGTGCTACTTTAGCCTGTTTCCAGTCGCTTGGGAGAGCCAAGGTTAATCGAGGTGTTAAATAATAGCGCAAGCGAGTCACAGATCATTTCAGCACCCATTTTTAAAAGTTTGCATGGAATATTATCAAGCCCTGTAGCTTTAGAGGTCAACAATCTTTTCAAGTGGTCAACAACGACTTTCGGAGTCGTGTGATGGAGCGAAAAGGTCTTCAGTTTACATGGTGTTAGACATTTTCATTGGTTTCGCTTCCAAATCTTTCTTCGGCAATACTAGGGCCAATGTTTACGAAATGTTTATTAAAAACATTAGCAATCTCAGCTGGTTTGGTATATTCCTTATTTTGATAACCTATTTTTACTATTACTTGCCGCTTTGTTCGAGTTTCTCCCAGTTAACTCGTTAATTAATTTCCAAGACTCTTTTGGTGATGATTTCGTATCACCAAGCTTAAATTTGAAGTAATCAGCCTTGGTTTGACGCGTTAACTGTTTGACGCAATGACTGAATGAGCGTGACCAAGATGGACGTGTTTTTCTGAGCTCCACTCAAAGCTAGACTTTTGCACAATTTTGCACACGACCTATTCGTCTCAAATCAATACCGGAAAGATGGTAAATAATTATCAGACCCTTAAAGAAGGAGAATGAAGAGCTAAAATCCCAGATAGATGCTTTAAACAAAGAATTTCAAGCGTGGGAGAAGAAGTTGCGAAAGAGCAAACGAGCACGAGTCGTCAGTTGGAGCGAAGGGTAAATACCCCTGAACTCGAACAGAGCGTCGAGTTTCTCAGTGGAAAATACGATGAGTTAGCTGCCTCTAAGGCAGCTATCATTACCAGATTAGATGAAATGTCCACCAAACTCAGCGAGATTGAAAAGAAATCTAAAGAACTCGCCAGAAAGATCGATGAACAAGAAGCTTATAGCTACCGCTATAATTTGAAACTCGTGGGAGTGCCTGAATTAGAACTGAGATGAATCTGCATACGACACTTCACAACTCTGTGTGAAGATATTCAATAAAATGGGTGCACATGTTAGTATACAAGATATTGACATTGCCCATCGGGTTCCAAAGAGAGCACCTCGACAGCCGGGCTCGACAGGCCGCGAACAGGAGTCAACAATCTGCCTCATCCAACCCTATTATTTGCAAGTTCGTCCGGCGCATACCAATCGAAGAGATCATGCGAATTCGCGACAGGATTTATACCATTGATCCTATAGAAGTTGGTATGCCCGAGGAGGATTCCATGCAAGGCGCCAGGATATACAATCACTTGACACCGAGATTACAGAAGCTCTTATACCACGCAAAGAAGAAGCAAGAGGAAATTCACTTTAAGTACTGCTGGTCAAAAGGCAGTGCAGTCTTCCTGAGAGAGTCCGACTCCTCTCGCATCTTCAAAATCTCAGTAATGGATAACCTGGAGAAATTCACATAGATAAGTACAATATTTCATGACTTATAAACATAATCTGTATAGTTTTTACGGGTTCCATTCCCGGCTGTATAACACTAAATACCGTAGAATCCCGGTTATAAGGCCTGGGCTTATACAACTTCGTAAGGGTTTTTGGGTGGTTTTGGGTGGTTTTGGTTTGGCTTATAACCGGGAGGGCTTATAACCGGGGGGGGGGGCTTATAACCGGGATTCTACGGTATGTCAACTCGCGTCATAATATATATGTTACGTGACGGTAATTCTTACGTGACAATGTTTTTAATGTAGATGGAAGCAAGCTATCATAGCTGTCTTATACTAGCATATGGCAGATACATGTAACTCTGTTGTCGCCGATTTTCAGGTTCTTCAATTTGATGGTTTAGACGATGAGTCCTTTAACTTAGCTATTTACGAAATTAATCACGGCCGAATTAATTTCAATAGAGACCGCTTAGATTCACTGTATTTTAATCCGATTAATTGTGAAAATTTCAGTAAGAGAACTTTTGATATTGATCCTGACCAACAATTTTATTCGGCTCTTGATAGCCGTTATTTTATTCAAGATCAATTTAATGAGCTCATTTCTCAACAAAAATCCTCTCTCTCTCTCCTACATTTAAATGTACGTAGCATAAGCCAAAACTTACACAAACTCACTGATTTCCTTGATACTATAAATTTTAAATTCAATGTTATTGGTATCACAGAAACTTGGCTTAAGAGGGATTCAACTGCCAATGTTGATATTAATGGCTATGAGTTCATACATAAATGAAGGGCAGATAAAACAGGAGGAGGTGTCGGTATCGGAACGACTGCAGAATACCCCACCACAGCAAGCTGTATTGTAGAAATGTCAACGCGTCAACGCGTCAACTTGTGTGGAATACACAATGAACGTAGAGAGTTAAGAGAGTAATGTCGAGTCAACGTGTCATCGCGTCAACGAGTAGACTGCGGTTGCTTGTAGAACGAAGGTAGTAATATATAGAGTACACTTTATTCATCATGTCAACGCGTCATCGCGTCAACGCGTCATCGCGTCAACGAGTAGACTGCGGTTGCTTGTAGAACGAAGGTAGTAATATATAGAGTACACTTTATACATCATGTCAACGCGTCATCGCGTCAACGAGTAGACTGCGGTTGCTTGTAGAACGAAGGTAGTAATATATAGAGTACACTTTATTCATCATGTCAACGCGTCATCGCGTCAACGAGTAGACTGCGGTTGCTTGTAGAACGAAGGTAGTAATATATAGAGTACACTTTATTCATCATATCAACGCGTCATCGCGTCAACGAGTAGACTACGGTTGTTTGTAGAACGAAGGTAGTAATATATAGAGATAATAGCAAGATTGATAATGGACGTAATGTCAATTTACAATTTTATTTCATTATTTCATTTCATTTTCAATTTCATTTATATGTTTGACCGTGACAACGCGTCAACGTGTAAGGTAGATTACGTGGTAGGGTATTCTGCAGTCTAGCCGTCGGTATCTACATTGGAAATGAGCTTAATTTAATTTATAAACTTAGGCCTGATCTTGATATCTTTGATACTCAAATATTAGAATCATTATTTATTGAAGTAGTTAGACCTAATGAAAAAAAAATGTAATAATTGGGACTCTCTATAGACCTCCAGGAGCTAACATAGTTGAGTTCTTAGAAAAATTGAATATGATGTTGGAGAAAATATCAAAAGAACAGAAACCTTGCTACCTCCTAGGGGACTATAATTTAGATCTATTGAAGTACCAGCAGTGCACGCATACTAGTGATTTTCTTGACGACATGTTCTCTTGTTCTTTCCTTCCTCTCATTACCAGGCCAACTAGAATCACTTCCCATACAGCTACACTAATTGATAGCATATTTACTAACAACTTAATTGATGAAACAACTAGTGGACTGTTCTTCACTGACATTTCTGATCACCTTCCCACCTTCACCTTCTTGCATCAATCTAAACCAGATGATTCCGCAAATTCTGGTATCAAGCCTGTTAGGCGCCTCATTACCCCAAAAACTAAGCAAAAATTTAATGAGGAATTAAATAGTTATAACTGGGAACGTTTATACAACTTTAATGATCCCGAAGAAGCATACAATTATTTTCTTGGAACTTATAAATGTATCTTTGACAAATGCTTTCCATTTAAAACGATAACCCGAAAAAAAGCTAAATTACTTTCCAAGCCTTGGATATCTACTGGATTATTAAAGTCAATTAAGACTAAGAACAAACTCTATAAGGCATTTCTCAGTAACCCTTCCCCTAATAATGAAAATATTTATAAGAAATATAGGAACAAACTCAGCTACTTGCTTAAAGTATCTAAGCGAATGTACTATGATTACAAACTAGACTCTGTGAAAGGTGACATGAAAGCTGTATGGAAACTACTTAATGAGATTATCAACAAAAGGAAAACTAAATCAAAATTCCCATCAATTTTTTTACATACTGACCAGGAACTTAAAGATCCTGTCTCAATAGCTAGTACCTTTTGTGAGTATTTCACCAATATCGGTCCTAATCTTGCCAGAAATATTCCAGAAACAAGTACAAATTATAAATCATACCTTAAAGAATCAGTCGTACATTCATGTTTCCTTAAGCCTGCAACTAAGGATGAAATAGAAAATATTGCCCATTCATTCAAGGGGGGAAAGGCTGCTGGCTTTGACCAAGTTAACATTACTGATGTCAAATACAATATCTTATGTCTCTCAGCACCCTTGACACATGTGATTAACTTATCATTGTCTACTGGAACTGTTTCTCAAGACCTTAAGGTTGCCAGAGTGGTTCCTATTTAAAAAAATGAAAACCCAGCTTATTTTAGTAATTATAGGCCAATTTCAATATTACCTGCTTTTTCAAAATTCTTTGAAAAAGTCATCTTCAATCGCTTCAGGGACTTTATAAATAAACACCATATTCTTTATGACCACCAGTATGGCTTTAGATCTCAGCACTCTACTGTAATGGCACTTTTGAACTTGGTTGATCAAATTTCTTCCTCGATTGATAATAAGCAGTTATATGCAGGAGTTTTCTTAGATCTATCTAAAGCCTTTGATACCGTTAATCATAAACTCTTACTAGACAAACTGCAACATTATGGTATTAGAGGGCTTGCATTCAACTGGATTCATGACTATTCGTATAACCGTAAACAATTTGTTGAATTTAAAGGCGAGTGTTCTGAATATCGAACAGTAAGTTGTGGTGTTCCACAGGATCAATTCTTGGGCCCCTTCTTTTTATTTTATATATAAACGACATTCATCATTCCTCCACTTTATTAAAATTTATTTTATTTGCTGATGATACTAATGTGTTCCTCTCAGATAAAAATGTTAGTAAGCTTTACTATATGCTTAACAGTGAACTAGAAAAGGTATCTAACTGGCTTATTGCAAATAAACTCTCAGTAAACATAAAAAAAAACGACATCATTTTTAGACCAAGACAAAAGAAAGTATTGCTGAACAATCTTGTAGTCAAGGTTAATGGTGGACCTATTGAACTTAAACACTCTACTAAGTTTCTTGGAGTTTTTGTTGATGAGAATCTGAACTGGAAGCAGCATATTGCAACTAACTAGTAAAATTTCAAAATCCATTGGCATAATCTCTAAATCGAATTTTTTTCTATCCAAAGCATCACTGCACAAACTTTATTTTGCTCTTATTTACCCATACCTATACTATGGCAATTTAATTTGGGGTGGCACTTATACCTCAACTTTAAAAAAAATTGTTACGCTACAGAAAAGAGCTATTAGAATCATCACCAAATCAGATTATGATGCACATACGGCTCCCTTATTTAAGGCCATAATCTTTTAAATTTATCTAATATATATAAACATCAGGTGGGTCTCTTTATGTTTTCCTATGATAAGAAAACCCTTCCAGAAATTTTCAAAGATTTCTTTTCTACTAATCTCAGTATTCACTCGTATAATACCAGGATAGCTAATGATTATAGACCAACATTCTCAAGAACAAATATAAGAACATTTTCAATAGCCTATGAAGGACCAAAATTTTGGAATTCTATCCCTGACGAGATGAAAATTATAACTTCTCTCACCAGCTTCAAATATAATCTGAAATCCTATTTAATTAACCAGTCATCTCCTTAATTAACTGATCTATGTCTGCTCTTCTTCGCTCCCTTCTCGCAAAAACCTTTTCTTTCCAATCATCTTTCTCTTATCATAATATTAATATTCAGTATAATATTGTTAGATTATTAGCTCACGTTTAAAAAGGCAACCTAAAGTAATAAGTCTTCGGCTTCCATTTAGGTTGTCTTCCACAGTAATTTATTATAACTTTTTTGTATTTTTATGTGTGTACATGGTGGTTTGTGTGTAATAAAGATGATGAAAGTGAAAACAAAATTATATTCCTCATGGTTCGGTACCGCGACCAATCAAGCGGGTCATTACTCTTAACGGCTAGTTTTTTAAGATAATCACGCAGCCTCATTTTGGACAATAGTTCGTAGTTGATCCATGGAGACTGTTTTTGACGCATACGCTTAGTACGCATAGGCGCGTGTTTATCAGCCACCGTTAGGAAATAACATTTCCATTGTTCCCACATTGCCTCAATGTCATTTTCATACTGATGGAATGTTTTCTAAATCTGATTTAAATTTATCAGGATCAAAGTTTTTAAGTGTCCTATAACTAATATATTTATGACCTTTGTTGGGTGCGATAGAGATCCTGCAGTAGGCACAAATTAAGTCGTGATCGCTTATTGCAATTCGTAGCACGCCAGAACACACTACTTTGTCAGAGCCGTTGGTGAGGACTAGGTCAATGAGGGTACTTGTTGTAGGTGTTACTCTGGTTGGCTCTTTTATCAACTGGTACAATTGGTATACATCGCATATTTGTTTTAACGCGTTGGTTGGCCCGTCAAACGGATCAGCTAAGTAGTTACAATTGATGTCGCCCAAAATATAAATATCTTTGTCCTCACAATCAGCTCTGCCAACAAAGCTTTCAAATTTATCAAAAAGATTCATTAGCGAGCTTGGCGGACGATATAATGTTGATACAAGGAATGACTTGGCATTTGGCTTGCAAATTTCCAGGCAAAGACATTCCAATCCATCAGGTATTAGATCATTGCGGATTTTATAAACAATATTCGAACGCACATAGAGACAGCAACCTCCACCTTGCCGGTTCCTGTCTCGACGTATTATGATCATAACCGTGGATACGGATTTCATGATCTAGTATTTGAGGATCAAGCCTTGTTTCATTTATCGCTAATATATCAAGAAGCTGGGAGGTAAGCTAATACCTACATGTAGCAATGAACCGGCTAAATAATTGATTTTAGTTCTGCATTGTTAAGTTAAAACATCTGGCCCCGGTTGCACGAAAGGTGAATAGCGCTATCCACCAGATAGGTCCTATCCAACGGATAAAATGTATTGGATAACTGCATTATTTTATCCGTTGGATAGGACTTATCTGGTGGATAGCGCTATTCACCTTTCGTGCAACCGGGGCCAGATGTTTTAACTTAACAATGCAGAACTAAAATCAATTATTTAGCCGGTTCATTGCTACATGTATGTATTAGCTTACCTCCCTGGGATTTGTTTTGTCCTTTTTAGAGTGTTCTTGACTGGAGTGTTTTCCAGGGAGGAAGAGCTCAGTACTTCAATGATTTCATTTATATCCTGAAAGTAATAATAAAAGAATAACTGCCATGTATTTTTGTGTACGTGGAGTAAATCTTCATAAAAATTGTTTCACTTACCTTGTCATTCTTTGATGCAGATTTGAACCACACTGGTTCAAGAAGGTCCGAGTCTGAACTGTAAATAAAAAGATTATGAAATATAAGTCCTTATTCACATGGCTTCTTAGCACCTACACAATGACAGATATTAAAGCTAAGAATTGAATAAGACTATATTTAAGCTTAAAACACTAAAGAAACAACTGTATAAGCTTACATGTACTTCTGAAAATTGCACTAATTAAATGCTTTATCTCTTCAACTATTAAAGTTTAAAACCAAGTGTAGCTATTTTTGAAATATCGCAACTCAACATATTAAAGCAAGGCAGAGTTTATAGAATAATAAAACAGCTGAGCTATTAAAGGTTTACATAGAGACATACCTATCCGTTGTCGTTGACGCTATCTCTACCGTTTCTGCAAATTAATAGTGCAGTAATCAGTATCGAATAGAATAGTTTAAAAAATGGGTCAAAACGAGCACTATTATTGAATCACCAACCTGACATCTTGTCCTTGATCGGTCGGAGAAACGTGCAAAGAAACGTGGGTATGACGTTCTTGCTGACCGCTGACCGACAAATATCAGCCGCCATGACACTTTTAAATGGTATCACCGCTGACCGCTCGCCCCAATCCCCCATTCCCCATTCCCCATTCCCCATTCCCCATTCCCCATTCCCCATTCCCCATTCCCCATTCCCCATTCCCCATTCCCCATTCCCCATTCCTGGTTTTAGTAACGTCCCTAACCTTAGTTGTTGTAGAAATCAGATCCGGAGACTGTTTCTGTGTGATTCTTTTGTCGTTCTCTTAAGTTGCCACAAGCTGTCAACGGTTGATTTGGAACAACAATCTTTTTCTGACTTTCGACGTATTTCAACATCACAACAACCAATTCACAGGCTAAGTCATTTGCTAAATGTTCTTCGATTTGGAGTGCACTCTCGTTATAGTTTTGAGACCTTCAAACTGCTACAATACGACCAACGTGTCGGCGTCTCTTCCCGATCCCAAGTAGCAATTATGCTAATTACTTAGTGTGTTCTGCTTTCGCGAAGGAGGGGTTTACGTCAATCATCAGAAAATTCATATATACAAAAAGTAAAAGTTCCAGTTAGGATTTCTAATAGAAAAGGAGCCTGTTAATCGTTTAAATATATTGTTGATGAAATTCTGGTTGCTTTGAATTCCGGGTAAATTTTGATTATATGCCGTAGAGACAAAGCATGCACCCGAGGGTGGGATTGTGTCACGATTTAGAGTATTTGGGTATTTTGGGTATACCCCCTCCCCCAACCTCCCTGGCCGACGCTGCTCGATCTATTGCGGACTTTCACATTAATTTGAAACATTCAAGCTACAATTTGACATTGAATTTTCAAGAGGTATACAGTCATATGACTTTCTAAGCGCTATCCTCAAAGTTTATTATAAATAACGTCAATAAGAGGTCATACCACTAAATTCTAACGAGACCCCCAAAACAACCACTAACAGCGGCTGATGAAAGTCAGGATCCAGCTAAACCACAGATCAAACTGATTCGAATTTAGCGTATTGGTATAGTAGAGGGAGGAAAATCGGAGAACCCTGAGCAAAACCCTCGGAGCAAGGGCGAGATACCAACAAACTCAACATGTGACCGGGGCTCGAACCCTGGCCACAGTATTGAGAGGAAAGTCCGCTGATTGTTGTGGATGACGAAAAATATGGGCAATAAGAAGTCATACCACCGTAAACTATCGTAATCTCTTAAAAAAAAAGAAAAGAAAAATAGTCAGGCGATAGAGCCTTGAAAATGAGGGAAATTTTGGGTTGAAATAGTTCTTGCGCGAGCGATGACGCAATCCGTTGTATGTCCTGATTATTTCCAATGGTAATAAGCCAATCAGAAAACGAGAAACCGAGCAGTTGTAAAATTAACAAATTTACGATAGTTTACCGTGGTGTGTCCTTATTTACCACGTTCTACGTCATCGCATGCTCAATATTGTTGACTGAGACAAGGTTGGATGAGACAAGGAGACTTGCGGGAGAAAAGTGATCGCGCGAGCGATTAGGTAAAGTCCTCTTATTCAAATGGCAATCAGCCAATCTGAAAATTTAACGAGAAATTGCGCAGTTGTTGTAAAATCATCTGATCCCCCGAAATTGATGTTACATTTTCATTCTCTCCTTCCCCGCTACCCTCCTCAATGTCGCAACTAAACATCCCCTTCCATTCTCAATACACAAATACGTATCTCTGCTCATTCACGGCGGGATGCCGGTATATTATTGAACTATAAAACATCACCAAAACAAGACTTACATGTTCAGTTAGGTTATATAAATCTTAAACAATGAGAAACCAACCAGAGCTGTGGTAATATTATTGGTGGGACAGAGAACTTGACGCGTTACCAGCAAGGGGCCCCGGAAAATCTTGTGTTAGGAGCATCAGAAAAATTGGGATATCTACAATTCATCCAGAATCAAACAAGTTTTCGATATATTACCTGCTTCATAAATTGTGCACCCTCCTCTAACGTATACTGCTTTGATCCCCCTTTGGCATGGTTGAAATAAATAATGACCTGTCTCTTAATGCCGGGCAAAAAAAAAAAAAAAAAACATGTACGACACATTATAGCAATCATAAAAGCCTAGCATACAGTATGATGTTAAGCACCGTTTTTATAAACGGCCCAAGAAATTTGAAAACCATGTTTGACCGACCCATTTATTATTTATTTATTTGGGGGGGGGGGGGGGGGGGGGGGGGGGAGAGTAGGAAAAAGGTTTAAAACCGACCCAATTTTTGGGAAAAAGTGAATTTAAAAAACGATTGAATAATATTTTTAACTATACTTCTTTTTCGAGCTCTCTGCCGTCTGCGTATTAGTTACTTGCCTTTCTCGTGAAAATTGTCAATCCACAACTAGTAGAAGAAAAAGTAGTCGATGAATACATGAACATTTTTACGCGAGTCTTCAAGCCGGCTTGGTTCCACATCTCCCTAACGTTTTTTAATTTTATAAAAAAAATTAGCGACCTAAAGGCCTGTTCAAACGGATGCAACATCGTCCAACATGTTGGATCCAACATTGTTGCACGATGTTGCACGATGTTGGACGGGGGTGTTCAAACGGATCCAACATCAATCCAACATGTTGGATAGTACTGTGATATCGCAAAGGATTCCGGTGCTGTTTAAGTTCGTCTTCGCGATTTCTCGGCCGCCGAGTTGAGCTCGTAAGCCTGTTACTTTGGCTTTTATGTCTGAGATAGTTATATCTAGTCATTCTTCCATCTATTCAGGTAGGCCCTTTCTCTCTTGTTCCTGATGTGATAATAATCTTTGCTTGAAACGTCCCAAAGGCAAACTCTCTCTTCTAACAGATCTAGCAGTTCGTCACCTTCGGCGTCTGACAACTTTCTCGTCTTGCACTTTCTTTCCCTGTGTTTACAACCTTCCTTTTTCCATTTTTAGGAATTTTGCTCCTGTTTTCCTGCTTAAAATCTTCTGAAAGTACTCCACTCTCCGCCATCATGGTGCTAATTGAAATGATCGCCTAATCGTCTGTTCGTAAACAAAATCAAATCTCCATGGATACAGCGCGAATAAGGAATGAAGTGCGCGTGCGCGAGTCCAACATTGTTGGGAAAGCCGTTCAAACGGATCCAACATGTTGGGACATGCTTCATCGATCACGATAACAAAAGAAATGTTGGACGATGTTGGATGAAAAGTTTGACTAGTTTCAAACTTCATGCAACATTGTCCAACATCGTCCAACATCATCCAACATCGTCCAACAGGGTGTTCAAACGGATCCAACATGTTGCATCCAACAATGTTGCATGATGTTGTGCCAACATGTTGCATCCGTTTGAACGGGCCTTAATCCACCATCACGTGCCGGAGGGCGATTGTAAACGAAACATTTTATTGAGATGGCCTAAGGGACGGACCATTAGAAAAGTTATGGGGGGGGGGGATTGTCAAGCTGCATGAATTTTTTTTACTCCCGAGTTTGCTGTGCAGCAATTTTTTTTTCGGCTAAGATCTCATGCAGGTTTTTTTTTTTGAAAATATTTTATGTACTAATCTATTCAATTTGGAATATTAAGTTATTCCAAATTTAGCTATCTTTGTACTTAACAGTTCTTGTCCTAAGTAAACCTTAAGAGTCATGCCCCTGTGAAAATCTTTTTTTTATCAGGGCTAGCGTGCCCATATTAAAAGTTATACTTTAATATCGATACCTATAAAAGTGTACAGCTGCATCATTCACCTTGCATGGCAAATGTTGTTTATGATTCAAGCTCATAGCGAGACCAGTGAAAATCCCATTAAAACAAATATTTTTGAGAGACGAAAAGTTATGTAAATTTCTTGTGTAAATTTCTCCTGCCTTTTAATAGTGGAGAAATCAAAGGATACATATGTGTACCTCTCACAAAAGAGTTGCTGCAACAAAAACAGTGCGATAGAAGGAAACCATTTGGAGTTGATGGCATCCCTGTACATTTGTGCAGTCCCTGGCATCTGCTTTGCCTCTCTCCCTAGCCTGCGAACAGCATCCCTTACTTGAGGGAGAACGACGATTTTATCGTTTCCGTTTCTCCCCATTCTCTCTACATGGGGACAAACCGCCATTCTCCCTCAAGTAGTAGCCTGTACACAGCCCGGGAACCCGACCCTGACTGCACTCAAATTATACTCAAATCTGACCCTGATCTGCCCAAATCAGGTCAAAACCCTGACCCTACCTGCCCAAACCGAGCTCAAAACCCTGACCCACCCCCGCGGCACATACATAATACGTCAGGAGTACCACCCCGGGGTACACAGACCTCCATAATCCCTTCAAAGGAAGAAAAAGGTCTGTACTATGGATGAGTTAATCGTGTTCTAGGTCACGTGGATAGATACAGGAATGTTGTAACCAGTCGCTGATTGGCTGGTGTCTAATAGCGGGTGCTGATTGGCTTAGCGGTTATGTTGACCTTCGAGCTCGGGATTTCCCGCGGAGCCAGAACTATTCACTCTGGTTTGGAATGGTATTAAGACAAATTGCTATGTCATTTTGTGTCCTGTGCTCAGTTATGCACCTATCAGCGGCTTCCCCGAGGGGTCGGCCCCTGGGCCAACGACCGAGATATGTGGGGAAATACAGGAGGATTGAATGCAAACATTGCCCCTGGTTGGAAAACTAGGGTGGGCGATTTGTTCCTTAAAGATACTATGAAGGTCAGTGAAGTGTTAATAAAGTTTCATTTTCTGTTGAAAATAGAGTGTTCAATGTTATAGAAATACGGTTAGTAACGAGATTCCAGTAGTCAATTCAGGTCCATCGGTCTCATTTTGTGCAAAATGACGGGGGATTGTAGGTCGTGGAAGACCTAACCAGGGGACTTTGAAAGGGACGATTCCCCTACCCCTGGGGGAAATCGTCAATATTTGTTCTGTCTTTTTACAATCCCCCTGGTCAGCCCGTGGGTCGACCCCTCGGGGAAGCCGCTGATAGGTGCATTAATGATAAGAATATCGTTCATGGAACTGCTGCATTTCAAGTTAGGCCTAGCTAGAAAAATCCCGAAAAATGGCCTAAAACTCTTTCCGGATAATCTACAGAAATGCTCTAAAAATCTCAGTTTTATCTCTAAAAATCTTGTAAACACTTCTAAAAATCTCTAAAATTATATCTTTTAAATTTTCTTCCGAAATTAGCGTATTTTTGTTCACTGGCACTTGGAGCCTTTAAAACATACTTCCTTCTCTCTTTCTTCATCTCTTAACTCAACCAGTTCAGCTGCAACTTCAGCAGCCTCGACTGAGTCCGCCATTTTGAACTTACAGGCAAGGCATGCTGGGACTGCATAACTTATTGGGGGGGGGGGGGGGGGTGACAAGCTTCAGAACTACTTAAATACTGCTTATATTCACACGTTATTAATGGTTGAAATTTTTAATCTTAATAATTGTTATAAGATTTCTCTTTTAAAAGCTCAATCTTTTTTAAAATTGTTTTTCTTCTAAAAATCCCGTTAGGCTCTAAAAATCCTCCGCAAAATCCGGAATTTTTGTAGCTAGGCCTATTTGAAGTCTGGGAAGAAATTATTTCTCTCGAATTTCAAGTGAAAAGAAATTGCCTCGGCGGTCAGGCGAGTTCGGCTACGAGCGCGAATTCTGAAACCTCGAATTCACATGGTTCAGTCTCAAACTCAAGAGTTTATCCAATCTTCAACTCCCTCGAGGAAAGAAAGATCTCCAAATCTCTTCCTTTGAAGGGATTACGCCGTCTGTGTATAGGCTATCGAAGAAGGAAATTTATTTATTTTCCCCGCTTCGCAGCGTCCTCCCTCTTTGTCTCTTGCATTGCCATTAACAATAGGAAATGAACAATCTGAAATCTACAATGTGTACCGTCTAGTGTTTCTCGGCCAATGGAAATCGAGATGTAGTTTATGCAAAATTATGCCAGAACACGATTAACGACAGTGTAGCACAGACGTCCCTTCCTGAGTTTGAGGGGAGACGTACGGCTGTACAGAGGCTATCAAGTAGAGGATGCTGTTCGCAGGCTACTATCTCCCCCTCCATGCATGTATGATTTTTTTTTCTATGTTGCTGGCTGTGCATGGATATTTTTTTTTGATAATTTTCCCTTGTATGGATTTTTTTTTTTAATTCCCAAATCGAAGAACATCGAAGAACATTTAGCAAATGACTTAACCTGTGAATTGGATATTCAGTGTGATGTTGAAATACGTAGAAAGTCAGACAAAGATTACTGTTGACAGCCGTCTAACCGTTGAGAGCTTGTAGTAATAGGGCAACTTAAGAGAACGACAAAAGAATCACACAGAAACAGTCTCCGGATCTGATTTCTGCAACAAATAAGGTTAGAACTTTTTAAAATGGCCTTTTAGTGTATTTTCTGAACCTCTAATTTGTTAAGAAGCGTGAAATAGGCATAAATGCGCTGGACCCGTACCCTGGATACCAGAGGCTCACGGTCGTCACGTAAAACAAAACTCCTTCGGGGAATCAAAACTCTTTCGATCGCGGCACATTACAGTATATTCGTACCTGAGCCCCTCTGGAACCAGGGTACTGGACCCGTAGATAGACAGTTGACCTCTCAAGGTCAAATATGTACGTTTTTCAACAGACTTTGAACAGCTCTAGCGTCACGCACAATTATTTGCCCAAAGAAATCTTTACAGTAATCGAGAGATAATCTTTCGATAATTCCAAAAACCTGAAGTTTGATCCATTCAAAGGTTTAGCACATGGTGAAAATTAACTTTATATACGAGATACTTTTATCAACGTGAAATGTATGCCTTCTGAATAAAATTATTTTTCATGTAAAGAATAATACAATATTTCTCAAATATATAACACTAGATATTTAGATATAGTAGAACACGATTTGAGCGTTTTTAAGACTAGATGACTGTTTGTTTTGGTACGCGAGACCGTCAAACTCGTTTCAGAATTTGGCGTCTCAAACAGTCATTTCGACTGAATTTAGTTAATTGCATTTTTGTTGGAAATAAAAAGATATTTTTCCTAAAAAAGTGTACAGTGCTTTTGGTTATACCTTAGCCTATCTGACTTTGAAATAGGAAAGAAATCGCATTTCCGACCCTTGCCGCGAAATTTTAAATTTGTCTGGTTTTTCCTGACAGCCGCTCTTAAGACCTACATTTACTCAGTGGCACATTAACAATAAAGAAAGGGTATTCAAGAAAAACTTAGTGACCCGGCCCATCTGATAGGTAATTATATCATGACCCACCCTGTGTTCTAAAAAATGATTGTGACCGCCCTATTATCCCCCCCCCCCCCCCCCAAACCATAATTAATGACTGGTCCCTAATATTCATAAAAATAAATGTCTGAAATAAAGACATGCGAATGGCTTTATATGTGCAATTTAGTTTAATAGAGTGCATAATTTAAAGCAATGATTCACTGTTAAAAGTCCATTCGAGTGTTTATAGCCTATTCAGACTCTTCCTCTGCTAGGAGTACTCCCTGAAGAGCTGTTTTCCCTTCGCATTTAACGTAGTTCTCAGGGAAGGATCTACATGTACATGTATGTGACTGTCAATCACTCCTATGCATCTGATATGCTCTTGAATTGCTCGCCTTGTCATGCTTGACAAGTAGTGCTGGTCAAGTGCTCTTTTTCCCTCCTTCAGCTCCTTTCTTTCCTAGGCTGAGAGGCTCTTCACAATGTACACAAGTCTCCTCTCTCCATCTTCTTCCTCAATATATCCTCTGATGACACATAGGCCGTGGTTGCTAAAACCAGTTCATGGTTGCTAAAACCTGCCACTTTTTTTTCTCTCATTTGGCCAATCAATCTTTTCCAGTGCATCCGACTGGTTTAACTGTTTCTGCAAAAAAAAAGAAGAAACAAAACATGAAATGAAAATGCAGTTTAGGTAGCCAATGACAATAAATATATTGCTTCTTGAACTTCCAAAGAGAAAATTTGAAAAGTCTCAATAGCTCTAGATGCCACTCGCATGGTGGTGGGCTGATTCACTAATCAGATTAATTATGTTTGTGGAATTCGAAGTTTGGTCTTTTTTCCTACAACTACCGTAAAAGTCCGCCTATAAGCCGCATCCCGCATATAAGCCGCACCCCCACTTTAGGCTTGCGATCTTATCTTGAGATCAATTTGAAAACTTAAAGAAAATATACTGCTTATAAGCCGCACCCCAACTTTAGCGAACTTAAAGAAACATTTTACTTTACCTATGGTTATACTACAGCTTTAGAAGTACATTTTGTATATATGATACGAGGAGAATTACGACTGAACAAGGTTTGACAGGTTTAGATCTTAAATCTATGTGAGCATGCAATCATGTAAACGAAAATGTTTCGGATATTTTGTAATGCACTCACTAGTAACAATCTCCACTTGGGAATTACGACTTACTAGAATGCTGCCTTATGTTTTAAAGAAACGCTATGATTCTGCAAGATCGCACTTGAATTGAATTCTCTCAACCGTGCAGACAATGTCTGTCTGGATTTTGACACAACAACACTGGGGTGCGGGAACTGAGTTTTTATTGCATTGTAGTTCCTATTAAAAAGCACCACACAGCTTGTGTGGTGACTGCACTTAATGTATTACTAGCTTTTTTAAATTAAGTAACAAAATATTTCAAATTTGAACGATTCCACTGATTTTTCTCGAAGTGTCGGTGGGCTCTACAGAAGGGTTGTTTTAGTCTACAAAAGTGTCGAATGACTGCAACAAAGGGGCTCATTGACCCTTTCGAAGAGTCACAGGACTCTTTATCAACTCCTCTAGGGGTCTACTGACCCTCCTAAAGAGTTAACAAACTCTCCCTAAAAGGTCATTTTGATCCTTCATCATTTTGATGGTTGTTTCAGTTCTCGTTAGAAATTCAGAGTTTTTTCAGAGGGGTCAAAACAACCCCTGGGGTCAAAACAATCCCTGGGGTCAAAATGACCCTTACAGACGGTCAAAAACGACTCTTCAGTAAAAGAATTGAAACAACTCCTTGGGGTCTAAACGACTCTTCAGTTTTTACAGTGTATGTGTACATGAATTGCTGTGTTGTATAATATTTTTTAAATTATAAAATAAAGTTGACAGTGAAAATTAAGTGAAAATGACTACACTCGTTTTATAAAGTATGATCTTTCTGCCTCTTAATAAATGTTCGTAAATGTCTCTTAAAGATACAGGATGTATTTAAATGATTTTCAGTTGGTACGATAAATAAACTTAAAGTTACTAGTACATTTAAAGTGTTTCTTAAACATCCTTTAAAGGTACAAGATATCTTTAGCAAGTTTAGCAAGTTTGGCATACATGTATATATGTTCTTAAAGTTACTACTATCTTTAAAGTGTTTATGAAACCAAATTTTGCATCTTTATTTTATTGCAGAATAATAAAGTTCATTCTTTTCTGATTATCAAGAGTATTTATTTTTCAGTTCCGCCTTTTTCGCCATTCAAATTGACTACTTTATGCTAAAAACTGTCCGGTTAGCCGCGCGGCCAAATGAGCTGCGTGACGTCACTCGTTGTTACAAACATGGCGGACTCCAGCGACAAAGTTTCAGAGAAAGCTAAAAATAAGCGAGGAGGTGGAAGATATTGTGGCTGCATGGTGGCCGTGGTTTTCTTCCCGTATTTAACTTTATCCTACGCCAAAATACAATGGACATTGAAGTTCTAATATACAGTGTTACTCATTCACAGTTTGATACAACACAACTACAAGAAATGACGCCAGAACAGTGAATGGCAAATAATACAATATAGGGTTTCTCTGGTTTCCTGTAGAAATTCGTTTAAGAGGATCCCGAATGTTCGTGAATGAAAAACGGACGATAAAACTTGCAAAGAACCCAGAATTTCGAAAGCCGTATAGTCGAACTGAGCCTCAAAAGCTACGCAACTCACTGCCATCAGAGCAGCACTGAGTTAAACACTGTTCCTTGGGATAATGAAAATATCCTTCAGTTTTCAGACCACAGAATAAATAGCCAGTGTCTGACAACGATGCAGTTGTTGTATAAACTCAACTCACGTAACTCAGTCCGGCTCAGAATTCGCTATATTATAAACGCTTTCTCTATCAGTCTATGAATGTTTTTCCATCAGGCATTTTCAACACTATCACAGTGGTGCAGATTAACTTCTCCTGTGCTGGCCATACATTGTAAAAAGAAAGCACTTGTGTTTCCTGCAACAGTTTTGATTAGTTGACAATTTTACAGCCCGTTTGCGGCCGGCAGTCTTTCACTTTTATCAATCGACAATCAACCTGTCAATCATTCCAAATAAGGAAACCTTTTAAGTGTTTTTTGGCCTGCAGTAAAATCACATGTTTTTCTTGACTCACAAACTGAGTCTTATTTTAGAAGTAATATGTTCTTGCAATGCTCCTACTCCTAGCTGTAAACAGTACTAAACATTGCTTATTCGGAACGAGATATTAGCGAATTTCATTAGAATCACGTGACCGATGACATCATATTGTTGTTGTTTTTATTTGTCTTCTTTTCAAGAAAGTATAAAATAATTTTACCTATTCCGGAATTCTACCCGCCAATCCAAGTCCGTTCCCAAAATTATTTCGTGATCATCTCAGGTACTTGATGGGAGTCATTTCCGGTTGGGGATCATTTCGGGTACGATTTGGGGATCATTTCGGGTTCGGGATCATTTGGGGCACGGGATCATTTCGGGTGCTGTACAGACCTTTCCGAAGGCAGAACTGAAAAATAAATATACTCTTGATAATCAGAAAAGAATGAACTTTATTATTCTGCAATAAAATAAAGATGCAAAATTTGGTTTCATAAACACTTTAAGTTCACTCTTAAATCGATTTAAACATGCTTAAATTTAGTAGTGTATTTAAGTGCCTTTATAATTACAGTAAAGTCTCTTAAATTTAGTACTAACTTTAAGAACCATCAGTAAATGTAGCTTATATATACTACTAAATTTAAGGTACCTTTAAGGTTCAAATTAAAGGTTATTAAATTCATGTTTTCGCCTAGTGGCCCAGTTCGAGACAGACTACCCTGGTCCCAGAGGTTTTCTATAGAGAGAGAACAGCCGCGGAGAAAGACCGCAAAGCAGCGATCAGCGAGTTGCGAGAAAACCTCTGGTATCGGTGGATGCGAATCTCACTTTCATGAGGGTCAAGATCTGACTGTCTTTCCTGATTGGAGGAATATTTAATGAGCTCAACAAGAACTGTGATTGGTTAGATATATTATTCTCGGGAACGGAAGGATAAGTAATTATTGTGATATCGTATAGTCTTAGATCTTAGATTTTTACTTCCTTGGATAGTATACACTAATACCGGAAGGTGCATAAAATAATAAGAAAGCTTAAAGCTAGTTACAATACAATGGTGAAGTACAAAGTCAATAAAATAGTGCAAGTGCGGACAATAATAGTTAAATACAGGTATAATAAATAGTCATGTAAATGTAGCTATTTTAAATAAATAAATATATAAACAAATTATAAATGCCTCAGATATGGAGGAGGCTTCATGGACTTGATTGCAGGGCCAATGATGCTCGAAAATAATGCCAATGACGGTGTGTTAGCTACGTGAACTGGTAATTTATTCCAAACACGAATTGTTCGGACGTAAAAAGAGTAGCTAAAGGCCAAGACATTACACGAAGGTTGGCAGTAGTACAGATTATTGTGTCTGGGGTTAGGGACAATATTGTGAGGGAAGTCTATGTCCACCAGGCCATTACGAATTTTATAAAACATAGTGGCCTGCTGGGCAAGTCTTCGATTCTCACCAAGAGTGTCCCAGCCCAGAGAACTAACGAGGTCGGATGTGCTAGTATATCGATCATAGTTATTGCAGACGAACCTTGCTGCAGTCTTTTGAGTTTGTTCTAACTTAGATATATTAGAATCAGTATGAGGGTTCCAGGCCTCTGATGCGTATTCAAGTCTGGGTCTAACAAGCGATTCATATGCTCGTTTTTTAACAGATAAAGAACAAGGTTTCAATGTCCTACGTACGATTCCTAACGTTTTGTTGGCTTTAGATGTAATATTAGAACAATGAGTGTTCCATCGAAGATCGTGTGACTAGAGAGTGGACGGGAATTATTTACGTTTGCTGGCTCAGCTGCGATCGAAGTCCGCTCGATCTCACTCGCACGTAGAAAATTGTAGTATTCGTATGTCGATTCCTCAAATCATCTATGAAGACATCATATCATCTGTACTAAAAGATCGCTTTCCCAAGATAACATTACCTAACATTAAGACAAATTAAGCGTTATTTGGCGTTATAAATCGGAAATCCTACCGACTGGTCATGGAAAGTCGATAATTTTTCAGTTGCTACCAGATACAAGCAAATAATTATCATTGAGAGGGTTTAGATATCCACGGGACGCAATAGTTATTGTTATCTGCCCTCTAAAATCATTGGTGGACTCTCACATTGATCTAAGGTCTTCTCGAACTTTAGAATAGTTGTGTTCTGTAGCATAATTTTCTTGACACTGGATCACTTGTGAAACGCCATTTAGGTCGGTATTCGTTGTAGATCGGCTACGTGCTTTAATGTTTATCCTGCAGACTCTGCAATCGTCGTTTGTTCGGGATTTTACGGCTTTGAGTGGTGTTTTAATTTTACGGGGAGTTCTCTGCTGTGAAAACATACCCGGGTCTACGAACTGAATCGCATGCATTTGACATGTAAACAAATTAATCTCAACCCGAAAACTTCTGGCACAGCATTCTTTTACTCTGACTACCCAACTGAACAAAATTATAATGTGACCCGCACGTGGTATATCTCTCTCCTCATTGGTCGATTTATTAATTAGTCAGTTGATATGTTTGACAGTTTTCAAAACATGAAAGTGAGATTAGCACCCACTGATACCAGATCTAGAGGTTTCCGCTTCGCTGATCGCCGGCTCTTCCCCCTATAGAAAACCTCTGGAACCAGGATAGAGACAGACGCACTCGCCCAAGCACCGCACCAGCCACATACGTGGTGGCGTTACATCTACGAAATCTTTATGATTGGACTCACACAGAAAATTAACTTAACGCATTTACCTCTTACCTTAATCAAATTCACCCCACTCAGTATTACATTACGATTACGATCTAAAATTTAGTCTACATTTTTTTCCTACAGTTTCTTGATGGTTTTCCCTGGTTTTGTTGTGCTTTCTCTTTCAATGTATTCAGTTAACGGCATTATAGGCGACAAAGAAGCCAAATGACAACTTTACCTTTCGGTAAAACCAGATATCCTGACAGATATATTTTTAAAATATGCAGGAATAGGTTGCCCCAGTCTACATCCATGTCTGTACTACTGTGACGACACAAGTATTAAAGGGATCGATGCTGAAGCATCCCTGTACCCCCGGACCGTTATACACAGCGTTTTGGAGGGGATTTCCTCTGCTGCGGCAATAGGTAAGAATGTATTTATCTTCGTCTCGTTTTCCCTCGCCCCAGATTGTTTTGCGACATTTTATTTATTTAATTAATTTAACAAATAATAAAAGCCTCATCCACTTATTACACTATCAGAAAACTTTCGTTGCGTTTCCTAACAATATAATACATTTTAGAGGCTCATTTTGTTGCTTGATGATACGGATTTACGTGCGCAAAGGAAGCAAATAAGCAGTTCAAAACAATAAAGTACGCAAGTGCATGGTACTTTAACAATTACACTACGAGCTCGAAGTTTCTATTGGCTGATAGCTGACGAGAAGCGTAGCTACAATCACTGACATAATGTTGGAACACTGTAGCATGACGTTTCTCCTCCCTCGATGGGTCGCTAACGAGCCATGCAACTATTGAGAACTTTCTGGGCTTAACTTTGCAATTGGGGAATGGGTTTTCCAACTGAATATAATTGTAGCTCCCAGTCAACTACCCGCCATAGAAATTGACAGCTAGTTCATTGAAGTAGAAACATACTAGTATTCTATATGCACAAACAAATAACTTTTCTGCTTTAAAGAGGTCAAATCAGATATTATTGTAATGTTTTTACCTTTTTGCTTGTAAAACGTCCACTCTTCAGTTCGACCACATGGTGAACAATCCCTCACAGAAAATGAGATTGAAAAGGCTTCGCTGTAAATATTGCATTTGTGTGCTCTGTTATGGCATAAGCGAATAAATTGTCTGTATTGAAAAAGTCAAACTAAAGCGTTTTCCTGTACTTTCAGACCAATTTTATCTCACTCGATGACAAATTTGTACATCCGTCATGTTTTTTTCTAAATCTAACGTGGCTATGGGCTTCTGATTGGTCGAAATCGGGGAATTCCAGATATAACAAGGATTGCCATTGGAAATTTGCTACTCACTATGTGATATCTGCAGATTGCTGGATTTGCAATAGAATAGTAGAGAATTGGAATTCAAATTTGAATTCATGAAGGAATAGTTTTTGGAGACTTTTCAACTATACGCGACAATTAGAACAATCCCTCATAACCATGATTTAAATATGTTTCCTACATTGCGAGTAACGTAAAGATTGTGTTCTTCTAGACATGGACATGAACGCCAACATGATCTATTGGAGCGAACTCAGCCCCGAGTGGAGAATAAGAAGAATCAACCTCACGGATGGAAGGATTGAGAATATTATCACTCAAGGTAATACTAAATGAATGAAGTCAGCCCTCAGTTGAATGCCCGGCTGAGAATGGATAAACAACAAACTGTCAACAGGGACAGATTTCCATATTATATATCTGGCATGCAGACATTTCATTGTGGAGTAAATTCATGCTCTTGCAATCTATGCGTTGAACGATGGCTGGGTTTTTCTTTCAAAGTCAAATCTACTTTCTTTTTTTATATAATGTTACGTTCATAACAGATTGAAAAAGGTATAGTACTTCAGTAATATAGTCGAAAGTGAAAAATGTCTGATATCCAAGTTTTGGGTGCTATTTGTGTCACCAGATTTGGGTGAAGTTGAAGGACTGGCTGTTGACTGGATGAACGGACTTCTCTTCTGGACTGACTTTACGTATGATAGAATTGAGGTAGCGCATTTGGACGGCACTAACCGCAAGACCCTGCTCTACAATAGTAATGGAAACAGCAAAACAATTCTAAATCCAACAGCAATTACAGTGCACCCCAATAAAGGGTTAGTATACAACACTGAGCAAATATTGCGAACATTATGAACTTAACTATCACTTCAACACCCTTTTTCTCTGATTATCTCTCTTTATATCTATTAACACACAGGTACATTTTCTGGATAAACTGGTCGATGTATACCTTTTTTGGATCACTAGAGAACAGACCGCATATCCGTAGATCCACCATGGATGGGAGGAGTGAAACCATCATAGCAAGGCTGCATCCATCATTTGAAATGTATCATAATGGATTGGTCATCGACTACTTGAATGACCGTTTGTATTGGATTGAATCCTTTGAGAATAAGGTGGAGTCAGTTCACTTGGATGGAAGTGATAGGATAGAACACAACGCTGCTACTCATAATCCTCTGCCCAAGGACCTTGCTCTGCTTCGTGATGAACTGTTTTACGTTGATGGCAAAACCAAGACCATCGAAAGGTTGGTGATGTTTGTTTTTCTAGTGTTGCATCTACGTTGTATCCTGATTGATAAATCCGTGATCAGAATAAGAGGAACAACATATGTAGAGGAGTTAATAGGTCCGTTTCAGATAGCGGAATCATATCAATAAAATAGCAAGCAAAAGTGTCGTTTTGAACTTCCCGCGGCCTCTTCCATATTAGGAAAATTCCATATTCCATATTTGGAAGAGCGGCAAGGAAATTCAAAATGGCGGTTTCTAGGTCCCAGACCTCTAAATTGACACTCGTTGTTTGATATGTCCCATTATACCGAACTGAATACAATTAAGTGCGATGTTTGAGCGATTGTTGATTGACAGCTGGCGAACTTAATTCGTTGAACCGATTGTAACGATCAGGGAAAGTCTAGAGTTTAACTTTAGTACGAAAATTAAATTTCGATATTATCAGCATAATTCATGCATTGAGCCGCTTTTAGGGACACGTGGTCGAGGAAGCCGCTAACAAGTCCAAACGTGTCATTATTGTAGCCCGAAAAGTCTATATTACGGGTCGTAATAAAATAATAAATCCGAAGGAAAGTGTTATTACAGTACTGACTTAATTTTGCCGTATGAAAAGGGCCTATAAAGTTAATCGTTAGAAGATATGTTTAGATGGATTTCTTTAATGAGGTTAATTACGTTTATTTCGAATTAAAATTTAATCCAAGTGGTAAATAGCCCACTTTAACGATGTTTCGCACGCATCAGAGAACAATAGATGTGGCCCGCCAAATAGTCTGTATGGCCTGCCAGTCTCTTGTTATTCAGATTTTATGTACATTGTTCTAGTTGCGTGCGCAACATTGTCAAAGTGGGTTATTGATAAAGTGGTACCTTATTGGGAGTTCAGTACATTATAGAATTAACAATTTCCTAGCCAAGCCTTTATTTGATTTACTTCAAGGATGAACCGCACGACGTGGGCTAGCATGATGAGTTTTGGGTATCTCGACAGTCGAAATGGACCCACAGGAATAGTAGCATACAATGTCTCACAGCAAACTCCTGGTATGTTTAATATGTATTTAAGCTAAACTCTTTCAATATTGACCTCACATTAGCTGCATGATGCATTCCAGTGCAAAATACAAGAATTCCATTCCTGTTAAACTGGTTAAAGGGAGCCTCGGCGGAAAAACAATATTTTCTTTCAAATATTCTATATGGATGCCTAGATCTATCTTTAATCCAGCCTTTGTTAAATTGTACACTAGTTGTCATTTATGTACACTGTTACCCCTATGGTTACACAATTAAAGAGCTATTATTATTATTATTATTATTATTATTATTATTATTATTATTATTATTATTATTAAAGGTAAAGGTAAAGGTATTCATTTATATAGCGCAAATTCTATATGAATATATCCAAATGCGCTTCACAAGGTTATTTTTGTGATATGGACTGCTATTGTGGCGCAATGTGCTGCCGTGCAGTTTACAATCATGAGTGATTGTTAATTATTACCTCAGAATACCAGGCTGTTGTGTCGGGAGACAATCCCCTACTATTACTACTAGCAGGGACCCGCGGAACTTACCCCACGGTCCCCACCTCCTGGAAATGGTATACCTCATTTGTGATAGCAAACGTGTTCAGAATTTCATTCATGACAACAAAACTGATCGGTTTCCAAAATTTCAAGCTCTGAAAAGAATTACAAAATTAAAGTTATATGGTTACTAAGGCCCCGCTCGGGAAAAATTTGATCGTAGTGGCACTTTAAAGATTTTAAAGCTGCTACTTCATTAAAGGGAAATAGAAAATGAAACTGTCCCAGCATGCTTTGCGGCCAAAACGAAACGGGCAATGGATTTTTACGGGTAGAAAGGAAGGCCGTAGCGACATGGGGTTTTCATCGAAATGTTGTCCATAGAAAACTGCAGATGGTCCTCTTAGTATGGTTGAAATCAACTTTCAGGTGGAGATATGAGAGCGAAAACAAAATTTCAAAACGATTAACCCCCCTCCCACGTCATGTGCGCAAGTATTAACGCAAACATTTCATCTAGTTCGGTGAAATTACATAAGTTAGGCTGGTTTTTATGCCATTAAGTATTCTCTACATACCAAACATTAATTAATGATTTGATGATTGTATTATTTCTATGATTATCGTTAGGAATTATTATTATTAGTATCATATAATTATTATTATTAGTATCATCATCATCATTGGTAGTAGCAGTATTAGTATTGCTGTAGTTGTTTTTGACAATAGACCAATCCATGATTGCCCGCATTATGATATCCACTTAAATGTCTTAAATTAGCAATAGCACCGATACTGCTGAAAAAAGCACCAAATTCGTTAAAATTCTAATGTGTGATCATGAGTTATATCTCACATAGAGTCCAAGATATAGTCGAGTAAAGTGCGCTATTTTTACAGACGTTTGTATGACAGAGGGGGTGCAACAATTTGCAAATATTTGTAAAATTGTCTTATATAATTTGCGGTACTGTATCTTTGCTCTCAAATTTGGGATTTTGACTGATTTTGAGGTGCTCTTTTTAGCAGTGTCAGTGCTATCGGTATTTAAATACATATCATAATGACAATGGCGAACTTGGATTGGTCTATAGGACAACACAGTGACGTCCATAAGATCCAAGATGGTGGCATAGGAGATATTCAAATTAGTTTTATGGACAGAAAATCGGTTCATATAAGTCACAACCAGTGTACAATTTACAAGTAGACAAACACAGCAATAGAACATCCATATGGAACATTTGAGAGCAAATAATATTTTTTGACCGTGGATCATTGAGAATTACGTTCTAGCACATCCGTGTACTCATTGGCGACACAACTTAAAAGAACTCACCAAATAAGCTAAAATAATGTATTACAATATCCTCTGAATTCTCCCCATACCTAAAGTAAAGGTAGTTCTTAACTGAAGCATAGGTTGGAGTTCGTACAACCGCCTCAGCTTTACTGAGAAGATAGTATGGCCCTTGTTTCTTATTACTTTCTTGAAGTTCACCAGTCTAGAGATGTTTCACTCATCGTGTGATATAGTTTGAACCAGAACAGTGGTCCTAAATACCTAATAGAGTGTTTACCGTATGTTATAGTTTAGACCATAACAGTGGTTCTAAGTACATAATAGAGTGTTTACCGTATGTGATAGTTTAGACCACAATAGTGGTACTAAGTACCTAATTAATAGTGCATGTTTACCGTATATGCGAGAGGTGTCCTAAATTCAGAATTCCTTAAAGTGCAAGTAAAGCCATAAAACAACATTAACTCTTTTTGCTCCAAAATATATTTCTAAAATACTTCAGTTGTCTAAATTAGTTTTCTTTGAGAGGCAGGAGCAGAAATTAAACTAGAATAAACGCTACCCGAATTGCGGGATTGATTCATCACAATGAAAACCTACGGGATTTTATTGTAGTAGTTTTCTCTAGGAAGGGAGTTGATTCATCTTATGCCGTCACAGGATCCATGAAAAGTAACCAAAATTAGGGATTAAATGCCAGAAATGTTACAAAATTTGCAAGATTAATACCTTTTCGTGAGAAACAAACACAATAGTACAATATAATATTTTGACATATATTATACTTGCACTTTAAGTTGTAACTCAGCTGTGTTTGATTCCTTCACAGGAACCACCGCATGTACCACCAATAATGGCAACTGCAGCCATCTCTGTTTACCAACTGGTGCAAGCTCGAAAAAGTGCGCATGCCCAAATGGGGTCACACTGCTGAACGACGCTCGTAGCTGCAGTAACGGTAACAAGGATAATATATATTGTTACATAGCCATAAGTTTTCCAGACACAACGCACGCTCGCATTGGCTGATTCAGGGTCACGTGGCAGTCATCAAAATCCAATGTTCCCCGCGCGGGCAACAATTCATCAATTGTTGCCCGCCACGTGATCACATCGTGACAGAAGATGGTGTGATGTGTCGCGCGCGCCACTGGCTAGCTATCTAAAGGCGGGAAATATTTGTTTACCAAAATGTCTATATCTTTATCAAGCGCGAGAGTGAGAAATTGGTAGCCAAAAAAAGACTCAAAACAACACTAAAAATGCAGTAGCGATGCTGGCAGCGTTTTGTGTTGAAAAGCAGCTTCCCGAAGAGAAGAAAACAAACCTCGCTCGTTTCAAGTAGGTCCTGTATTTATGCACAACTTTGCCTCTGGTAAAACGTATGTTTATATATAACAAATCACTTAATGACTGTCCCCTCCGAAATCAGTGAGTTTTGTTTCCCTGAGATCCTCGATGGATCGAGGATCTCGGGGAAACAAAACTCACTGTTTCCTTCGGGGCCAGTCATTAAGTGTTTAATATATACTAGCAGGGACCCGCAAATTAATTATGATATAATAACATAGTCTAGCCGGCTGACCGACTCCTGACACAATGGCGCCAGATTGTGTACTGGTTTTTTTTTAGTACAAGGTGCTGCCTTTGTGAAACAATTTCGTCCACGAGTTGCAAATGGTTATCCCTTCACGTCTTCTCGGATAAGGACGTTAAATTGTAGGCCCATCAGTGGTATGAAGAGCCACCTCGTGGAAATGCCACTGATTAATCCGTTGTTATTATTTTAATTTGTATTATTATTAGCGTGTTGTCGAAAAAGTGCTAAAACTCACAGGCAGCTCGAGTCACTGAATTCGTGTGACGAAAACAAATATGGTCGCCGAAAGAGTATCGATCGAAGCAGGAAAACGGAATAATAACAATAATCAAAAGCCAAGTGATTTGAATGTCTGCCGGTTGTAGTGAGTTTCTGATCTGAAGAGCCTACGATAGTTGGGCGAGGAAACAGTTGTTTCCTTTTATATCAGGAAACTACAGAGAATGACAGACATGAACAAAATATCTTGCTCTTCGATACACCTTACAATGACCTTAGAGTTGTAAGATAAAAAATGAACAGCCTTTTCAACGGATAACATTTCTAACTGTGTTTGAATACATGGTCTTACCTTGTTCGGTCGTTTGACTAATAGGTTTTCCCTAAAACCATCCCGTAAACTCGATGGCTTGCTTGCCTAGGTTTCCCTAAAACAGATTCCCGTAAACTCGATGGCTTGCTCGCCCAGGTTTTCCCTAAAACAGATTCCCGTAAACTCGATGGCTTGCTCGCCCAGGTATTCCCTAAAACAGATTCCCGTAAACTCGATGGCTTGCTCGCCCAACTAAATGTAGAACATTCTTTCCTCAAATGCAACCAAGACCAAGATTTCGCATGATTCATCGTCTTCGTTGGGATACCTGTGGCCGTCACTTTTTGGCGCCATTTTCGGACGCGCGCGCGAGTCCTCTTCTCCATATTAGGATATCGATCGAGGAAGCCTGGAAAAGAGCGTTACACACACACACTTCCGGTAAAAGCGCGCGTTCTGATTGGCTGTTTATCGCCGGTCGAGATTTCCCCGTAATGCCCACGTTATGAGATATGTTAATGCCCGGCAAACTTTGATAGCACTAAGTTAAAAACAGCTGAACTGTCATAATTTTAGAGAAAAACACTGAGAGAAAATGTAAACTGAGCAAGGAAGAATATTCGGCCGAAAGTGAAATTTATTACAGTGAACAAAAACAACATCACCAACGCAACGGCAATGGATGGTGGAGGCTCCGAACAGCCAGCAAGAAATCAAGAGGTTCGTAAATAAAGAAAATAGCTAGTGACATGAAAACCTTCTGTCGGTTCCTGGAGTCGATAAACAAGGAAAACGTAATACTTGCAACCTTACCTCCAGCTGACTTCGACCATCTTTATTTCTTTATTTCACACTCATTACTTTACATTTGGGTAATTTACAGACATGCACTTAATAACTATAATAATAGATATTAGGGGGGGGGGGGGGGGGGGGAGAGGAAAATATATAATAGGAAAAGGTGCAGGGAAGTTGAAGGAACTAAAAGGTTTCTAAGCCAACTCCCCATTAAAGTGAAATAAATATATGCGTAGTGTGATCTGCCTTTGCCTATAAAGTATATAAGTAATCATAGTCATATAATAAATAAATAAATAAATTATATATGGTAAAAAAATACAATAACAACTAAGAAATGTACATTAAGCTGTATCATCTGATTAATCATAATTTCATCACATGCAAGTAAAGTGAAAGAAGATGAAAATTTAGACGTAGGCCATTAAACAGTTATTTTGTATGCGACTTTTAAATTTTGAACGTTGGAGATCTCTTGTGCTAGTTGGTAAATTATTCCAGAGTTTAATACCAGTTGATTTAATAAAAAAAAAATCCATAATTTGTTGAGGCTGGTAAGACAAAGAGGTTCTTTAAAGCATGTCTAGTATTATAGTTATGTATGTTAGAAGCTGGTTTTGCATAATTTTGAAAGGCTTTAGTAACTGATTATTAATATAATCATGCATAAATAGAGCAATATGTAGGTAATTAATTTCTGGTATTTATAGAATGCCAAGGTACTTAAAAAGTGGCGGAGCATGGGATTCCACCTGTTATCCAAGTTCTTCATCGGACATTCCCAAAGGCAAAGTCAGCGGCGATGTATACGATTTTACGAGCTTGCATGGGACACCGGCTTTCTTGTTTTCAAATAGTATCCAAAGATTCCTCTCTGATGAAAATTCTCCAAGGCCAGTCAATATCCTTTGGAATGTCATGTCCATTTTTTGCTGCAAAGCGAAATATGTTGTCCATAAATTGACAAAGCTCGTCCCTCGTTTCCCACGGCAGTCCCTTCCCCGGTACATCTGAGGAAAACTGGAAAGCAAGTTTTGCTGGCTGCAAAATACTTACAGAATTTCCAGTGATAACCAGGTACAACTTCGCAAAACAGGTGACGAGTGTTGATCGAGATATAATCGATGAAGCCTGACTTCAATGAGTTTTCGTCCTTTCGCCCGCATGTTTTCTCCCTTTCCGTCTCAATTCATCAACAACAAAAACAGTGCTGCCTTCTGAAATTAAATTTAGTTCTAATCATACGGATAAATTCTTCAAAATAAAGTTGATTTGAGCCGTAGATTAGCACCTTCTGCGACTGTGCTCATTTTGTGGTACGAGTCGTGAAATAAAACTCAAAAGGGCGCGAAAACTAACTTCCGGCTTTAATTTCCAACTAAAAAAATGCCATATAATAAACATCTTATCTACCTCTTCCGCTCGATCTTTACGGGAATATCAAACCGGTCTTTTTCAAGAACTCGGTCTGATATTTTCCTGTAAAGACCTCGCTCTCGGTTAATATAATAAGAAGTTAATAATCTATATTTAGTTCACATTTGACACGGGTTTCTTTGTTGTTATTCATAGGGCTTTTCTCCGGTATATAGACCGGTTGAACAGTATAGTAACTCAAAGCTTCGGGAGGGATTTGATATTGAGCAGTTAAACCTTGAATTCATAATGAGCTGAATTCAATCCATCAACCCCTCTTTTCCCTCCAGAATATCAAATCACTTCCCGGATTGTAATAATAAAATTACCTAAATCATTATAAAAACATTGCATAGTGTTATTTGTTAAGAAATGTCTAGCGGATAAAATGGCTGCGATTTTTACTTAAAATTTTTTTTAACTCAAGCAACATAAACCCCAAAAGCAATATATGTTAAGTCGAATTGTTGAATTAAAAAGCACTGCATATTTATCGATATAATAAAGTACTTTTACAAAAGCCTTTCTAGCTTTGTAATGTTCTCGACATGATGATGTCCCATATTATTGTCCTTCGCCAAACGTCTTCAGTTTCCCAGCAAACATACATGTATCCCTGCTCTGCCTTTTTCAATTCGTGGCTTCGATGACTTGTAACTAGTTGAGCACAAGTCAAGCTGCTTCTGTCGCTCTTTTCCGGCATTGCACTAACCACACACTCAACATTGTAAACTGTGTGGAAGCTATTAGCGCCGTAAGCAGTCCGAAAAAAATCACTGACGGGATATGTCAGTAATATGTAAAGCGCCATGAGACTGTGGTATATGGCACTATATAAATATGGCCATTATTATGTATTATTACTACCAAATTCATCGGCACGCCTTACTGAAAACCATGTTTTCTATTTTCTATTCAGAATGAGATTCAGATTCGTCTCTAGAGAGTTACATCATCTTTATCGTAAACGAACACTAATGGTTCGAAAAGAAAATGTATTTTGTTAAGCCCCTGGCGCCGGTTAAAGAAATAGGAATATCCTTTTATGAAAAACTTGTCAATGTGAACTTTCAAGTCAGTTCAATTCCTCGGGCCTACGGATTGTATACTTTTAGGGCTTAATGCCTCGGTTCTCGGTATTTAACTCAAGCGCATCCCCAGTTTTTGTAGATCTGATAAAACACTGCTGCGAGTTTTTTTAAACGGCTTCAAAAACGTCGATGTATGGAGTCATGTAATTCAGTTATTTTGGCGATACGAACCTATTTCGGCGGAGAAAATCCAAGTTAAAGTTTATGTCAATCAGGATGAAATCTCTGTCACATTTATAGATCCATTCTCTCTCAGTGATTTCCTTTGTTTTTGCTTCATGCCATTACTAATAAGTTGAATTATGAAATAAACTTTAATAAACCGACCGTTTAAATTTACCGTTGAACTTTTTCCTTTGGAGGAGGAGAGGGGGTTGTTCAACATCAAAACTACAAAAGAGATAATGACAGCATTCTGATATGACCTATTACTGACAAAAAAAAAACATTCTATGACTCACCAGAATAAGTTATTGTTTTCTACTTTTGGCAGCGAATGACTGTTTTTCAACTGTACGTTTTATGGTCCAACATATGCAAGTCTGTCATGTTTAAATAGCAAACTTGGAAAATGATCTATTGCGCTCCACTTTTATGAGGTCCTAGCCTGCGAACATGGCTCATCATGGCTGAGCATGGTTCAACATGGTACAGAAGGGATTTGCTATCAGTCTATTTCAATAATTTACCCAAGGAGGGGGGGGAGGGGTCACAGGCACCCTAGCTAGGACCACCCTATATAGCTATGCCCCTGCCGTTACTTCGAAATAGCCTTTAGTTATGTGCCCGCTGTATGTTGTATTAACGATTTTTTTACTGTTATGATCTGTTCACAGTTACCACTGTTGTTCCACCACCTACTCCACCAGGTAATGAATACATAATGCCTTCTTAAAGGTGAATATGCGAAATGAGATACCTCGTTTTGCTGCTAGGACATATTTCTAACTTCAATTCAAAGTTTTAAGAATCGAATAAGAAAGAGATGTTGCGTGTGGAATAGAAGAAGCATTCGATTGCTTAGTTGCAACATCACCTAATTCATAATGTCGCATAACTGTTGCCAAAAAAGAGCACACATTTCCTTTACCTTGATAAGATACGCAAAACCTCTCATAATCTATACGGTATTTGTGGAAAATAAACAGTGGTATAATCAACTAAAGTCGATTATGGTATGCTAACCGCCGTGGGAAGCGAGTAGAAAGAACTTTAATCGACTTTAGTTGATTACATACCAGTGTTTATCTTCCCCGCCGACGCAGACCAACACTAGCTTTTACAGAAACTAGTTACCAATCATTTGTGGAAAATGTCTTGGATAAAATAAAGTGTGCATATTGCAAGAGTTTTTACTTTATTTTTTTATTGAATATGAATAGAGGGCGGATCCATTATAATAAAAATATTTCCAGCTACAGATAATAAACATTTATATCCTGCAGTGGTACAAGTCCGACTCGTCGGCGGTAGAACAGCAAGTGAAGGAAGAGTGGAGATAAAATATGGAGTTATCTGGGGAACCGTTTGTGACGATCTCTGGGGAATTGAAGAGGCGAACGTCATTTGCAGATCGTTAAACTATTCAAAAGGTAAAATAACCTCCTTCACAGTTAGCGCTATAGTTAACCATCATGATAGATATAGATAGATAGATAGTTTTATTTGCAGATCGTTAAACTACTCAAAAGGTATAATAACCTCCTTGAGTTCACAGTTAGCGCTATAGTTAACCATCATGATAGATATAGATAGATAGATAGATAGATAGATAGTTTTATTTGCAGATCGTTAAACTATTCAAAAGGTATAATAACCTCCTTCTCAGTTAGCGCTATAGTTAACCATTATGATAGATAAAGATAGATAGTTTTATTTGCAGATCGTTGAACTATTCAAAAGGTATAATAATCTCCTTCACAGTTAGCGCTATATAGTTAACCATCATGATAGATATAGATAGATAGATAATTTTATTTGCAGATCGTTAAACTATTCAAAAGGTATAATAACCTCCTTCACAGTTAGCGCTATAGTTAACCACCATGATCACCCTGCCGAGCAGAATGTCAAATCCGATTGCCAAACTAATAGCATAAAATTCTGGGTAAGACTTCTTGCTCTTGACAATAACTCGCTGCTCTCAAAAGCTTATAAGGAAATGAAAAGTACCAATGATGATGATACTTAGATACAAAAATACGTAATATTTTATATAAGTACGGTTTTGGTGAAATTTGGTTGCACGGCAACTCAAATCCTGAACTCAATGTGTTTCCAAAGGTATTCTCAACATGCAGAGCCAGAGATATGGAAAGACAAGAATGTCTCTCTAGCTTGTTGAACGACAATAGAAATAACTCTAACCAGCAAAAAAAATCAAGAACCTTCCGAACGTTTAAAACAGAGGTTGCGCTAGAGAATTATCTCTTACAAATAAAGAACATAAAACACCAAATTTTACTAACTATAAGTTAAGAATAAGCAATCATAATTTAATGATTGAAAAGGGGAGACATGTTCGCCCTTACATCCCTCCCGAAGAGAGGCGGTGCCCTTTTTGTACCTCTGAAAAGGAAGATGAAAAACATTTTCTCACCAATTGTAGATATTACACTGACCTAAAAAGGCAATTGACTAAAGATCTGAGAGAACAGAACAACCTCCAGTTTCAATACCTAACTACTGACAAGCAATGCATGTAGGCTACTAATGAATCCACTAAGAAAATTAATGAAAACTATTTCGAAATGTATTTATGATTACTTCCAAAAGAGAAAAAAGGCATTGCCTTAGATAGCTAGCTTTTCGTTTTTATTCAGTCTAAACTATTATTATTGGTCTCCCACTCATGTAAAAGTCTTTTTGCAAAGTGCCATTAAACAATCGCTGTCTCTCTGTCTGTCTGTCTGTGCCGCCTCAAAGGGTATGGTTTTCGAACTGTTTTAGTATGAAATGGGGTCACACATTTTTCCTTTTTAGTCTGGAATAGGGCGTATGATTTGGACAGGTTTATTGATTTCTCAAAGGAAGGTCATTTAACGTTATTTCTCCTTCAATCAAGTTAAGTATGATGCACTTCTTCTTCCCTTAAATCCACCTCTTCACCTGACTTCTATAAACCTCCTAACTGCTATAATTACCATTTTTCAGCTCTCAAATACACCACAAGTGCGTCATTTGGACGAGGAAGAGGATATATATTGCTTGACAACGTGAAATGTCGTGGAGATGAGAAGTCGATTTCTGCATGTCAGCATAACGGCTGGGGAATAGAAAATTGCTTTCATAGCGAAGATGCCGGTGTTGTCTGTTCCAACATAACGGAAATTCCAACCGTAAACGTATCATCTCATCCACATGTTACTGGTAGGTGGACTGGCTAGATAGATTACGTATTAAAGCTGACTCGAGGATCAGTTCAAACGTTATGTTCTGTACTTTGAAGAAACAGGACTGGAATTGTAGGAAATGATAAATAAAAGCAGAGTCTATATGATGTTGATTAATTGATTTTGAAATTAAAGAACGTCATCGCAAACTGTTAAATTCATGATGTATCCTGTCATAATAATTTGTGGCGAATATTTGTCAATGACCCAACCTCGCAAGCATTTTCATGTATGGTCACTTTCAAAGTATTTGCTTATATACAATGTAGGTTTAAAGATTCGTCTAAGTGGTGGAGAACATGAATTTGAAGGCCGAGTCGAAGTATTTTACAATAACAGATGGGGTGGAATATGTGACGACGATTGGACCACTCAGGATGCCAACGTTGTGTGTCGAATGGCTGGGTATGAAAAAGCCTGGAACCCGTTGTGTTGTGATTACTTTGGCACGTCCAACAATGGGATCATCCTTAGCAGTTTGACGTGTCGTGGAGATGAAAGTTCAATTGACAGGTGTCATCACCCGGGCTGGGAAACGAGTCTATGCACCGATAAACGTACTGTTGCAGTTACTTGTAAGGTTAACCTCACATTAATCAGTGGTAAGTAGTAGCCAACATTTGCTAGTAAAAGATGAAAAGAAGCAAAGCTTACGTTAACTGTACGAGTGGTCTATAATCATCAACCAGATTCTGAGATATACTAGAACATAAAAAGATGCAACTTTTTCCAGTTCGCACTGCCATAGAATCACAGAACCACATAGCGCTTGATTCATTGACGATCATAGACCTTAATGTACTTTAGAAGGAATAAAAGCATCATAAGACTCGGAACTCTGAATTTCTAACGGGACCTGAAACAACCATAGGGGCTGATCAAAATCAGGACCTACCTAATTCATAGATCGAATTGGAATTTAGCGTTGTGGTGTTTTTGGAGGGTGGAAAACCGGAGAACCCGGAGAACTACCCTTGGAGCAAGGGTTAAATACCAACAAACTCAACTCACATATGGCGCCGCGTCAGGAGATCGAACCTGGACCACAGAGGCGTGAGGCGAAGCGCTTAACCACTGCGCCACCCCGACTCCCCTTTTTGCTTGTGGGGCAAAAGAGGAATTCAATATTCTAACGATTCATAATTTTGCATAAAGTTTAAAAAAAAAAACGTTTCATTGTGGTTGATATAGTAATTTTTATTCCAATCGTCACATGTATACATAAGACCACCTGACAGAAGCATCTGTTGTAATAATTTAGCTTCAAGTAAAAGAGGCCTGTTCCAACGTTGAGTAGAAGTGTCATGCTGTGTAACACTGCTGTTATATAATCCTTACTTCAGCAGGAAACGATACAATACGCCTGCGTGACGGACGTAATCCAAATGAAGGTCGCGTCGAACTAAAGCAGAACGGAAGATGGGGGACTGTGTGCGACAATGACTGGGACATTAAAGACGCCAATGTTACCTGCAATCAGCTTGGCTTTCCAGGCGCTTTGTCAGCAACGAAACATGCAGTCTGGGGAAAGGGTGGCGGCAAAATAGTACGTGATCACGTGCAATGCAATGGCACTGAGCAAACCCTTCAGAGCTGTCGCCATAATGAATTGTATGTTCAGTACTGCAGCCACGCAAGCGATGCTGGTGTTGTTTGTAGAAACCGAGATAGCCCAAGTCCAAAGCCAGGTTAGCAAAGCTACATTTTAATTCAAAATAATTATAATGTGGAAGGGCTGTCCCTATAATTGGGATACTTTTCGAACCTTTTAGGTATTTTAATAGTAACTTCCGTAGGATCATTTACCACTGATTATCTTGATACGTCAATCGATTTTATTTCCCTTAATTCCGGTAGGCCATCAGTCACTGCGATCCCGATCTATCAGTGATAGCATAACCCAGCCACTGTCTATTGGGAAACTCGCCATTTGATTGGCTAGCCAGGCACAGTCGATTGATCCGACTTGCGCGCTGCAGACAAAAATAACTTTAAAAATGCCGTTTTTTTCAGTTTTCTCGATCGCTAAGTTGCCGATAGAACGGTGGCTTGGTTATGCTAAAACAATTAGACTGGCTCGCTCTTGGTGTCTACTTTAATTTGATAGTTGACCCAGAGCTGCGCCCCTCGTCATCCGTCAGCGACAGAGCGGAAAAACGGAGCGCATGCGCACTAGCCACTTCATTAAAAGTGAATCAAGATGGCCGCCGAGCGGGAGGGAATCGTAGCTCTTTTTCAGGGACCTCTCACAGCTCAAGAAATACCACGATTGCTTTATTACTTCACACCATGGACTGATATGCTTCAGTGACTTCTTCGAGCCCAAATAACAGATAATCCAGTTCACAGGAAGAACGCTACAATTGCTTGGTCGACTCTGTTTTCAAGGAGAGCGAGTCATTTCGAACTGTTCATATGCGACTGGAAAAACGCCAAAAATAAGAAAACTTGTGAATATATAAGGTTCATACTTCGATAGAGAACTAAGGAGGTGATGGTTTTCAACATATAAAATACCATATTCGAGATTTTCATACCATTTTTCAAACGAAGCATTTGAAGTTACAGTAGTGACTAGACTGTCTACAGTAGTAGAAATCCTGGAACGACGATCATTACCAAAGACTGTAAGTAAATCTACAGAGCTATTATCAGGAAATTATACAATATTTCACTTGATTTGGTTATTATGGTATTACATGTACATCGGCATTTTGACGAATTAGTTGACTGATTTACCAATGTCAAGAAAACGAATTTTCATTTTGTTTTAAAATGAAGTGTTGTATAATAGTATATACATGTAAAAAAAAAAAAAAATGTTATAATTGTTCTGTTTTCAGAAAGCCAACAATAAAATATAGTTGTAATCGAATGCCTTTGGCAAAATAGTTTTGTGTTCATTTAGTTTTGTTCATGTTAGAAGCGGTTGACAGTAATTATGTTGCGTGGGACTTTTGTGCGGTTCTGTATAAAGGGAGGTATGGTGGTTAGTGTATGAAATCAAGAGCCTGCATGTGGACTTTGTGTTTGCTTTACATGCATGTACACGAAACAGTATTTCTTGTTGTTTTCCCAGGAAAAAGGAAGCCTGCAATTGTATACCTTTCCCTTCCCAGCTCCCTCAGTGTTTACTTGATGTTTTTGAATATCTGGACTAAACTGCAAAGGAGCATGTTTGCTTGTGTTAGACTACTTGAGAAATGGAGACTCTTCAAGTACATGTACCATCTGCACTTAATCTCTTGATCTTCACTCTATTCTCCCCTAACACAAGCAAAGTGAGACAAATACATGTGTAGGATAATTGAAAGAGATATAAATAGCCTCCATAGCAAACTACATGCACATGCATGTATGAGAACAAATCTACATTTTTCATGTACACTTTGACTGTTAATTGTTAAAACCTGTTTATAATTGTAACATGGTACAACAGAGGAAGGAGTACTACAAATATTAAAAAAAAAAATTGGTTTAATGTTTTTAACATTCAGCAGAATTCTCTACTATCTTGCTGAGTTTTAATATCCAACCAACTGGTGACATAACACAGAATGCAATAACTTTCCACAAAAGTTAAGCCTTAAAACAGTTGAAACTGTGTGTATGTACATGTCATATCTCTCTTTTTTTCATTTGCCTAATGGTTACTAATACATAATATTTGTACAGGAAAATTCATTGTTAATTTCTTTGAAAAACTTGGTAGCTCCCTCTTTCATGAGCCTTTTTTTGAAGTTACACAGAATTAAACTACATTATTAGCATAATTAATGCAGAGGTTCATTAATTTTCAGTGTAGCTGGCTTGGACTTTGAAAGTAGAGCTATGTGAATATGCCTTCAGTAATAAATGTATGTTAAAATACAAATATAGTATGTGTAGCTGGCTATACATGTATATACAGCTATTTCAGGCTAATATAAGTGCAATGTAGATGCATGCTAGTGCTGGAGCACTGGCTGTAGCCAGGTTATTTTGAAACCCCTGATAATTATAGTGACCATTTTCTGTATGTCTCCATTTTCTGTACACCTGTAGTATACTTATTTTATGAAGTATGTGAACATTAAGTGAAGATTATTTTCTGAAATTATGTGAAGGGCTAATCTAAGAAACATGCCAATAATAGTAAGTGAACATGTTCTTAACTCAGTTGATTTTTTAAATGAAATTTGTATGAATTATGTGAAATGATTTTAAAGGTTAACTGTGAATTGTGTCTTTGTTAAGTGCTTACAGTGTATATATTATTTTATGTGAACTTATTTCAGAGATGAATCATGTGTATATTTTGAATTGCTCATGAATGCAGTACCTAATGAATCATCAAGGCAGGAATAGGGTCAGCTTTTTATTGGATAATATTTTCAAGGAAGGAGGGGGAAGGGTTAGGTGCCCAGTGAATGAGATAGTCCAGTCTGTATAATAAGCACAATTAATTTGGGAAAGGAAAGCAATGAGGGGGAAGTATGTTGGAATGAAGAACATGTTTCTAGTTTCCAATGGGCTTCCATTTTATAATAAAAACAACAATAATAACAATAACAATCAGTGTGTATATTTAGTAAAGAAATTATTAATTAATGATAGTTCTATTATAATGATATTGATGCTAAGAATCTCTGCTTATGATCGTGCATGTTCATTTAAAATCAAAATTTTTAAACATAAGTTTTAAAATGGCAAGTGTGCATTCTGTATTAGGCAGACCCTTTTAAAATGGCTAGGAAGTCTGCTATAACCGAAAGCTCAGGGATGCTCTGATTGTAAACTCTTTCTGAATTTAAGGTTCAGATACAACATACATAAATATGTAATTTATTATATTAGTATTTTGATAGCTACTAAATATTATTTTGTCAAAAATTTAACTTTAAAAAATTAAAAACCCTTGTGATTTGAATTAACATGAACATGCAATGTACGTGTGAGAAGAGATTCTTAGTATTGTTAATAAACATTAGTCAATTAGTTATTTTATGTCATGTTTTGCACATGTATCTGATTGTTAATGTTAGTATCATGAATGAAACCTCATTAACCTCCATAGCCATCATGATTTTCCTTTCCCAAATATATTATCACACCCACATATTAAACTGAATCAACTATCACATTCTTTCAATCAACACTTACAGTGTTACCCTTCCTCATTCAAAATTTGAGTTACAACACCAACACGATTTATTTCTAAATTTCATAAATAGCTTTTGCATATTTTAAGAGAATAACTTATTTTTAATGTTTCATAGATACATAAGTGTTCTTGTTTTTGATGGAGAATAAAGATGAAGAGAAGTGATGGTGCTGAAAAGCATAATTTTTTCGAGTAGATGTGTTCCTTCCAATGCTGTTAATATATGGGACCAGATAACTATGTCATTTTTTTCTACATTAAAAATAAACAGGTTTAAAACACTTAGTCTCAAATAATGAGAAAGTAGATGAAAACTGTATACATTTGTGTTCATAGTTTGCTATATTTGCCTGACTTTGCTTTTGTTTGGGAAGAATAGAGATAAAGATAAATTATGGTGTTTGAAGTCTGTATTTCTCAACAAGTAATCTGTATAACCAGGTGCTCCTTTACTATTTCGGTCCAGATATTCCAAAACAGCAAACAAACACCGAGTGAATTGGGAATAGAATCAAGTTTTACTATTTTACAGGAAAATAAACAAGACCAGAGGTACTGCTTCTTTGCTTGATCTGCATAAAATGTGTATAAAAGCATTTTTATGCAAAGCTTGGGTGAGAATTTAAAGTCCACATGCAGACTCTTGATATGCACCCGATCTCTTACAAAACCACACAAAAATCCCACACAACATAATTAGATAAATTCTAACATGAACAAAATTAAATGAACACAAAACTACTTTGCCAAAGGCATTCGATTACAACTATGTTTTATTGTTGCCTTTCTGAAAACAGAACAATTATAACATTAAAAAAAAAATGTATATACTATTATACAACACTTCATTTTAAAACAAAATAAAAAATCGTTTTCTTTACATTGGACATTGGGAAATCAGTCAACTAATTCGTCAAAATGCCGATGTAATACCATAATAACCAAATCAAGTGAAATATTGTATAATTTCCTGATAATAGCTCTGTAGATTTACTTACAGTCTTTGGTAATGATGATCGTCGTTCCAGGATTTCTACTACTGTAGACAGTCTAGTCACTACTGTAACTTAAAATGCTTCGTTTGAAAAATGGTATGAAAATCTCGAATATGGTATTTTATATGTTGAAACACATTACCACCTTAGTTCTCTACCGAAGTATAAAGCTTATATATTCACAAGTTGCCTTATTTTTTGCGTTTTTCCAGTCGCATATGAACATTTCGAAATGGTTCGTTTTTCTTGAACACAGAGTTGAACGAGCAATTGTAGCGTTCTTTCTGTGGTCTGGATTATGTGTTATTTGGGCTCAGAGAAGCCACTGAAGAATATCAGTCCATGGTGTGAAGTAATAAAGTAATCGTGGTATTTCTTGAGCTGTGAGAGGTCCCTGAAAAAGAGCTACAATCCACTCCCGCTCCCCGGCCATCTTGATTCACTTCAGGATTCACTTTTAATAAAGTGGCTAGTGCGCATGCGCTCCGTTTTTCCGCTCTGTCTCCGTCAGCCCTTATCGTTCACCACCAAATTTTGGCGCGCGCTCATGAGCCAATAGCGGTGACGTGATAGTTGTCGTCCGCGGAGGCAAACCGTAGTATCAGGTGATAGTGCCCGCGCGCTGAGAGCGGAAGACAGTTTTGTGATGAACAATAACGTCAAATAGAGTGTGTCTCAGCCTCGGAACTATCGGCTGATGGTTTCCCTTGGAAATTTGATGTTCTTAAAACTAGCATATTATTTGTTTTAAGAACATCAAATTTCCGCGGGAAGCTCCTATCAAATATTTTCTCTCTCGCGTGATTGGTTAAATGTGTCGAATAACCCGATATTTTCTCTCCGCGAGCGGGAAATAACAGCGAATACACCCTCAATGAGCGTATAAGAGCGCGAGAAAGAAAATATTTGAAGGATGATAACAATAATAACCTTCATATTGACATCAAAATATGCCCTGATATTTGTCCTTGTACATTATCTGATCCTCGAAGCCAATAACAATAATAATTTATTTCAATTAGAAGACGCTATTATAAATTACAAGAAACTTCCTTCCGCAAATAGTTAAACTAATCGAGGCGGGGGAAGAAAAAGGTGATTATATTACAAATTGAGTTAATCAATTAATTATAGCAGAGATCTGACTGTGACGTATAAGTAGAGAAGAAAAAAGGAAAGTTTCCCTCGAGCTTCGCTATCGGCCATATTTCGACGCCACAAATAGGTTATTGTATTTATAGTTCCTCGACGGACACATTCTATTCGTATAATATTAAACCACGAGCTCGCACTCTAACTGTTAATTACCCCCTCTGATCATAATTCCTTTCCACTGAATTTCAGGTGCCGAATCTTTTTTGGTAGTGGCTGAATACGGAAGGAACTTAATTAAACAAGTGCTCTACGAGAACCAATCACATTCCGCGGCCATTCCCATCCCAATCGACGTTTCCAATCCTAGTGCAGTTGCCATAGATTCAGTTACTCGTACCGTCTACTTTAGCACTTTATTACCAGCCAAAATCTACCGAACCTCTCTAACTGGAGAAAAACCCGTGCTTGTCGTTGATGTTGGCGGACGTATCACGGGTCTTGCGGTGGACCCGTTGTGCAAAAAACTGTATTGGTCAGACTACCAACGTCACAGTGTAGTAGTCTCAAACCTTGATGGATCCTACCAGCGTGGTATACTATCCACCCACTTTCCAAAGTCAATAGCTCTTGATATCACATCAGGGTACGTTGAAATGCTTCTTCGCCTATCTTGGAGTTTTCTTGTTTAAACACAACATTACAAATTGCATCACAAATGCAATCATGATACTTATTATATCATGATTATGCCAAGAACGCGAGAAATAGACACAAGAATGCACCAAATATAAGACGGGTAGTTACATTAGAAAGACTTCCCGTCACCATATATGGTAAATCCTATTTGTCGAGCGCGCGCGCAAGGTTTTTTTTGTTATTATGGTAAGAAACTTTCGTTTCATTGCAGAATACATATAATAAATAACTCATTAGTCGGTTAAGCATTAAATACGGCTGTAGTTTTACTCCCCATCCGTATCATGTTTATCTCACCTAAAGGCTCACCAAAATATGCATGACTCGTAAAAATATACAGCCGTATTAGATTCTTAACGAACTAATAACCTCTATGTGTCATTTTCCCTCTTCAAACAGGTTTATGTACTTAACAGCGGGAATCGTACCGTCAGTAATCCTCAAGGCCCAAATGGATGGAACCAATCTTCAAATCCTTACCCACCTCAAAAATAGCTCCTCTCCTTGGGGCTTGGCGTTCGATCGAGTGAATAACAGGATTTATTGGTCCGAATACTCCACAAAAAGCATTCGGTATTTAGATCTAAGCCCAGGATCAACTCCAAAGGATATCATCTCCCAACACATTAACCGACCATATCTAATGGTTGTCAGCAACGGATACCTGCATTGGACAGAGACAAACACAGGATACTGGGGAGAGGTTTTCCGTGCAAACATCGCTCATGGAATGAACCACGAAACAGAGGTAGAAGTGGAAGATTTGTTTGAACCAAGAGGATTGGCTGCGATAGATGCCAACGACACGACAACAAGTAAGATAATAGGCGCTGTAAATAATCCGCGTCATGAAAAAGTATTCTCTCGTTACTTGTATTTTGCTTTTCAATTTTGCTTTCTCATTCAAGTTCAATAGGATGAGCACAGAATTCCGATCAGACAGAGCGAAAAACGAAGTACTCGGGGGTATTAAAGTGCATATAACCCTTTTGCAACTTTTATTGCTTACGAACCTCCGAAGAGTTTTGAGTACTTCTGTGAAGAATGTTTTGGTTTTGAGTGAATACTTTATGTTCTACGCTTGTTTGAAATCGTGTAAATGTGACCTTTCCTGATCCATGACCGCGTAAGCAAAAGCCTGGGTAGATACCTGTATTTACGTCATCTTGATGTCATATAATTATTTCGGCTTTGCAATCATTCCAATAAATACTTAACACGTTGACTAAAATGACTTTTTTCTTTACTAACAACTCCCAAACTGTGTTTATTTTCTCTGCATCGATGTTGTTGTGATAGAAAGGCGCCATGGAGAATAATGCATTAATGAGGTGACGTACATACAGGTTTCGACCCAGGCTTTTACTTACGCGGTCATGGGTCAGGAAAGATCACAAAAGGTCATATTTACACGATTTCAAGCAAGCGTAGAACATAAAGTATTCACTGTAAACCAAAACTTTCTTCACAGAAGTACTCAAAACATTTCGGTGGTTCATAAGCTATCAAAATTGCAAAAGGGTTATAGCTCTTGGGATCAATGTAAAAAAAAAATATTGTTTAAATAAAAAAAAAAATACGGCCGCCGCCAATCAAGAGGGGGTGGTCTATCTCTTCGTGCTTGTTAGATATAGTCTCAACACTTTTTCAGATTCCATAAAGTCATAACCTTAATACCTTGCTATGGCAGTTTACATGGAAACGTGATATGTGACCTTTGAACTCTAATTTTAAAGAAAATTGGGAAAAGCCTCCTGGAGGTCGGTAAAAGTTGTTAATATAGTATATTTTCAGGCAAGTAAATCAAGGTTAGTGCACACGTTCCTGCTCCAATTTGAAAAGTTGTTTATTTTAAGGGGAAGGCAATTTAAGGCAAGTGTGAAATTTGATATCCTCAAGTTTTCACCGGATTAACAAACATTCCAATAATAACCAACTTTTCAAATTGGAGCACCGAAGTGTGCACTAACCTTGATTCTTTTGCATGAAAATATCTACTATATCAACAACTTTTACCGTTCTCCAAATTTTCCTTAAAATTGAACTTCAAAGGTCACATTACACGTTTCCATGGAAACTGTCACACAAATGTATTAAGGTTGTGACTTTATCAAATTTGTCAAAGTGTTAAAACTATTATTTAAAGAGGTAGACCACCCCCTCTTGATTTGCGGCGGCCATATTGGAGACCCATACCTTAACGCCCCTGAGTATTTACTTTATTAATCTTAAACTTAACGTAAAACTAAAATATTTTCACATTGATTTATTTCAGACAACGACCAAAACGTGTAAGACTGCATGCATGTTCACGTCCAGTGATTGTATTTTGTAATTAACTCTAATCGTTCTTCCTCCGATGTCGGTAACCAGGTTCCTGCAACCCCGAAAACAAGGCATGGTACCAATATGATGTGATGTAATATTTCTACTTCTTCTGTCCTCAAAACAGGAAACAATGTTTGTCAAGGCTGTGAATGCCAGCAGTTGTGTCTTCGCATACCATCTGGTTACAAGTGCGCATGTACAAATGGGTTTACATTGCACAGTAACGGCAAGGCCTGTAAGTATGGTTGTCTTCTACTTTCTTTTTTTCCAATATTTGTCACTTAATTACATGCTTAGTTTCCAGGAGGCCTTCACCTCTCAAAACCTTGCATTTTATTGGACCCCATTTGGATTGCACTGACAAAGAATTCTATTGTTTTAGGGTTAGGGTTTGTATTGTTTCAGGGAAACCATTGTTTGGATAGCCAGTACTATGCCATGTTCCGAAGAGGTGAAGGCCGCCTCTTAGTTTTAAGCTGGTTAGATGATGGTTCTCCATAATAATACATGCTCGAGGTCTAATGAAACGCACGTTCGACGGAAATTTTTTTTATTCAATTTGCAAGCCGATAGAGCTTTGGAAATTAGGGAACCAGGGGCGTAGCCAGAGGGTAGGCCAGTCTTACTGGAAAAGGTTGGTGACTGAAAACTGAGATGTGCCTGAATAGACGAGATTGGTGCGAAAGACCGCGTTCTCTATGTAAAAGAGTACTGCAGTCGCGAAATTCGTGAGTTTATTCAGTGCGCGGGAGAAAAGTGAGGGGAGGATTTGGTGATGAGCGGTGGAGTGCCCCCCCCCCCCCCCCCCCCCAAAAAAAAAACAGCAAAATGCTGGCTACGTCTCTGGGAACGTTAGGAAAAAGGCGACAACAGCTAAGAAAACCCATGCTGATGTTGCCTACAAAATGTCTCGTTGCTGATTGGCGAGATTTTGGTCACGTGTTTCTCCTGCTCGAGCGTACATTTATAGAAATGATGCTCTCTTTAATCCAATCAAACTCTGCGGTCTAATGATGCTCCCGTATTTTGTATTATAATTACTTCCCTAGGTACCCGTGACGATTACATTATCATATCCGATACCTACAATCCTGCTATCATAACATTACCGTGGAATGCTAGTAACAGTCAGTACAAGTCAAGCGTAAGATTATCACCAGGCACAACCCCTTTTGCTGTTGAGTGCGATCCTGTCGAACAACGCCTTTATTTCACAGACGATACCCACCGTCGTATAGCTCGAGTGTTTCTTAATGGAAGCTCCGAGGAAACTATAATAGGAAGTGGTTTGTATTCGCCTCAAGGTATTGCCTTGGACCAAATTGGAAGAAAGCTTTATTTCACTGATTACAGGCTGCGTTCATTGAGTGTGTCAGAGTTTGACGGATCAAATATAAAACTCCTCTGGACACATCAACAAGTTAGTCCAACGGCAGTTGAAGTGGATCCAAAGAAGGGGTGAGTCAAACAAAACTCAAGTATTATCATCAAAATTTCATAAACTCGAAATATGAATCGAGAGGCAGTTTTGAACGAGATTTGTTATAACGAGATTTGTTATAACGAGAAAGTGAGAGTTTTAATGCATAATTTTTATACTTTCGATCAATTGTTCTCTATATCTGAATGGGTCTTTTGCAGTTCGACAATCACGTGCCGGGTCTACTGAGTGGCAAAACATATCTGGCTTCATTTATTTCAAGGCACTTGCACGAGATCGGTAGTGTTATTAACAAAACCTGTTTGTAAATACTATTTTTCACCTCCAATCAATTGTTGATCTTTCTAAAACAGCGTTTTTGAAGATAGCTTGTTCGCCAGCATCCAAGGCAACGCCTTTCCCATGGGAATTGGGAGCTCAATTCGTTCATTAATGAAGTATTATATCAGCACGTGATTGTACTATATCAGCACGTGACTGTATTATATCAGCACGTGACTGTTAGCTGCAAAAGACCTATTAGGCATCTCCGTAACTCATCTGATATCTTAGGTAATTACTGTTAAAAAATGCTGCTATAAAGTATTTGATTCATTATTTTCTTATTCAGACTGATTTACTGGGTCACAGAAGCGTATTACTCCTCCATAATCCACCGTGCTGATATGGATGGTAATAACGGTGTGATTCTAACCACGTGGTCAACATCATACTATTTCGCTCCTTCTGCTCTCGCATTGGATCAAACAAGCAATCGCCTCTACTTGGTGGGCTGGCACGATTCGTATATCGAGTATGTCAACCTTGATGATGCTAACCCACACATTCAGCGAATTTTGGGTTATCAAAATTACTTGTATATGCCACATGGGCTTGTTGTGACGTCAAACAGATTCTGCTGGTCTGACTCGGCTAGGAGTGGAGTATTCTGCGCGGCGAAAGACGATCGAGGATATCGACCTGTTACTGCAGTTATTGAAGGATTTAATGGAGCCAAGGATATGCATCTGTGTTCCGGGACCCCTACAGCACCAGGTAGAGTTTCACTGAGTAAATTACGTAACGGTAATATTGTTAAAACTAACACGAATTATGTCGACACTATTATAGCAAAGGCCAATCAACGCATTGGACTTTTAAGACGTATTAGGCATTTACTACCCCGGCGAGCCCGTTTAACTCTATATATAATGCCCTGATATTGCCAATTCTAGATTACGCTGATATCGTATGGGGGGGGATAAAGACAATGTTACCATCATGAATAGTCTACAAATAGTCCAGAACAAGGCTGCTATAAAGTGATTTTAGACATCTCCCCTTTCTCGTCCTCAACAGACGCCCTCCAAACTTTGGGCTGGAAGACGCTTAGTCAACGGCGGCGAGCCCACAGATGTACATTAGTTTACAAACTTATGAACAGTCAAATTTACTTTGATTTTAATATTATATTAAATAAAAAAGATGTACATAATTATAACACTAGGCAGAGGGACAATGCCCATCTTAAACAAGCAAGAACAAACTGGGGAAAGCATTGTTTTACCTATCAGGCTTTGGATGAGTGGAATTCCCTCCCATCCGAAATACGAGATTCGAACTCATTAGCCAATTTTAAAGCGCATTTTACTTCTTAACTTTTTAGATTTCTTATTGTATATACATTTGTATCAATTTTTACTTATGATTGTTATTAATTAGTTGTAACTGTCTTATTAAAACTCTATTTTACTATATTAGTTATGTTACGCAGGGCCCCATTGAAAAACTCCTCGGAAATATGGGCACCCTGTCTGATCATAATTATTATTATTATTACTACATATTAAAAGTCTTCAAATATACCCACTAGAGTATTTGTGATTAACCAATTTATGAATTATTAATAACGAATATGGCCAGCTTACAACATCTCAATTTTAATTTGTTTAGTTTTATACTTACCAAATTCACCTTTCTTGTTTAGTATCGCATCCTTGTGCTGATGACAATAATGGTTACTGCAGCCATCTTTGTCTGTTAAAGCCTAACGGCTATACGTGTGCATGTCCGGACAACCCGGTACCCGGCCACCCGTGTCACGCAACACCGACAGTATACATCCAACCATCTACAACCATGGTACCTTCCTCTACTATCTCGCCCTCTCCTACAACAACTGTCATTCCTACAGCAACCATTGCAACACCTTACCCACCCACCACAAGGACACCAGAAACGCCAGGTTTGTTTAGTTAACACTTACGAGGTTCAGAACTTAATAGGCCTTTTGCAGGAAACATGCAGTCACGTGCTGATATGTCACTTCAATAACCAATGAATTGAGCTCGTGAGCCCATGGGGAAAGGAACAAACTTCAAAACGCTAACGCTGTCTTAGAAAGATCGACAATCGGATTGGAGGTGACAAATAGCATTTACAAACGGGTTTGGCTAATAATAATACCGATCTCGTACAAGTGCCGTTAAATAAATGAAGTCAGATTTTTATGCCATCCAGTACAGTTAACTACGTGATTGCATTCCTGCAAAAGCCCCATTAACTGAAAACGTGTACAGCAGAACCGCTTAATATGGATATCTCGTTATTATGGACGACGTTTTTTTTTTGTCCTGACTGACGGAAAGCCTGTACATTTTTAACTCGTGGATGCACGCATGTGCAGAACGAGTTATTGGGGTTAGGTGGATGCGAGATAATTTATTCATATTTTTTCCTGTGGATCGACGACATGCCGTTGACTTTCCGAATGACGTTTGATTTTCCGAAGATTTATTGACGGACGTTTTTTGTACTATTTCCAAAACGAGAGCTAGTTTTTCATCAGGGGTTCCAAACACCGAGAACAACGAAGGCATGAGGCCGCTTCGGCCGAGTGCTTTTATTGTTTCCAGGTGTTTGGAACCCCTGATGAAAAACGAAGCTCGAGTTTTGGAAATTGCTTGTCCAACTGAAACAATACCTGTATTCATAGATCATTAGGGAGTATTATTTGACTGGTATTTTACTGCATGCAGTTATTGATTATAAGGCTTGTCATTGTTATTTGCTCTGGTTCATTTCAACAAGAATTCCTATAGTGTAGTGGGCACGTCAGAGGACTAGAAATAGAGGGCATTCATAAGGTCGGAATTTTATCTTTTCCTTTACTTCTCCTTATATAATAAAAGCTACAGTAGGATGTCATCCAATAGTTAATTCCAAGTGTCATATTTAGAGTTATGAATATGTTGATTACTAAAGTGGTATATACCAGTTATACTATTGATTGGTATACATGTTTTCACTGGGTATCCAACTGCATGCACGTGGTGTGGCCTGATACATCCAGTGATTGGTGGCCTACCATCATGAATGAGTCATGAGTTTGAGAAGGTACGCGTCCAAGGTTTCGAAAAGATTTGGTCATGCTGGAGAAGATGTATTGACGGTGCCCTTCTAATGCCAGACACTTCAGACCTGTACAGACACGGTAGTGGGTCCCTATCGATCACTTAGTGGTGATGACGTAACGATGACGTCATCGGTAACGTGACTTTAAGTACATGCCCATATCTCCCTCATTTCTAATGCCAGACACTTCAAACCTGGACAGACATGGTAGTGGGCCTTATCAATCACTTAGTGGTGATGACGTACATGTATTTGTAACACTGATGAATATTGTTAATCTGTACGGGCTTTTACTCTATGGATTACACTTGTAGCTGTGTCTTATTTTGGCTTTTCAATGCAATAACAGTATTAGTTTTGGGTAACAAAGGGGACAAAGAAAACATTATCCCAACTGCGTATTTTTTTTGGTAAAACTAGATATACTGACATATTTTGGATTTTTTATACAGTGTTAGGTTGTCCCTGGCTACACCCATGTATCTACTACTGTGACGACACAAGTATTAAAGGGATCGATGCTAAAACATCCTTGTACCCTCGGACCGTCATACACAACGTTCTGGATGAACTTTCATCTGGTGAAGCAATAGGTATAAAGCAGGTTTTTAACTTTGTTTCGCTTTCGTTTTATTTGAATACTGTAACATTATCTAAATTCCATATTAATGCATTCTCTTCAAAATCTCTAAAATAACTTGGGCCCGGTTGTTCGAAGCCCGATTAATTTAACCTAAACCAGGATTAAGGGCAAACTTTAGTTCGATTTGCTAACTTATGAATTACGTGTTTAAGGTTAAAACCTCCTCATAGATGAGAAATGAGAAGTAGTTTTCTACTTGCCTTGCTAGATTTGGAAACAAATACCTTCTACCGAGAAAACCCAAACCATGGGTTAAGACTTAATCCAGGATTAGCGCTAATTGGGCTTCCAACAACCGGGCCCAGGAATATAGCGAAGGAAATCCTAGACCTTAACGGATGCATTTGAGAACCTTCCATGGAAGTCCCTTGAAAGTAATCGTATAAAAGTCCAACGATGTATGTTTGTCCATAAATATCTCAATAGTAACATGGAACACAATTTTGATCTTTCTTTTTAATTAATTAATATACACGATCTAAACGCAACCTTAGAAAGCCCAGTGCCAAACGCAAGAACAATATCGACATTTCTATACGGTCCATATAGTTAATATTAATTCATTTAAAACGGCATTTTATGTTATTTTAGCCAACCGAGTGCGGATTCTAAATTGTTGATAGCAGATTTATGATGATAGCTTTTAGGTTTTAGATTGTTATCGAGTCATTAACTAGTTTTATAATATTCATCATTAGGTATAGTAGATTTTTATGACATTTATACGCTACGATGTTTTTTCTTCAATTTGTGACGTTCGATCTATTTTACTTGTATTTGATAAGATTTACTTTTTTTGTTGATTACCTTGATGAACAGCACTTAGTTAGTGCTCATTAAAGATTATTATAATTTTATTTTTCTGGGCACCTGACCTCCCTTCCCTCTTCTTCCCTCTTCTTCCCTCTCCCTAACTAACAAAGGCCCGGAGCGACTCTTGAGCTTCGTGTGTGCCTTATAGCAACTTCCAGCGTATGTCCATGAACCGCGCGTTCATATCTCATCTCCGCGCCGTAAGAATTAAGCCTAGTAACAGTGCTATCAGGGCGAGGGCAGTTGTCCCAGAGGTGGCAAATTTGGAGTCGGTCAGAAATGTCTTAGTTTCTGTCGTACCACACCGATGTGTTCTTTTGTGTCATAAGGAAATGAACGTTATTTTCCGCCATCGACTGTAGGTTTATTCTCTTTCTGTGACAAGTTGGGATAACTAGCCTCGCTTTCATGCCTGCCTTTATGAATAAGTTAAATAAAGCACAGCTGTAATGTTTAACATTTCTTTTTAGGCACAAGCATGAACAAAACCTTACGTAAGCGTGTAACCCATGGTCAATGGCTATTAGCCAATCAGAGCGCGTGTACTATCGTGGTTATGTCTTAATATATCATGTCTTTCTATGTCCTTTACAAGTATTATACTGGCTGCTGTCTTGGAAGCTGAATGTAGATCGAGGCACGAGCATTGTGAATTTTGTTTAACCTGAAAAGGAAAACTATGTTCTGTTCGGATCTTTCATATTTCGTAAAACTAAAATATAATTATCTCATCTTCTCCTACTCATCTCACCTCCATGTTTAAGATGTTTTTGGACAATTTTATTCTGGTTAACAAATATATCCACTTGTAGACATGGACATGAAATCCCACATGATCTATTGGAGTGAACTCAGTCCCGTGTGGAGAATCAGGAGAATCAACCTCATGAATGGAAGTATTGAAAATGTTATCACTGAAGGTGATGTTTGTCTTAGATTGTATTTTCATTTTATTATTTGTAGTTTGTAGTGACAAGTGGTAGTAGCAGTAGTAGTAGCAGTAGCAGAAGTAGTAGCAGTTAGTAGTTAGAAGTAGCAGTAGTAGCAGTAACAGTAGTAAGTGTAGTAGTAGCAAGTAGTAGTATCATTGGTAGAAGTATCACCAGTAGAAGTATCAGTAGTAGTAGTAGTTATGTAGTAGTTATAAGTAGTAGTAGTAGTAGTTACTGCTGCTACTGCTACTACTCCTACTACTACGACTATTACAACTACTACTAACTGCTACTACCTACTACTGCTACTACCACTAGTCACTACTATTACTACTGCTGCTGCTACTGCAGCTGCTCCTACTAGTACTACTGCTGCTACTGCTACTACTACTGCTGCTGCTGCTGCAGCTACTACTGCTACTGCTACTGCTACTACTGCTACTGCTACTGCTACTGCTGCTACTGCTACTGCTACTGCTACTACTGCTACTGCTACTGCTACTGCTACTACTGCTACTGCTACTGCTACTGCTACTGCTACTACTGCTACTGCTACTGCTACTGTTGCTAGTGCCAGTGCCAGTGCTGCTGCTACTGCTACTGCTGCAGCTACTGCTGCTGCTGCTGCTACTGCTGCTACTGCTGCTGCTGCTGCTACTGCTACTGCTGCAGCTACTGCTACAACTATACTACTACTGCTACTGCTACTACTGCTACTACTGCTACTACTGCTACTACTGCTACTACTGCTACTACTGCTACTACTGCTACTGCTACTACTGCTACAACTATACTACTACTGCTACTACTGCTACTGCTACTGCTACTGCTGCTGCTGCTGCTGCTGCTACTACTATTAGCAATTGATATTATTTGCCTATTCGTAATTGACAGTTTTGAAATGGCATTGAAAAGAAAAGTTTGTTTTAAGAATTGCATGTTTCCAGATTTTTTTTTCTACTTTCAAACATTTCAGCGTGGTATTTCTTTGTATGGATCTAATAATATATATGCATATGCAGTCCGTTGTTTGGCCGGCAACCTCCTTATCAGGTTCTATTTGTGTCACCAGATTTGGGTGAGGTTAGAGGATTGGCTGTTGACTGGGTGAACGGGCTGCTCTTTTGGACTGACTTTTTTAATGAAAGACTCGAGGTAGCGCATTTGAACGGCAGTAACCGCAAGACACTGCACTACAACAGACAAGGATTTAGCAAAAAAGTTGTAAATCCATCAGCAATTGCCGTGTATCCCCAAAAAGGGTTAGTATACAACACTAACAACACTGAAGTAAAACTTCGAACAACTTCGGGGAGCCGGGGTGGCGCAGTGGTTAAGCGCTTCGCCTCTCACCTCTGTGGCCCAGGTTCGATTCCCGGACGCAGCGCCATATGTGAGTTGAGTTTGTTGGTATCTTGCCCTTGCTCCGAGGGTTTTTCTTTGGGTTCTCCGGTTTTCCTCCCTCCGCAAAAAAAACACACGTTAAATTCCAATTCGATCTGTGGATTAGGCGGGACCTGGCTTTGATCAACCCCCATGGTGGATTCAGGTCTCGTTAGAAATTCAGATTTTCAGAGTTCAGAGATTGTGAAGAAAACGTACTTAACTTTCACTTCAAACACCTTTCATCTCTGATTATCAAGGCTCTCTCTTTATATTTATTAATACACAGGTACATTTTCTGGACAAACTGGGCGGTATATACCTTGTTTGGAACACTACATAATAGACCACATATCCGTAGATCCACCATGGATGGACGAAGTGAAACCATCATAACAAGGCTGTATGTAACATTTCAAACATTTAATCATGGATTGGCCATCGACTACGTGAATGATCGTTTGTATTGGATTGAATCGCATGCGAACAAGGTGGAATCGGTTGACTTGGATGGCGGAAACAGGAAAGAACACACTGCTTCTACCTATAATCCTTGGCCCAAGGACCTTGATCTATTTCGTGATGAATTATTTTACGCTGATGGCAATTCGAAGACCATCGAAAGGTTGGTAATTTTATTGTGCATATACTTATTAGTCTTCCTGATAAATTCGCTCGAACAGAAAGAGGCTTTGAAAACTAGGGATAAACTTACGAGACTGGGAAGTTTAATGTTGTTATAGCTCGACATGATCAGTTGTCGTATAAAGGAAGAGAAATTACAATTCCTCTTGTACCTTCATTTTGTAGAACATATTAATTAAGCTCTTTTATAAAATAGATTCGATAGTACGCGCTCTCTGATTGGCTTAAAGCCGTTTTTTCTATAACTATAGAAACATAGAAGTTGAGCGCGCTAGTACTTATTTTCTGTGGGTTAATTTATAAAGGAAATATAAAACATTTCCCCCTTGTTGCTGTAGAGATAGAAACACTTCTAGAAGTTTGGAAGAACTCGAAATAGCTCGCCCTTCGGGTTCGTGTTTTTATAACTCTATAAGAAACACGGGAAATGTTTTCTATTTCTTAAATGGAATATGCATTTTCTAGCCAAACCTATATTTGATTTACCTCAAGGATGAACCGCACGACGTGGGCTAGCATGGTGAATTTTGGGTATCTCGGCAGTCGAAATGGACCCAATGGAATAGTAGCATATGATGTATCAAAGCAAACTCCTGGTACGTATATAACTTTAGGAAATAAATAACGTCATTATATTGTATACTAGATCGATCGGTGCAACCCCAGGCGATTTGAGTACCGCGTTTTCTCGAGAAAGCAAGAATTTTCGGATTTCTCGAGAATCCTCAAGAAAAACCGAAATTCCCAAGTTAAATTTTGAAATCGTTTGAGAGACCTAGAAATTCCCCCCGGGAACAAATTTTAACTGATCATTTTAACTAATTATTATGTCTCAAGAAATGCTGGGAAATCTCGGGAGTCCATAATAACTTTATTTATTTGTATACCTTGAGATCACCTCGCGCTCTCTCGTTCTCTAGATCTCGCTTTGTATTCCTCTTGTTTCAAACTCATAAGAGATGCACCGTAGAACTCAGCTGTGTTTTCATTCCTTTACAGGAACCACCGCGTGTATCACCAATAATGGCGGGTGCAGCCATCTCTGTTTACCAACTGGTGCAAGCTCGAAAACATGCGCATGCCCAAATGGGGCTACGCTGCTGAACGATGGATATCACTGCAGTAACGGTAACAAGGATAATGTGTTTGTACTGTTAGAGCGGTTTTTACATGAGTGTCGTAAAACCAAACGCAAATTACTCACAGCCAGCCAATCACAGGAGGAAGTAAATACGAAAAAGCCAACTGAAGGCTGGAAAAGTTCGTGAATGGGTTTCGCTTGAACCAATCACGAGCCAAAGCAAAAGCAAGACCAAAACATGATTGGTTTTACTTTGCAATTTCATTGGTCGATTAATAACATGCCATTTTCTCGGCCAATAGAAAAGCTAAGTAAACGCAAGACCAAAATACTTTCGACACTCATTTGAAATCCGCTCTATGTCATACAATTACATAATAATAACATTATTATTAGAAAAATTAATATTACGAAATTTGGACATTATAAAACTGAAATGATTAAAGGGATACCCGAGTGAAAAACACATTGGGGCTCAAAAGAATCTTCAACATGTTCTTTGTTCAGAAAATCATCGCGCAGAATTCTATTGTTCTCGGCGACATGTACTTACGGCCGAGAGGTTAAAGTGAGGACGGAATAATTATAACATTGCTAATTAATTCTGCGGGAGAGCGATTGTTATTGGCTTTTGACAAATCGGTTTGGGAATACTCTACTCCCACATCACATGAAGCACATGTCAATCACTGTCAACTGCTCGCTTCATGGGAATACGGGACTCCCAAAGCTCGTTAAAGAAGGTCATCACACTAACTATTGTTGTTATATCAGAAGCCCATTTGTCATTACCGCCCCTGAAGTTCAAAAGCAAAGCCTTTCGTCTGTTCGACCTTGTTATTTCCTTGGTGGGCCAATTACACAGATTCAGACTTAAAACTTATCAATTCGAAGTTTAAGATACCTTGTTTTTGTAAATTTTGGGTTAAATCCATGATTCGAATCGCCGCTTAGTTTATCTCTGAGAAATTAAAGAATCGTGTTGGTTTACTTTTTTCCTATGAATCGTATAAAATGGAGTAAGTTATAACTTTGAGATCGCCGGTGCGATGTTTTTAGCTTTTAAATACTTCTAGAGCACGTATAAACATGAGCAACATCGCAATTTGAAGCTTGAATTATTCTGAATAGAACGTTATGATTTGCTTTTGACGCGCTAAGATTATAGTTTTTATTTAAAGCTCACTAAGATTTGTTTTGTCGCGGTTGCCTTTTACTCAGCTTTAGTTGGAACGGTCCTTTGCCGCCAACTCGGCTGGGCGATTTTTTTAGCTTTTAGATACTTCTAGAGCACGTACGAACATGAGCAACGTATCAATTTGAAGCTTGAAATATTTCAAACATAAGTTTAACAATTGCTTATGACGCACAAATGTTATTTTACAGGTATTTTGATCTTTGGTTTTGAACTTAACGGCACAATGGCCCTGTGCCGCTCTATCTTCCCATTTCACACTTTTAGATAAGGTAATTACAACGTTCTAATTGTATGCTTCTAATTGAATGCTTCCGTTGAGACAATATTCAAACAGACCCGCGTTCGGCTATTGTTTATCTGGCTCGTGCCACTGTTCGTTTCAACGTAAATAGACAGCTAACTGTCAACTTAACATTTAGTTCAGAAAAAATCTAGTACGAACATGGCAACCCGCTCAAGACATCCTCCCGGTTACTACAAATCACGATTTTTTTTAGCGTTTAAATCCTTCTAGAGCACGTACGAAAATCATTGACGTCTCATTTTGAAGCTTGGAATATCTTGAAGTCAACTTTATGATTTGTGTTTGACGCGCAACATCATAGTTTTTATTCAATACTTTCTAAGATTTGTTTTGTTGCCGCTCTTGATTTTAACTAGGCTTTAGTTTGAATGGAATCTGCCGCCAACAGCCGTACGATTTGTTTTAGCTTTTAAATCCTTCTAGAACACGTACGAACATGAGTTACGTCTCATTTTAGAGCTTGAACTAATTTAAACGTAAGTTCAAGATTTGCTCATGACGCGCAAGTGTTATTTTAACAATAATTTTGAGCTTTAGTTTCGATCTTACAACACCGTGGCTCTGTGCCGCTTATAAATATAAAATACATTCGCATATCAGAATAACATCCAAAATATCACGCCCGGCAGATTTCATGGATTTTTCCCTTTTTCCTCCAAGCAGTCAAAATATTTCTTTGATATTGTGTTCGTTTGGGAAATTAGAATTTAGACTTTCCCAAACGAAAATATGAATGATTTGTTTTTCGTATCACAGCAAAAGACCTATTAGACATTTCATTGCGTTGATATATTTTTTATTACGAGTTGTTGTTTACCGGATAATTGGAAGCGTTCCGTTACTTGCAGAATTCTATGGCAGTTTTTCTATCCTTTGATGTGCTTTTTTTTTGCGAAGAAGTATGTTGTCAAACTGTTTGCGAGTTGTTGTTTACCGGTGACAATGGATTTCTTGGCTGCAATTAACAAGTGTTAGAATTATCTCTGGAGATCAAAACTGGCACGGTGACGTTATTCAATTAGATGAATGACCAGTCGGTTCCAAATGACATCAGTGATATGTTAACATATCGTCTTTAGGAGGCGGAGCTACAACTGAAGGAGGCGGAGACAGATTAACTGAAGCGTAGAAGCGCGCATATTCAAATGAGGATTTCAGCAGCTATCGTTGAGAGATTTCATGAAGGTGAAATTAAACCTTAAAAACATATTACTAATCGTGGTCGGTTGGCGCTGAAACTTGGCAGTAAAGGCCTTCAGGATATGTTCATGATTTTGCGCCCTTTTGGTTTTTAGAAGAGGTTTTTATTTGTTCGTAGATCGCTCTCGCATATCACTAGTAGTAAATTTCCCCTTTAAAACACACGAAAAACCCTGAGGTTCCGTGTCATTTTCATACTCATAAAATATGTGTTAGGTATAATATTTCGGCGGGATGGTGAAGTTTATCATCTGATCTACATTTTGCGCCCTTTTGGTTTTTTGTAGCGATTTTCTTTCCTGTTGAAAAAAAAAAAAACCTTAAGCCACTATCGCCATTTTGTACTGTTCCTTTGTAAATTGGCCGTCCTGTTCTAATTAATTTTCGAATTTGGCGGCGTACTGTAACTTTTAAGACCCGGATGTGTCGCGCCATTCTGCCCGATGTGTATTAAAATTTGATCAAAGGTTTTTAGTATTAAGAACGAGCACCTCAAAGTTGGCCCCACGAAGACATGGGCGCCGCCATCTTTGTTTGCATTTACGGAAGTGACGTCACTTCGTCCCACCAGCGTTCTCACTCTCTCACTTATTAGGTGTTTTTAGGATGATAAACGCCTTAACTGTACCTCACATACATTGTAGTTCTTATACTTATTCAGAAGTCACTCGAGTCTTTTAAGCCATGTTGTTTTGCTGTTATTAAATGGCAGTTACGAGACCTTGTTGTTCGTCTGGTAATTTCTCGCCTTCCCAATGCTTTTCTTCCTCCTCCCAGTCTTCTGAACTTTTCTCATAATGTCGTCTTCATCATAATTCCGGTTTCTGTAAGAATTCCTCTGCAATCTCGATGAAAATATATCCACTTTAATTCCGAGCGTGTGAAAATCATACAAAGACAAGTAGCCGCGATACGCTGGTGGGACGAAGTGACGTCACTTCCGTAAATGTAAACAAAGATGGCGGCGCCCATGTCTTCGCGGGGCCAACTTTGAGGTGCTCGTTCTTAATACTAAAAACGTTTGATCAAATTTTAATACATTTTCTGAACAAAGAACATGTTGAAGATTCTTTTGAGCCCCAATGTGTTTTTCGCTCGGGTATCCCTTTAAACATTACTCAGTTTTAAAGTGTTTATGAAACCAAATTTTGCATCTTTATTTTATTGCAGAATAATAAAGTTCATTGCTTTCTGGTTATCAAGAGTATATTTATTTTTCAGTTCCGCCTTCGGAAAGGTCTCTTTTTCGCCATTCAAATTGACTACTTTATGCTAAAAACTGTCCCGTTTGCCACGCGGCCAAATGAGCTGCGTGACGTCACTGTGAGGACTCGCTGTTTATATACTACAAACATGGCAGACTCGGCGAGAAAGTTTCAGGAAAGCTAAAAATAAGCGAGGAGGTGGAAGATATTGTGTGACTGGTGGCCTTGGTTTTCTTCCCGTATTTAACTTTATCCTACGCCAAAATACAATGGACTTTGAAGTTGAGAAAAGCAATAGTCAATGTCCACATTCTATACTCATTTACAGTTTGTACAACTACAACACAACTACAAAAAGTACAAGAAATGACTCACCAAGAACTCGACGATAACTTTAATACTCCTGTACTTTTATGCTGAAGCCAGAACAGTGAATGGCAAATAATACAATATATGGTTTCTCTGGTTTGCTGTAGAAATTCGTTTAAGAGGATCCTGAATGTTCGTGAATGAAAAACGGACGATACTGAAAACTTGCAAAGAACCCAGACGCGGCGCCATATGTGAGTTGAGTTTGTTGGTCTCTCTCTCTCTCGCCCTTGCTCCGAGGGTTTTTCTCCGGGTTCTCCGGGTTTCCTAGCCTCTACAGCCTCTATCCCTCCGCAAAAACCAACACGCTAAATTCCAATTCGATCTGTGGATTAATTAGCCGGGACTTGGCTTTGATCAGCCCCCATGGTTGTTTCAGGTCTCGTTAGAAATTCAGAGAGAATTTCGAACGTATAGTCGAACTGAGCCTCAAAAGCTACGCAACTCACTGCCATCAGAGCAGCAGTTAAACACTGTTCCTTGGGATAATGAAAATATCCTTCTTCAGACCAGAGAATAAATAGCCAGTGTCAACGATGCAGTTGTTATAGCCGAAAATAGTCGGGAACCTCAACTCACGTAACTCTAGCGGCCGGCAGTCTTGCAATTTCTGTCTTTCACTTTTATCAATCGACATGTTCTTTTTATAGCAGGTTATTTCATCCAATAAGAAACGAGCTTTCAGGTCTTCAATGTCAAGCTGTCAGAATTGAACCAATCAGCGACGAGAAATGTTGTAAACAAGTCGAAGTACAGTAAAATGGAGTTTTCGCTGTAGTCAGTTCGCTTAGTTAGATTTGTATGTGGGTTCTTAAAAATATATAGCTTACTTTCCTTCGTCTAGATTGAAGTTTGTATTATAAAACATATAAAAGATGGTTCTCCTTGTTCTATAACAAAATCATGTACTTTCGAGGTCTTGAGATGGTGCTAAATGCATGCACTCGTGTTCTGCACGTGCATCCGCAGTTTTTCACAAAAAAAAATTATAGAACAAGGAGAACCATCTTTTATTTGTTAAGGATTGTGTTGCGTTCTACTGTATTTAATTTTTTGTATTGAATTGTATTGTGCTTTATTATATTGTATTTTTTTGTAGAAATGCGCGTCTTCCTACATGATCATATGAAGGGATTGTCACTTGTGAGTCCTCACAGTGACGTCATTGTAATGGCAGATTCGGTTCCAGGCCCCGGACAGTTTTTAGCATAAAGTAGTCAATTTGAATGGCGAAAAAGAGACCTTTCCGAAGGCGGAACTGAAAAATAAATATACTCTTGATAATCAGAAAAGAATGAACTTTATTTATTTATTTTATTTATTTATTTACAACATTTGGGCGTAACGCCACAGGAAACAAGCAATAGGACTCGAGGTCCCCTACGAGGCTTGTCTCCGCCATGTCAGTGGACCTACGATTTTACGTCCTTATCCGAGAAGACGTGAAGGTCTAACCATTTGCAGTTGGTTCACAAAGGCAGCACCTTCTACTCAGTTATTTTAAGACCCTGAGTGTTGGTCCGGCCGGGGTTTGAACCCGCGACCTCCCGCTCGACAGACCGGAGCTTAACCACTGAGCTAACCGGGAGGCGGTTATTATTCTGCAATAAAATAAAGATGCCAAATTTGGTTTCATAAACACTTTAAATGAACGATTTAGATATAATTGCTATCTTTACCTACACCAAAACCTTTCACCCAACGTCTCTCTACGTAAGGTGATTTTCAGGCAAATAACTATTATTCTCAATCGAGATGGAGAAGTGTAGCCCAGTAGTGGAGTCGTATTGCTGAAATATTGTTGACGTGGTTGTTGAATGCAGCATTGGTGTCGAAATACTTATAAGTAGTAGTGGAGTGGTAGAGTGGTTAGTGTTGAAGAAGTAGTGTGGTGCTGCATGGATAAAGGATCAATTAATTTTATGATCGATATATCGTGGCTGTAGGTTGACTTACGTGTTGATATTAGTTGGATGAAGGGTGGAAGTGTAGTGGATAAATTCGTAAATCAAGTAATTTGGCTTCACCTAGGTCAATGCAAATTGGGTTAGTGTTGGGATTCGGTTTGGAGTTTTGGTTGGAATCAACCATGGATTAGTTTTCAGACCTAAAGTGTTATTAGCTGAATGAGACAATTCTCACTGAATAAAGATGGAGGATGATTTACACATATATAAAATATAGTAGAAAGACTTCATAAATCCATGATACATGTAGTTTATTTGTTTTATAACATCAAATTCGATTTACGTGAAAATAATTACTCGAGCGTGCATTATTTAAGGTTAGAGACTGGCGCGTGCGTGTTCTATTGAAGCAAAATACAGGCACGTGCTAACTGTATATACGATGAACTAAACATTATGAATACAGTATGAATAACCACCTCCCGGTTAGCTCAGTAGTTAAACTCCGGTCTGTCGAGCGGGAGGCGTCACGTGCATGTTCAAACTCCGGCCGGACCAACACTCAGGGTCTTAAAATAACTGAGTAGAAGGTGCTGCCTTTGTGAAACAACTGCAACTGGTTAGACCATCATGTCTTCTCGGGTAGGCTGTTGGGTGATATAGGCTATTCAGGTGTGGTAGATGTTGGATTTATATAGAGTGGATTTGGTTTGGTAGAAGAATTTGGTGTCGATGATTTCGCTGTAATTTTACATTTTATCATCCTGAGATAAGTTCATCCCGAAACAACGTGTGGAACTTTGGTGCTTAGTACAATAATGTTGTATATTTATATGAATGAACATTTTGTTATGTTATGATCTGTTCACAGTCACTACTGTTGCTCCGCCGCCACCTCCACCAGGTAATGAGTGTCAGAGCGGTTTTCGATTGCCTTAAAACCACAACCAAAGTAATCACAGAACCAATCACCGGAGCAAGTAAAAACACAATGAGCCAATCACGAACTGAAGTAATTAACGATTGGTTTTTACTTGAACCAATCACGATCAAAAGTAAACGCAATCGTGGATGGCGTGATGATTGATGGCGATATGGAACAAAATACGTTTCGGTTTTAGTTTAGCACTTGATTGGCTGGTAATCACAAAACATTTTCCACAGCCAATAGGAAAACTGAGCAAACGCAAAACCAAAGCAATCACGGATTGCTTTTCGACACTCAATCGAAATCCGCTCTATTAGTGTAGTATAAAAACAAGAACATTTAATCCTGGTTTCACTAGCGCCGAAAGCGGAAGCATAAGGAGTGTTGCGTTGTAGTGAAAATCAAGAAACGGAGATGTAAGCAGAAGCGTAATATCGACGGAAGTGTAATCAGAAGGAACGCAAGGTTTCCTGCTTACGTTTCGGTTTCTGCTTCCGTTGCTTACGTTCCAGTAAAAACTAGTTACACGTATAAGCAGAATCACAAGAATTTAGCCAATCAGAATACTTATTCTCAGGTACGTAGCAATGTAAATGAGCATGCAAACGAGGTTTCCGTTTCTGGACGAGCCTGCTTATGATATATGTTCATTTTCACTAGAAAATAACGTTCTTCAGTGTGCTCCCGCTTCTGCTTCCGTTGTTAGTGAAAACAATGCTTTATATTTCTGAACTAATGAAAGTCGTTGTTAGTTTGGTTTGGGTGTATATGTAGTTATGATATGAAATCATGTTTGCCGCGTAGCACTAGTAAGTGTAAAGAATGTGATGTAATGTGGTATGATGTAGTGCTATGTGTGCACGCCCTACGAGGGAAAGAGAAAAAATCTCTGACCCAAGTGGGACTCGAACCCAACGACCTCCAGGTTGCATGTCTGGCGCTCTACCAACTGAGCTATCAAGTCAGATGAGAGCAATCGTGGGTATTGGTGCGTTTTATGGGGTCACGGCGATTATATATGTATATGTAGTTATGATATGAAATCATGTTTGCCGCGTAGCACTAGTAAGTGTAAAGAATGTGATGTAAAGTGGTATGCTGTAGTGCTATGTGTGCACGCTCTACGAGGGAATTTTTTTTTTTTTTGGTATTTTGGTATTCTGGTAAGTGCGCCTATAGCCATGGGGAAGAGGTACCCAATTTCGTGATTTTAGCGACAACTAGAGCTGTTGGCTCAGCTCTCCGGCTCTATCTAAAGTAAACCATATAGTTCAGTTACTGTTAATACTTAATCTAAAATATCGTACTGCACTGCAACAGGGTATATACTTAGGCCCTCTGAATACTCATTCCATACATTCTTCATGCCGGATCTCTGCAGTTTAAAACATTAAGACTAGTTCAATTCTACTGAAAGTAAAGCTCGGTTTACCGGGATGGCGGGTTTGGCTGTCTGGCCCGCCTTGGCTGTGAAACACACCTGAGACACCGGGCCAGTCCGGCAAACAGGGTTATCCCGCCTCGTGCAATCGCGATCGTCGGGTTAGCCCGCAACCAATTACAATTATCCCATGCATTGTCCTTGTGGCAGCCATTTTGTAAAACAGCGAGAAACCGCCAAAAACGATCGCGCCAAAGGCCCCCAGCCCGGGCTGGAACGCTCCATGTAATACGGAATGAAACACAGCTTGGCAATCCAGTCCAGCCCGCTAAACAATCAGGCCCCAAGTTATATCATTTAAAAGAACAGTGCCATGACAATGCGCACGCGTAACACATGATTTCTAATAATTAGAAAGACAATGGAAATCACACTGTTTAATGTCACGTACGTCAAAGCTTGTTGACCTTGAACGACCTTTAATTCATTCGCCGGCCGCCGTGATTGCGCGCAATGTAAGAGTTAGCTTTCGTGATTTGCATCAGTTGAGAAGTTCAAGATTAGGAATGATCTCCCCACTGGCCCAAGATGACGAGATGGTTCAAAGATCTACATGTATATGTATGGTATTCGGAACAATTGTAGTTTAACGATTCCACTCGGCAATGGAGTCGTATCGTAAACTACGAACATATTTGCAGAAATTTGTGAAAATATTACGTTCACAGACTGTTTTCGCGAAGCGAAACTAATGTCCTGCCTTAGCTTTGGAGCTCCGTGATTCTTAAGATGAGCTGTTCTGCGATTATATAAGAGCACTTGCACTTCAAAATCACATCGCGCAGAATTCTATTGTTCTCGGCGACATGTACTTACGGCCGAGAGGTTAAAGTGAGGACGGAATAATTATAACATTGCTAATTAATTCTGCGGGAGAGCGATTGTTATTGGCTTTTGACAAATCGGTTTGGGAATACTCTACTCCCACATCACATGAAGCACATGTCAATCACTGTCAACTGCTCGCTTCATGGGAATACGGGACTCCCAAAGCTCGTTAAAGAAGGTCATCACACTAACTATTGTTGTTATATCAGAAGCCCATTTGTCATTACCGCCCCTGAAGTTCAAAAGCAAAGCCTTTCGTCTGTTCGACCTTGTTATTTCCTTGGTGGGCCAATTACACAGATTCAGACTTAAAACTTATCAATTCGAAGTTTAAGATACCTTGTTTTTGTAAATTTTGGGTTAAATCCATGATTCGAATCGCCGCTTAGTTTATCTCTGAGAAATTAAAGAATCGTGTTGGTTTACTTTTTTCCTATGAATCGTATAAAACGGAGTAAGTTATAACTTTGAGATCGCCGGTGCGATGTTTTTAGCTTTTAAATACTTCTAGAGCACGTATAAACATGAGCAACATCGCAATTTGAAGCTTGAATTATTCTGAATAGAACGTTATGATTTGCTTTTGACGCGCTAAGATTATAGTTTTTATTTAAAGCTCACTAAGATTTGTTTTGTCGCGGTTGCCTTTTACTCAGCTTTAGTTGGAACGGTCCTTTGCCGCCAACTCGGCTGGGCGATTTTTTTAGCTTTTAGATACTTCTAGAGCACGTACGAACATGAGCAACGTATCAATTTGAAGCTTGAAATATTTCAAACATAAGTTTAACAATTGCTTATGACGCACAAATGTTATTTTACAGGTATTTTGATCTTTGGTTTTGAACTTAACGGCACAATGGCCCTGTGCCGCTCTATCTTCCCATTTCACACTTTTAGATAAGGTAATTACAACGTTCTAATTGTATGCTTCTAATTGAATGCTTCCGTTGAGACAATATTCAAACAGACCCGCGTTCGGCTATTGTTTATCTGGCTCGTGCCACTGTTCGTTTCAACGTAAATAGACAGCTAACTGTCAACTTAACATTTAGTTCAGAAAAAATCTAGTACGAACATGGCAACCCGCTCAAGACATCCTCCCGGTTACTACAAATCACGATTTTTTTTAGCGTTTAAATCCTTCTAGAGCACGTACGAAAATCATTGACGTCTCATTTTGAAGCTTGGAATATCTTGAAGTCAACTTTATGATTTGTGTTTGACGCGCAACATCATAGTTTTTATTCAATACTTTCTAAGATTTGTTTTGTTGCCGCTCTTGATTTTAACTAGGCTTTAGTTTGAATGGAATCTGCCGCCAACAGCCGTACGATTTGTTTTAGCTTTTAAATCCTTCTAGAACACGTACGAACATGAGTTACGTCTCATTTTAGAGCTTGAACTAATTTAAACGTAAGTTCAAGATTTGCTCATGACGCGCAAGTGTTATTTTAACAATAATTTTGAGCTTTAGTTTCGATCTTACAACACCGTGGCTCTGTGCCGCTTATAAATATAAAATACATTCGCATATCAGAATAACATCCAAAATATCACGCCCGGCAGATTTCATGGATTTTTCCCTTTTTCCTCCAAGCAGTCAAAATATTTCTTTGATATTGTGTTCGTTTGGGAAATTAGAATTTAGACTTTCCCAAACGAAAATATGAATGATTTGTTTTTCGTATCACAGCAAAAGACCTATTAGACATTTCATTGCGTTGATATATTTTTTATTACGAGTTGTTGTTTACCGGATAATTGGAAGCGTTCCGTTACTTGCAGAATTCTATGGCAGTTTTTCTATCCTTTGATGTGCTTTTTTTTTGCGAAGAAGTATGTTGTCAAACTGTTTGCGAGTTGTTGTTTACCGGTGACAATGGATTTCTTGGCTGCAATTAACAAGTGTTAGAATTATCTCTGGAGATCAAAACTGGCACGGTGACGTTATTCAATTAGATGAATGACCAGTCGGTTCCAAATGACATCAGTGATATGTTAACATATCGTCTTTAGGAGGCGGAGCTACAACTGAAGGAGGCGGAGACAGATTAACTGAAGCGTAGAAGCGCGCATATTCAAATGAGGATTTCAGCAGCTATCGTTGAGAGATTTCATGAAGGTGAAATTAAACCTTAAAAACATATTACTAATCGTGGTCGGTTGGCGCTGAAACTTGGCAGTAAAGGCCTTCAGGATATGTTCATGATTTTGCGCCCTTTTGGTTTTTAGAAGAGGTTTTTATTTGTTCGTAGATCGCTCTCGCATATCACTAGTAGTAAATTTCCCCTTTAAAACACACGAAAAACCCTGAGGTTCCGTGTCATTTTCATACTCATAAAATATGTGTTAGGTATAATATTTCGGCGGGATGGTGAAGTTTATCATCTGATCTACATTTTGCGCCCTTTTGGTTTTTTGTAGCGATTTTCTTTCCTGTTGAAAAAAAAAAAAACCTTAAGCCACTATCGCCATTTTGTACTGTTCCTTTGTAAATTGGCCGTCCTGTTCTAATTAATTTTCGAATTTGGCGGCGTACTGTAACTTTTAAGACCCGGATGTGTCGCGCCATTCTGCCCGATGCAGGGAAGAAAAGAGTTGGATGCCCTTGCAAAACAGCGAGCCGGAACTGTACCGCAATGTACAGATGCCATGTCACTGGAATAAACACACGCGGATCATAGTGCATTCAGCATATTTCAGGTGGAGTAAAAGTCTCCCCTACAGTGTGTCGCTGGCTCCAAGTTTTCTAGGTCATTCGTTGTCCCCCTGTCAATGCTTCGGACGAAATTACCAGGAGGTAGAAGCTTTCTTTCGTAGCCACATGATCGCTCCTCTCGACGAACCGTCCAAGGGCATGCCTTCAGAATCAAAAATAGTCGCAAAAAATGTAGATATAAACGAGATAAAATCATAAATCCAAGGGTATGAAACTAAACTACTATTCTGGGTAGGTATAAAATCAAATAAAACTTGAAGACGATGGAAGATGATTTCTTTCGAGCATGAAATCTATCGCCATCTTTGATTTCTTGACAGCCTCACAGTACCACAAAAATCAAACATTCGCACATGCGTTTGAGTGCCGCTGTGTGTAAAAAAAAAGAAGTATTCAAATTCAATCATTCGGATAGAACAGCTTAACTATGTCATCAAATAAAGTGCTCAACTTTACCTTTTACTGAAGAACATCTTGTTCTTATCGCCTCCCGGTTAGCTCAGTGGTTAAACTCCGGTCTGTCGTGCGGGAGGCGTCACGTGCATGTTCAAACACCGGCCGGACCAGGGTCTAAAAATAACTGAGTAGAAGGTGCTGCCTTTGTGATCGAACTGCAAATGGTTAGCCCTTCACGTCTTCTTGGATAAGGACAATAAATCGTAGTCCCTCGGAGACCTCTATAGAGGGGCTTCAAGCCTGTTGAGGTTCTCTGTCCACCTTCGAGCGGTAAAACAGAACAAATCATACATGCATCAACTCATAAATCTTTAAGGTTACCTTCAATACGGAAACGATGGGGAAAACGTTTTCCCGTAGAAATGTAGTTTTAGTAGCAATTTGTCATATACCAAAAACTAAATATTGACGGAGATATACCAAACGGTTTTGTTTGATTGACAGCAGATCAATTAACACATGACAAGTGCTAGCACGTTATTCATTTCACCTACGAGTGTTTACGTTTATTGCGAAATGCTTTTCCACACACGATTCAATAATTTCATCGGTTGTTGACGTTATATCCTCCAAAAAGCAAGAAGGATGCCCTTGGACAACAAAGAAATAAGAAAAACCAATAAGGCCAAAAATGCATACGAGCCAGACTGGAGAAGTCCTCGCAAAACCCGACAAGGGTTCATGTTTTCACTTTCAAACAGAGTGGTCCACATCTGAAGATGAAGAAGAATCGATAGGAGCCAGCCGAAAAAAGATTTGTTTCCAAGAAAGCTTAGACGGTGACTCTGACTCGCTTGAATTCAACACCACGATCTCCGAACATTCACCTTAGCATGTACATGTATTGTCGTGTTGTTTCAGACGGCTATCCTATCGGTGGCATTGGCATTCGCCTTCGATTTCGTTGGCCTTTCTTTCCATTTGGGTGTTCCCTTTCGTTTTCGAGGCCTTTTAGTCTTTCCCATTTTTCAGCAATTGAGCCGTTAACACAAGAATAAAACTACGATTACGAATAACCGGGCGAATTCTTCGCCTCCGATTTCATCCAAAATATAGATTTTTTAAAGCTCCAACTCATGACGAATTTCTTCGATTTGTCTGACATCTTCACGAAATGTCAACTGATATCTCAGCTGCAAAATCGGGGAATAGGGATTTTCTAAAAACCCGCGTATCTATTATGTTTTCGCCTTTTCACGGAAAGCATTATATCTTTGAACTAATCGAAATCTGATAATCCCCGACACGATTTTGTAATACAATTCCTCCGAAATGACATAAAGCAAACAGATTTGAAAACCTTAACATATTTTCGGCGCTGAAGCTTCTAGAAACTCACCGAAATCGAGAAACGGGTGGCGGAAAATTCGAGATTTTCAAAACGCTAAAGACCTTTTATATATCATTGTAGCCAATTTTATAAGCTTTAAAATGATATATGGTTAAGAGGTATCTACGACGTTTCCTCGAGGTGCTACATATTTCACACTGGAAATTAAACGCGCCCTGAAGGTATCCGGTAACCTTAATTTAAGTATAAACATAGGTTCTCAATGGAGAACTCGTGGATACAAGGTTAATTTTATTTAGCAAGAACTGAGTGCATCGCATTATACTTTGTTAAACGGAAAGCAGCGTCAGCTGGCTCATGTTCAATGCATGTTCAAGTTCCTTATTATCCGCTCGACTCTGTCACTATGTATAACACGCGAGCCTAACGTTAAAACTACAGGTGTCTCTATTAGAACTATTTATAGCAAAACCTTTCGTATAAAGACGTCTTTTATCGTTAATTATTATATACTTTAATGGCCGCGGGAAAGAAAGAACCTACAAAATAAGTAATCCATCCGACCATAATCGCAAAAGCTAGCTCGCGTTATTCAAACGTATCAAATTCTATGCTAGCATTTAAGTCTGCATTTCCACATAATTAGGCCGCAAATAGTTTGTATTACAGACAAACTGTCTTCTGTATTATTAGATCTCGAAATCGATCCGAATTAAGCCACGAAATTACTTCAAAATCAAAACGATTTCAGCGAAAAAAAACAACTTCGAAGTCATGGCTTAACTGTTTCACGGTTTATTTGGCTCATGAGCATATTTCATTTGGGCATATAATATGACTGCTTCCCCTAACTATCTAACATTCCATGATTTAACCTTGATTTGACCCGAGTCGGCAACTCGTAATCGATTTCACCACTGTGTTTGTTCTGGCGCAATCAGACTTTTATGTCATTCTTTGAGTTCACTAGACAAGAAATATCTCTAAAATTAGAAAAATAGATCGAATAAAAAGTTCCAAATCAAGGAACTATGTTTTAAGCTTTATCTGACTTTGTAGCTTGTAATAAAGTGGTTTTCTGAAACTGGTGAGGCCTAGGCAAACCCTCTCAACACAAACCTCTCCCACATGGGTTGGACCAGGGGCGTAGCCAGTTAAAATGCGTAACTGAAAAGTAGCGTCACAGTAACGCACCTAATAAGCTAAGTGATTTACCGGGAGTCAGTGAACAATGCGACAGTCTTACTGGAAAAGGTTGGTGACTGAAAAATGAGATGTACCTGCCGCTTCGCCGAGGATCTATATCTCCGATGCAACAGGGACTCAAATTTTGTAAATTTCTTCTAAAACGCAAACATATATAACTATTCAAACGCAATAGCATGATAACCAAAATAAGTCAAGATTTACTTTAACAAGAGTAACATTTGTATAAATTTATAAAGGCTTCTTGTCTTCCAGTTGAGTGCAATATTTATTTCACTGAATAATAATCAGGACGAATTCCGTTGTACTCTCAACAACAATGTTTTTATCTATGATTTCTAACTCAAAACAAATTTGCATTTCAAAGTTGACTAGTTCAGTCAGTTGCATGTTCTTGCATGTAGTTGAGTTTGCGGGGTGGGGTTCGTCTCTTCTAACCTGAGATGGCGCTATTTCGAAAGCCAAAAACATCAGAGGAGAAACAAGAGTTGCCTGAATCTAGTATTCCAGTCAGTATACTTCATATTCGACGATAAAAGTGGGTGTAAAGACATTCCAAAGCGTTCCATGGCTGGCAATCTACTCGAATGAAGGCGCAACTTTAGAATACCAGACCACTAAAACTTGGGAGTCGTAACTACCGGCTACATATAATGAAAGGTACAAAATTATATACCTAGGTAACAGTCCTTTTAATAAATCAAATAATGAATGATTTTGCTCAATTACATAAAAAAATATTTCACATTTGAAGGCTAAAAGTGCATGGGGAGTTGGTTTGAGTATTTCAGAGGAGTATGGGGATGACGAGTGCCTACTGAACTAGAACACTTATAAAACTCTTGATTATTGAACTGGAACACTTACAACACTCTAGATTATCCAACTGGCACACTTATAGAACTGGTAACGTAATATAGTTCTATAAGTCTATCGCCTCCCGATTAGCTCAGTGGTTACGCGCCGGTCTGTTGTACGGGAGGTCGCGGGTTCAACCCCCGGCCGGACCAACATCCCGCGTCAAAATAACAAAACAACTGCAAATGGTTAGACCTTCACGTCTTCTTGGATAAGGACGTAAAATCGTAGGTCCACTGACGGAGGCAGGCCTAGAAGGGACCTTGAGTCCTATAGTTTGTACTCCTGTGATCAGGCTCTGATCCGAATGTCTCAAATCGTAATATAGTCTATCGCACCAAATTGACTCTCGCACTAATCGAATATAAATGAGTTTTAGAAAGTAATGATAATCATAATTCTACCTCAAGCATGTTAAGGCCTGGTTCAGGGGTCAAATTTCGGGTAAAAAATGTTTTCCTTATTTCAACACAGCCGAGTATGGTATGTACGCCAAGTTTCTCACGATAATAGGAATCGCCATTCTTGGCAACCTTAAGTGGTTTGTGTGTAGTAAAACGTGTCACGTGGTCTGTCACGTGACTTAGAACACGAAATCAGTAAATCAAAAATGCGGCTCCGAGTTTAAAACAGCTAGGATGATGAGTGGATATGTTTAGTTAAGGTTGAAGCCTTTTACCTAAATCAACTTAGAAAAGATGACTACGATGTTTCGTTAACGAGTAATTAAGACGAACTTATGAAAAATGGGTCACGTGACTTTTTGTATCCTTAATATCTCCTTAACTTTACGTGATAGTCATGTTTTCTAAGCGTGACCTGAAACACTGTGGGAGCAGTAATGTTTTAGCAGGGTTACTTTATATTCATATGTTATCGTCGCAGCCGCATTTCACTTAAACGATTTTATATAATTATGACGTCATCGATCACGTGATACGACAACCATCCACTTAACAAATTTAAGAAAGTTGATATTAGTATTATGGTGTAATTAGATTTTGTTTAAACTGTTATTTCTGTCAGAAAACATTATTTAACGTACATCTATTTTCCGTTAAATGAACCAGGCCTTAACATGCTTGAGACTGACATCCTGATCGACCATCGGACGAGTTCACGGGTAAAACGACGGATTCTCACTCACCTAGAGTTGAGGTCGCAAGCAACAGGAAGAGAACGTAAACGAGAGAAAGCGTTTTTTCGAGTGGTCCTACTGGGCTCGAACTCGTAACCCTTTGCGTGTACTGCAGTGTAGTGCAGACGTCATGACCGCTACACTAACGGCCCGTCTACCGCCGTTCGAAATATGACAAATGTTCATCCTTGGTGGTCATACGAATTATGATTATCATTATTTTAAGGCGACTTAACAATTAATGATAATCATACTTTTAACCTCGAGATCATGTTGTGATATTGAATACCGATTGCTATATCCAAACTCGTTACCAGGCTATTTGGCCGTGCTAACGCCTAACTGAACGAGCGAGTGAGTGAGTAACACAATTCTCATCACAAAAACTCCTTCCTACGCCACGCTTATCCACGTGTTAATAACACGGAATGTTCCTGGTGAAGTCTTCCTTTTTGAACCCTAATTAGCTTACTTCTTGGTGTTGAAATTATGTTGCTGTAATGTTATTTTCAATCTCTCTACATGTATTTGTTTTCGACTACTTGCATGTATGAAAATGAGGGTCAGTAAAGATGTAACCAGACGTGGTCCAGCTAATCAGCAATATTCATATATTTCAGTGGTACGAGTCCGACTTATCGGCGGTAGAACAGAAAGCGAAGGAAGAGTGGAGGTAAACTATGGAGGCGTCTGGGGAACCGTTTGTGACGATGAATGGGGAATTGAAGAGGCGCAAGTTATTTGCAGATCATTAAATTACTCTAAAGGTATAATCATTAGCAATTAATGTCTTATGCTACATCGCTGACAAACGTAGTGCATGATTTCGTTGCATTTTCCACCATAATTTTCCTAGTAAAAGCATGCCAATCAGCTAGCTTTTGATCTAATCCAACATATACAATTTCATTTTTGGTATATCACCTAAGACCGGCCAAAAAGCAGCCATTATAAGAACATTATAAACGCTCTCATCATATCTACCTATTCATATAACTATTACAAATCTGATGTTAAAAATAATACATGAAAAGGAAAGTAATGTGATTTCGTACTACTTTTTCTTTTTTTAAAGCGGTAGTATCTTCACGCGTTTGTCTTTAAAAGTACCACATCTAATCGCTCTCATTTGTAAATAATGCAACTCACTCCCAAGGATCATTTGTCGTAAGATAAAGTGAAGTTAGAACATCACCTTTCGGCCACCATTCACTTCTCTCGACCTCCGGTTTTCTGAATTTTGTTTTATTTTAATTTCTGTTTCTCATCTTTTCAGCTCTCAAATACACCATAAGAGCGTCATTTGGACGAGGAAGTGGATTTATATGGCTTGACAACGTGAAATGTCGTGGAGACGAGAACTCGATATCTGCATGTCAGCATAACGGCTGGGGAATAGGAAATTGCTGGCATGGCGAAGATGCCGGTGTTGTCTGTTCCAACATATCTCAAACGCCAACCGTAAACGTATCATCTCATCCACATGTTACTGGTAGGTGGACTGGCTAGATACTAATTAAGTTGGCTACGAAAATATTTTAAAAGTCGAATCCTGGGCCTAGTTTCTCAAAAACAGATTTAAAACTAATCCAGAATTAAGAGCAATCATTACTTTCATTTGCTAACTCGGCGACTCTTTAATTGGGTTATAAAACTTTTTCTTAATTGCAATCATATTTCATTCGTATTTGTCTTTCACCAAATCTAACCAGTATTTGATATAGGCGTTGTTGTAATAATCGCATTATTTGCTTATGTAGGTTTACAGATTCGTATACGTGGTGGAGAACATGACTTTGAGGGGCGAGTCGAAGTGTTTTACAAGAACAGATGGGGTGGAATATGTGACGATGATTGGACCATTCAGGATGCTAACGTTGTGTGTCGAATGGCTGGGTATGAAGAAGCCTGGAATCCGATGTGTTGTGGTTACTTTGGTAGGTCCAACAATGGGATCATCCTTAGCAGTTTGACATGTCGTGGAGATGAAAGTTCGGTTGACAGATGTCATCATCCGGGCTGGGAAACGAGTCTATGCACTGATAAGCGTTCTGTTGGAGTCACTTGTAAAGCTAATGTTACAGCAATCAGTGGTAAGTGGTTAGCCACTAAAACATGATCATGACGAGGAGCAAATCTCAAATGCTACTAAGGCTTATAATTAATGTAAGTGGGATCAGGGTGTACTGATCCCATTGTCCTAGTAGATAAATTTAAAAACTACTCATTCACATTTGCATTGAGCCTAAGCAGTGTTATAAACACGTGTTCTAGCCATTTTCGTAAGTTATCAGGTTCATTCCACTAACTATCGAGGAGAAGGAAGTGTCGAGTGGTGGTATGGGACGATTTTCAAAGCAAAACGAGTAACACGAGTCTAGTCTTAAAAGTGTCAAAACCAAGTTAACGTGTTACACGAACAGAAACTTTGCACAAGCTGATCCACGAGACACAAGAAGGGCATCTTTCAATCTTTGATCGATTTGTACCTCAACTTCGTTTTAATTCATACCTTCCAATCAGTGTAACACAATCGGGTAACTTCGGGATAAAAAAGGTTTATCGGCTTATTTTATTATGATATATAAGTACGCTAATATATCCAGATAATGCGTCCTCGTTTCCTTTGCAACAATAAACGTTATTCATCATAGACCTTTAGGTGTTTTTTATTTCGATTTTCAGGAAATGAGACAATACGCCTGCGTGATGGACGTAATCCAAATGAAGGTCGCGTTGAAGTAAAGTACAAAGGAAAATGGGGAACCGTATGTGATGATAATTGGGACATTAAAGATGCCAATGTTACCTGTAATCAACTTGGCTTTCCAGGCGCTTTGTCGGCAACGAGAGAGGCAATCTGGGGAAGGGGTGGTGGCAAAATTGTTCTGGACAACTTGCATTGCAATGGCACTGAGAAAACCCTTCATAGTTGTCGACATAATGGATTGAATATTCACGACTGCAGCCACGCAGAAGATGCTGGTGTTGTTTGTAGAATCCGAGATAGCCCAAATCCAAAGCCAGGTTAGCGAAACTATACATTTTAATTCTAAGGAGAAACTAGAAAAGGGATTTAATTATTACTTTCTATGATAGGATACCTTTGGGACCTTTAGGGATTTTTAACTTAGTACCTAGTGCTCTTTGTGGATACGATCATTTAGCATTGATTTCCTTGGTAGCGCTATCGATTTTGATATTGCAAATACCCTTAGTTCAATAGCATTTTCAATTGGGATCCCGTTTCATCAGTTAATTATTACCCCGACTGATCATAATTCTTTTCCACTGAATTTCAGGTGCTGAATCGTTTTTGGTTCTGACTGAATACAGAAGGAACTTAATTAAACAAGTACTCTACGAGAACCAATCACATTCCCTGGCCATTCCCATCCCAACCTACGTTTCCAGACCTGATGCAGTGGCCATTGATCCAATTACGCATGTCGTCTACTTCACGAGTACTTTTCCTCATAAAATCTACCAAACCTCTCTAACTGTAGAAAACACCGCGGTTATCGTTGATGTTGGCGGTCGTATCACGGGTCTTGCGGTGGACCCGTTGTGCAAAAAACTGTATTGGTCAGACTACCAACGTCACAGTGTAGTAGTCTCAAACCTTGATGGATCCCATCAGCGTGGTATACTATCCACCCGTTTTCCCAAAGCAATAGCTCTTGATATCACATCAGGGTACGTTGAAATTCCTCTTTACGTATAACGAGCTACTAAAAGTGACACAGACTCCAGGTTTTGCTAGGCTTTCGTCAGATACTTAATAAGAAACAGCAGAGGGACTTCTAAACGAACAGGAGTTAAATGGAGACGTGAAAGCCTTTTCATTCCTATTTCCAAAATACCCCAAACAGCTTCAAATACTACACATCTTTCACGCGCGGGAGAGTAAAAGTAATCCGAGCCGCCATATTATTCGTTATTACTGAAGCAAAAGTATCGATAATTCAGTGAAGTGCCCCTCGCCCCATTTTTAAAACTTTCTTCATATAAATTAAAATATTTAGAGTAATTCTCCTGCTTGAACTGTCTATAAACTGTTGAAATTTGCGAAAAGCAACCAAGCTCTAATGTACATCGTGCATTGCCGTGTGACGCAAGATTTTAAAGAAGTGAACAATGGCTGTTGCTTGATCTTAGTTCACTCGACCAATGCCTCAAACTGCCTAGTCATGAAACATTTTGCGCGGACTTATACTCACGATTTTAAAATCAGGAAATTATACCGATTTAACCTTTCTATTTTTCTTCATCCTCAATTTTCATCTAGACTTTGAAAATAAATAAAACTAAAATGGAGTTAGGGGCACTGTAAGTTGAATATTTTCGAGAAGGTCATAAGCCATTTGTGCCTTTATTCCACACGCCCTGAAGTCTTAGTTAAGAAATATGTTTGATTGATTTGTGTTATACCTATATAAAAGCTAGCAGTGGACTAACTAACGAAACGAGACAAAATATTATCCGATCCTGTTTGGAGTATGTTAACGGCAGTTGTTACTGAACGAGGAATTGCTTTTTTATTTTACCTATTCTATTTTCTATTTCATTAACAAAACGATGAATCGTCTCTCCAAAAGGACGCCTCGTCTACTCTGTCTACTCTAAACCAAATTACTCAATGAGGAAGAGGGAGTGACTCCAGGACTCTAGGAGGGAATGGATCTAGGACTCTAGGTGGGAATGACTCGAGAATTCTAGAGGGAATGAGTCGACTGGGACTCTAGAGGGAATGACTCTAGGAGGGAATGACTCGAGTACTCTAGTCTAGGAGGGAATGACTCGAGGACTATATCGAGGGAATAAGTCGAGGATTCTAGGAGGGAATGACTCGAGAATTCTAGAAGGAATGAGTCGACTGGGACTATAGAGGGAATGACTCTAGGAGGGAATGACTCGAGTACTCTAGTCTAGGAGGGAATGACTCGAGGACTATATAGAGGGAATAAGTCGAGGATTCTAGGAGGGAATGACTCGAGAATTCTAGAAGGAATGAGTCGACTGGGACTATAGAGGGAATGACTCTAGGAGGGAATGACTCGAGTACTCTAGTCTAGGAGGGAATGACTCGAGGACTATATAGAGGGAATGAATCTAGGACTCTAGGTGGGAATGACTCGAGAATTCTAGAGGGAATGAGTCGACTGGGACTCTAGAGGGAATGACTCTAGGAAGGAATGACTCCAGTACTCTAGTCTAGGAGGGAATGACTCGAGGACTATATCGAGGGAATAAGTCGAGGATTCTAGGAGGGAATGACTCGAGGATTCTAGAGGGAATAACTTGATCAGACTCAGTAAGTACATAGCAAGATTTCTTTTTCAAAAAAATATTTCTCGTTGCCCTAAAAGATTAGTTGGCATTCACACAGGCATTTTTGGCTATTAACTACCGTGAGATTGACTCACATAGTGACACTGAATTCAATCACTTAACGACTTCATGAATGTTTTTTTACTGCTTTTTTACTTAAGAAAAGCTGATTTCGTTCCGAAAACAACACCCGTTTCCCTCTACTTTTTTTATTACATCATTCATACACACTCATACAATAAAGTAAACTGAGCAGGACAAAACGAGGAAAATAAATAAACATTAACTTAAGGAGTCTCGATCGAAACTCCGAAGCCACATTGCAAATGTAAACTCAAAATTTTCAAGATGTTTTCCTGATTCTGCTCAAACTTTCACAAACAGTACACAAATAATTGATACAACTAATGTCAATATCCTGACCCGATCACACATATACTAATGATGTATTGTGACGTAATTCAAACCCACTTTTCTGACATTTTGTTCCATTGCTCGAAATCTAGTCGAACGATTTTGTTCAAACAACTGGAAACTGTTCAAACTTATCACACACATACATTGTGCATTTTTTTTCAAAATCGCTTGGGCGGACTGGGTTGGCGAAAATTTGGGCTCTTAATTTCTCATCTTACTAACTTTGTCAAAGTTGAAAGGACCGTAGCTTTCTGTCAATAGAAGTGATCAGAATCCAAACTGATTAAAAGTATTCCCCAAAGATTACTAATGCAGTCTTGATTCCAAATAGAATTGTGCTAGCAAAAATAGAAAAACAAGTTGTAAATACTTCTTTTGAGAGAGTAAACAATTCAAAAAATGGCAAAAACAAAAAAATAATCTACAAATTTCAGGCTTTCTAAAAAACAACTCCAGAGAATATTTTAAAAGTTTTTGAGCATTAAATTCATTCTTTCATAAGAATAATACGCCAAATACTATCGCTGAAAATGTCTACGATTGGAGATATGATGTTTCAAAGAGGAGCACATCAGAGCCAAGATTTTGGATAGTTTTAGTTTTAGTGTTTTGTTTACATCTTAGAGCGGCGAGAAATTGTCATAATGATGAGGGGTACAAGGGATAACTAATTTCTGTAAAACGTGTGTGCAGAAACTGCATTGTACCTCCAGACCTGGTCATTATGCCATTTTTGAAAGCTATTCCGTTAGACAGCCGTGGGAGCTCTAGGTGTAAACAAAGCACTTTCTAAAACCTCTGCTCTCATGTTCTTCTCTTTGGAAAATCATATTTCCATTGTAAACATTTTACAGCAACTGGAATTGGTGTATTATTCTTATGAAATATTTAATTTAATGCTCAAAAACTTTTACAAAATTATCTGGAGTTATTTTTTAGAAAACCTGAAATTTGTTGATTGTGAGGTTTTGCAATTTTTTGACTTTTTACTCTCCCGAATGAACTATTCACAACTTTTTTCTCTCTTTTGGCTAGCAAAATTCTATTTGGCATCAATATTTAGTAAGCAATTTAGTAGGGAATTTTAACCAGCTTGGATTCTAATCACTTCTTTGACAGAAAAGCTACCGTCCTTTCAACTTTTACAACGTAAGTAAGGTGAGAGAAAAGTTTAGCGTCAATTTTTTCGCCAACTTCTGCACAAGGGATGTTGATAAAATTTGGTGTATGTACATAAGTTTGAACAGTTTCCAGTTGTTTGAAAAAAATCTCACAATATCAAAAAAGTGGGGTTGAATTACGTCACAATTACGTCATTATTACGTGTGATCGGGTCAAGATTTTGACATTATTAGTTGTATCAATAAATGTTGTACTGTTTGTGAAAATTTGAGCAGAATCAGGTAGAATTCTTAAAAGTTGTGACATTTTGTTTAAATTCACACATTAAATTCACACACACAGTCTCGATCGAGACACCTTAACTGCAGATATGAGCTTGGCTACCCTATACCGCTGTTTAATTTCGTGTTGATAAGCATTACAATTGTTATGCTAATGTACCAACCATAATTTCAAAAGGCCGCTTTGTGTCAGGAACCAATGGCTCTCTGGTTGGCATGACAATGGATGACGTGCATTAAACATCGCTATAGAGAGTAATAGACTATATCGCAACTCCGCCGTCGCAGTGCACTCTGGGATGGATATCTCAGTTTTCCATTGTTGTTGTTGGACGGCCATCTTGGATTTAACAATGGTAACTGAGATATCCATCCCAGAGTGCACTGCGATGGCGGAGTTGCGATATAGTCTATGGTAATGGAGTTTATGTAATGGAGCTCAGTGCGATATTTATATTATCATGGGACAACAGCATCGTTGTAATGCGAACTGAAGAAATACGAAATAATAAAGTAGCTGACCTTCTTGGGATGGTTGGTTTATTATTATTTTTTGCGTCGAATATACAGGAAGCCGTTACCGGGTCTCCCAAGCCAGAGGCTTATCATTAAGTATTACGACGAACTCCAGGGTTAAATTGGAATTTATGTTAGTTTTTGAGGGACATGCATGTGCACGTGCCTTTGCTGAAACAATAGACCCTTTCAGCTTGCCTGTTTGTTGTCCATTTCAGACAACGTGACATTTCCCTTGAGTAATGTTTTTTTTGTTTATCTGTATCCCAAGAGGAAATGTACCAATTTGTATAATTGGAAAACAAAGCACTGAATCCTCTGGAGAACTATCACGTGGTCTGAAGTGGGGCAACAAACAGGCAAGCTGAAAGGGTCTCTTCATTGCTTATTTGAACAGTCTAATCTGTTTCTTATCATTTGTTTCTTGTATTTAAAAAGGTTGATGTACTTAACAGCGGGAATTGTACCATCAGTAATCCTCAAAGCCCAAATGGATGGAACCAATCTTCAAATCCTTACACACCTAAAAAATAGCTCTTCTCCTTGGGGCTTAGCATTCGATCGAGTGAATAACAGGATTTATTGGTCCGAATATGCCACACAAAGCATTCGGTATTTAGATCTAAGTCAAGGATCAACTCCAAAGGATATCATCTCTCAACACATTAACCGACCATATCTAATGGTTGTCAGTAACGGATACTTGCACTGGACCGAAAGGACCGCAGGATACTGGGGAGAGGTTTTCCGCGCAAACATCGCTCCTGGAATGAACCACACAACAGAGATAGAAGTGGAAGATTTATTTGAACCAGGAGGATTGGCTGCGATAGATGTCAACGACACGACAACAAGTAAGATGATAGGCGCCGTAAAAAACCGCGCCTATTATAATAGGAACGTGTATTATAATAGGAATCGTAAGCAGCCACTACGGCGAGTTAGTAATTATATGATGACGGAACAAAGGATTCACTTGTCCGCAGTTGCTTTAGTGTTTCTTTTATTTGCCTTTTTAGTTTTGTCTTCTCATTCAGGGGCTAATTCAATAACACTTTTACACGTATATTTTACAAGTCTAGTCATTGTTTTCCGGCGAAGAAACAATGGCCAGACTTGTAAAGTACGCTAGTAAAAGTTTCAGGTTTAATAAGATAAGCTATAAGAACAGAAAAACGGAGTGATTTACCTTTCGTTTACTTAGCGGAAAACTAAAAGTTGTTCACATTACATTTTTGCAGACCAAAATGTGTGCGAATTCTAATTCGTGCATGTAAACGTGCAGTAGTTGTACATCATAATTAACTGTATTTTTGCAGACCAAAATGTGTGAGAATTCTAATTCGTGCATGTAAACGTGCAGTAGTTGTACATCATAATTAACTGTATTTTTGCAGTCCAAAATGTGTGCGAATTCTAATTCGTGCATGTACACGTGCAGTAGTTGTATATCATAATTAACTGTATTTTTGCAGACCAAAATGTGTGCGAATTCTAATTCGTGCATGTAAACGTGCAGTAGTTGTATATCATAATTAACTGTATTTTTGCAGACCAAAATGTGTGCGAATTCTAATTCGTGCATGTAAACGTGCAGTAGTTGTACATCATAATTAACTGTATTTTGCCGTCGTGCTAGACTTTCCTTTAATTATTTGTACCGCCGTGCCATATATCACTTGTTACTAAATACGAATTATTCAAATTCGATCTAACATTTGAAATATTTTCTGCTCAAAACAGAAAGTAATGTTTGTGAAGGATGTAACTGCCAGCATTTGTGTCTTCGCATACAGTCTGGTCACAAGTGCGCATGCGCCAATGGTTATATACTGCACATTGACGGCAAGACCTGTAAGTACATGTATGACTCCATTCATGCTGCAAGGTTTTAAAGGATTTTTGGTTATTTCCCTTTCTTCCAAAATTCAAAATGAAACCAGGGCCCGGTTCCTGAAAGCCCGATTAGCGCTAATCCAGAGTTAATTACCATGACAACTAATATGTTTTGTTGAGAGTTAATCCAGGATTAGCGCTAATCGGGCTTTGACGAACCGGGCCCAGGTCAGCAAATGAGATTCCAGCGTGATTGGTATGGAGAAATTAGATTTTGACAACACGCAGTTTGCTCATTATTTTTATTTTTATAAAAGAAATAAAAAACTTGTCCGCGTGCTATTTTGAGTTATATATTAAGCACTTGGGAATTGTAATAAGAAGACGAGAGAAGTGTGGAGATGCACTCCGCGCCGCGTCGTGAGTTTCCCAACACTTCTCTCGTCTTCTTACAATTCCCACGTGCTTCTATAACTCAACACAGCAGACGGACAAGTTTTCCATATCTTCAATACAGGCTCGCGCTGATTGTACGATGAACGAAAATTAATGATTACTGCATGGCGCCGAAGGCCGAAGTATGAAGTTAGAATATTAATCACCAATAAAGCACTGTCATTAGCCAATCACCTGCTTGGATTTTGTACTGTGCACGAAGTTAGAATATTAATCACCAATAAAGCACTGTCATTAGCCAATCATCTGCTTGGATTTTGTATTGTGCACGAAGTTAGAATATTTGATTAATTCATAATCCTCTTGTTTGAATCTCCTCCACTTATAATTGCATACTTCATTTTTTTCCCTTTTTTTCCTTTTCTTCCTTCTTCTTCCTTTCTCCATAACACTTCTTTATCTGTATTAAGTTAATCTTATTGTACTATAAACACAAAAAGTACAATCTAAAGAAGAAAAAAAGACAGTCTAAATATAATAAGCTTTCAGCTTCTATTTAGGCTGTTTTTCTCCACCGTTAGTTTTTGTTTTTTTGTTATAATACGGCATCAATTTCTTTATATTTCTAATTATGTGAATGAAGTTGTGTGCTGTTATGTAGTGTAGTGTAGCGTAGTGTAGTAGTACCTTTTTATACATGTTTGTAATTGGTGGTTTTTTCGTAATAAATGATGATGATGTCGAATTTGTCAAATTAATCACAGACATAAACTCTCTAACCCTTTTAATATTTCAACTGAGCACATGCACAGCGTGCTGTGGTCACCAATAAAGCACTGTCATTAGCCAATCACCTGCTTGGATTTCGTATTGTGCACGAAGTTAGAATATTAATCACCAATAAAGCACTGTCATTAGCCAATCACCTGCTTGGATTTTGTATTGTGCACGAAGTTAGAATATTAATCACCAATAAAGCACTGTCATTAGCCAATCACTTGCTTGGATTTTGTATTGTGCACGAAGTTAGAATATTAATCACCAATAAAGCACTGTCATTAGCCAATCACCTGCTTGGATTTTGTACTGTGCACGAAGTTAGAATATTAATCACCAATAAAGCACTGTCATTAGCCAATCATCTGCTTGGATTTTGTATTGTGCACGAAGTTAGAATATTAATCACCAATAAAGCACTGCCATCAGCCAATCACCTGCTTGGATTTTGTATTGTGCACGAAGTTAGAATATTAATCACCAATAAAGCACTGCCATCAGCCAATCACCTGCTTGGATTTTGTATTGTGCACGAAGTTAGAATATTAATCACCAATAAAGCACTGTCATTAGCCAATCACCTGCTTGGATTTTGTATTGTGCACGAAGTTAGAATATTAATCACCAATAAAGCACTGTCATTAGCCAATCACTTGCTTGGATTTTGTATTGTGCACGAAGTTAGAATATTAATCACCAATAAAGCACTGTCATTAGCCAATCACCTGCTTGGATTTTGTACTGTTCACGAAGTTAGAATATTAATCACCAATAAAGCACTGTCATTAGCCAATCACCTGCTTGGATTGTGTACTGTGCACGAAGTTAGAATATTAATCACCAATAAAGCACTGTCATTAGCCAATCACCTGCTTGGATTTTGTACTGTGCACGCAGTTAGAATATTAATCACCAATAAAGCACTGTCATTAGCCAATCATCTGCTAGGATTGTGTACTGTGCACGAAGTTAGAATATTAATCACCAATAAAGCACTGTCATTAGCCAATCACCTGCTTGGATTTTGTACTGTGCACGCAGTTAGAATATTAATCACCAATAAAGCACTGTCATTAGCCAATCACCTGCTTGGATTTTGTACTGTGCACGCAGTTGGAATATTAAACAAAATATTGTACGCTCAATGTGGTGCACGATGATTAGGGAACATCCGGAAAAAGTCATTGGAAAGCAAACGACTGGCTTATTGGCTAAATGTTGCTCACGGGTTTCTCCTGCTTAAGCGTGCAGTTATAAAAAGAATGATGCAGGACGAGCTGTTAAGCCAATCCCTGCGTTCTTGTGATGCTCTCGTAATTTGTATTATAATTACTTCCCTAGGTACCCGTGACGATTACATTATCATATCCGATACCTACAATCCAGAGATGATAACATTACCGTGGAATGCTAATAACAGTCAGCACAAGTCAAGCGTAAGGTTATCACCAGGCACAACCCCTTTTGCTGTTGACTGCGATCCTGTCGAAGAACGCCTTTATTTCACAGACAATGCTCACCATTTTATAGCTCGAGTGTTTCTTAATGGAAGCTCCCAGGAAACTATAATTGGAAGTGGTTTGTATTCGCCTCAAGGTATTGCCTTGGACCTGGTTGGGAGAAAGCTTTATTTCACTAATTACAGGCTGCAGTCATTGAGTGTGTCAGAGTTTGACGGATCAAATATAAAACTCCTCTGGACACATCAACAATTCAGTCCAACGGCTGTCGAAGTGGATTCAAAGAAGGGGTAAGTCAAACAAAACTCAATTATCTTACCCTTGCTTCGAGGGTTGTTCTCCGGGTTTCCTCCCTCCTCAAAAACCCAATTCCAATTCCCTGGCGTTCGTCGGAATAGCTAAACACAAGCCTCTGGTTTGAGAGACCCAGTAACGGCTCCCTGTATCTTCGATGCAAAATAATCCATTTGGCATTTGGAATTATCATCTTAAATTCAGCTCCATGATATCAATCAAGTGCGAACAAAACTGCAACAAGCACAACAAAATAAGAAGGAATCAAAAGCAACATGGTAGATCAGCACGGTTACTGTAATGCATGACGTGACATTGAAATGGTTTCCCATTGTTTTGGTCCTGCTGATCCAATCAAATTACATAAAAAACGGTACAGTACGGTTACGGTAAGGCTACGGACATGCCGCAGTGTGTCCCACTCATACGAAATCTGCTCTAAGAGGAGAGATGGCCAAATGTTTATACAACTTAGCATATGGCTCACGTGATTTTTATGATGACGATCGAGCTAGCTATGAAGCATTGTACAAAAACGGTTTTTAACTCTTGTCTTGCTAATGACAAGATAACTCGTTTTCAGTGTCGTATTTCCCTCTGCTAAATGAGATTTTATATACTCGTATTTAATGTAGGATCTGCGCATATATAGATAATTTTTATGATAATCAGTCCGAAACGTGCGCTCTGATTGGTCAAGAGCCGTGTGTCATTAGGACACACATATGGATGGCGTCATGAGAGCGCGCAACCAATTTCTCAACTCGTTTTGATTGGCTATTTTCATAGTTTTTAGTTTGCGATTATTAAATAAAACAAATAGATTCCATCCTGCCGTGCGTCTGTCCTCTCATAGAGGCACAGATGACGTCACAACGTGAAGAGAACATCAGTTACTCGCCTGCGTCTCGTGGCACACTTCTTTGTTCTCTTCACGTTGTGACGTCATCTGTGCCTCTATAAGAGGCGAATATAATTTATTCTATAAACTACAGTGTTTTACAAGGATTTCCAACACAAAGAAATACCGTATCCAAACACACGTAAAAATACGATAATTTTACGTGTGTGGATATCGCCTCTCAACCAATCAGTGATTTCCACGTCACGTGCTTACCCTTGCTTCGAACAACCAGGCCCAGGTAACAATACATGGACGCATGGAGATATATATGGAAATTATCTTCTCGTGTTCAACTCCATATCTCACTCGATAGATATCGAGTTCAACACTCACGATGGGTTCCGCCATAGGGTGCAGCCCGATATAATCAGACACTGCATACTGCTCACTTGTCAGATATACACTAGAAAATGCCTCTGCTGTATTCGCCAACCTACCACAGTATCTATCTGCCTCCTTAGAGAATATACAAACGCGAGCCTTATCTATAATACTTCCCAACATCGCATACAACGAGGCTTTAGTTGAGGCAGGTCTGTTGACCCTCGCAGAGAGGCGGGTGGTAGCCTGCAACAAGTTTATAAAGACCATTAAGCCTAGTATGGAATCGCTAGCCCGCTGGTGAACTGTACACTAGTCAGATTACAATTACAAATTTAGCGGCTATTCTAGGGATAAAGATACCTTGCTTCGAACAACTGGACCTGGAACCCTGGATAGCAAAAAAAATAAAATTCATTTATTGAAAGGCACTTGTTATTAGCAAAACCTTTTTTTTCTCTCAACCTCCAATCGATTGCCGATCTTTCTGAAACAGCGTTTTAAAGTTTGTTTGCCATATCCAGTAAAGATCATGAGCAATTCATTCGTTATCAGCATGTGACTGTTAGCTGCAAAAGGCCTGTTAGCGTGGCGTGGTATATACTTCATGGTAGTGTTTCGTTCCATATAGTCTCCCTGCATAATACTGTAAAACAGTAGAGAAAATGATTATGCAGGGAGACTATATGGAGCGAAACACTACCATGAAGTATATACCCGTAGCGTAGCCTGGCGTACGTTTTAACTACAGTCCGACCCGAGTTTAGACAAAATCCTTGACTCAAAATAAAACTTTGAAACGAAAAATATATATTATCCACGTTTATAACTTTGACTGTCGGAATTTATGATTTAGGAATTTGTATATTGACGAAATGATCAACAACGCTGGAAACGTCTTTCCGAACTTGCGTATGCATGCATGGTTGGTGTCAAAATTGTGAAGTAAAAACTACATTGCGTTTGGTTATGAGATGAAGCCCCGCAAACAATTTGAATTCCTTCGGGAACGATGAGTTTTTGCTTAATAATAATAATAATAATAATAATAATAATAATAATGCACTTATATAGCGCAAATTAGCATATGGAAAATGTTCAGATGCGCTTTTACAAAGTCTCTACTTTTAAAATACACTAACAAACTAATAATTAACTAACTAATTAATTAAGAATAACAGTCCAATAAAATGCTATTACTATACGAGTAATGATAAAGTTTAGTCGATAATAGCGATAATAAAACTTAAGTCGTAAATAGTAGCTAAAGGCTAAAGAATAAGTAAGTAAGTCTTGAGCTGCTTCTTGAAATAGTCATAGGATTTGATTTCCCTAATACTAGCAGGTAATTTATTCCATAGAAAAGGTGCGGCTGAGTTAAATGACCGATCGCCAATAGTAGACAGTGATTTAAAGGACGGTACGATCAGCAGTAGCTCATTATTAGATCTAATGTTATAAAAAGAGCGCCCTCTGACTTTAATTAATTAAGAAATATACGAAGGGCACATACCATGGATAGCTTTGTAAGTGATAGTAAGTATCTTAAAGATTATTCTAGTTTTGACTGGAAGCCAGTGTAAACTAATGAGAACCGGAGTAATATGTGCAAAACGGGAAACCTTACATATGATTCTAGCGGCAGCATTTTGAACTCTTTGAAGTTTTGCTATTTGGTAAGCAGGAAGACCATAACATAAACTGTTACAGTAGTCAAGGCGACATGAAATAAATGCACGGGCAATGATAGTGCTAGACTCAATGGTTAAAAAATTCCTAATCTTTCTAATGTTATGTAAATAATAAAATGATGATTTACACGTTTTATTAATGTATGTCTCTAGAGACAGCCTTGGGTCCATCCAGACTCCAAGATTCTTGACAGATAGGGTCGGTGTAACAACAGAGTTGGCAACAGAGAGATAACTGATTGAGTTTTTGTCAAGTTGTTGACGTGTGCCAATAATCATGAACTCAGTTTTTCCATGGTTCATTTTGAGCTTGTTCTCGTGCATCCAAGCCTGGATATCGTTGATACACTCTTCCATAGCGGTCACTGACTGGTACTGGTTAGTATCCGGTTTCGGCTTACATGATAGATATAGTTGTGTATCATCTGCATATGCATGAGCGTGGGGTAAGTGTTTATCAATTATGCGAAATAAATCACTCGCATAGATGATAAAGAGCAGAGGACCAAGACAGTAACCTTGAGGGAGGCCACAGTTAAGGTCAAATTTCCTAGATGAAGCATTGTTAATGGAGACACGTTGGGATCGTCCAGACAGGTAGGCGGTAAACCAGGAGAGAGCAGTACCAGAGACTCCAAGATTCAGTTGAAAACTATTTAGCAAGATGGAGTGGTCAATCGTGTCAAAAGCAGTACTCAAATCTAAGAGAACTAATAGTGTTAAGTGTTGCTTGTTCGTATTCAATAGAATGTCATTCATGACTTTCAGCAGCGCAGTCTCAGTACTATGGTTTTTACGGTAGGCTGATTGAAGAGGTGGATACAGGCCATTCAGAGACGTGCTCATGCAGTTGATTAAATACAGCTCTCTCTGTGAGTTTAGAGACGTAAGATAGATTGCTAACTGGTCGCAGATTAGGAAAACAAGTGTCTAAGTCTGTATTCTTCAGGTGAGGATAAACGAGTGCTTCTTTCCATAAATTAGGGAAGTGTCCGTACTCAAGAGACATTTATCATGGAGCTAATCACCGGTAAAATGACATCTTTACACTGGAGTAAGAGTAAGGTCGGCATTGGGTCAAGTGTACATGACTTCTTACTTGCTGTTGTGATAAGATTAAGTATTCCTTGCTCAGAAATAGTGTTGAACCCCATGAATTCCACCGACGTGGCAGGTACACAAACCGCGGCCTGGGCAGTATTAGTGTTTTCGGAACAGTCCAATTCATCACGAATTTTGATAATTTTCTGCACAAAATAGTCTCGTAAGTCATTAGCAAGCAAATTATTGTCCTTATAGTCAGGAAATGAATTTTCGTTAACAAAGTCAGTGTAGCTTCAATCATAAGAAAGTTGGTGTGGTTTTTAGCAGACTTCAGCAAGTTAAGGTCAGTTGACAAATTAGTTTTTCTCCATCTCTTCTCTGCTTTGCGTCTAAGTCTCTTTGATGACTTGATCTCATCGGAGTACCAGGGGACCCGTGGGCGGACAACAAGCGTCTTCTTTATGATCGGTGCATGGAAGTCCAGCAGAGCAGAGAGGGTAGAATTGTAGCATTCAGCAAGCTTATCTAGATCAGCGGTTGGAGTGCACAAGTCAGATGAGGCCAGGTCTGAAGAGGGGGCTTCAATGTCAACAGACTTCAGCTTTTTAAATGTAATAGATTGTAACGAGTTCGAGGGTCTGGGCGCCTTAATGTGACAAATCATAGAGAAATGATCAGAAAACAGCTGATCAGCATATGGAGGATCACAGATGATAGAGTCACTGCAGCGGGTTATAATTAAAGACCCTGTGTCCGAGCCCATGGTGCTTTGCGCCAATGTTATGATTAGTTTGTTTATCAACGGCCGCATAAATTAAAGGCTAGTTTTAGTCGAACTAAAATGCTCTCGATTGTTTATAAGTTTCATAAAAGAAGTACACATACACTTTGGATAACGACTTTCATAATTTCTACCGGATTAAAAACCCAATCGCGCCCACGAATTTTCCCGGATGCTTCGAATATGATTTGAACAGTACTCGGCAGGAAGCCAGTTGTACTGCCTTTAGATTCTAATTCGGTTTACGAGTGCGACTTCTTGTCACAACTCTACAAGCAAACACATACTCTTGCTACTTTGTTTTCATGTCTCCAGTATTGTTTAGCTGTATTTGAAGATCTCTACTTTTCCTTGTGAATGATATATTTTGAGTGCAAAATGAAATGTCGTACTCGCACTCGAGTCAAACTCACAGCGAAGTAACAGCTGAACTAGGCAGATTGGAGTTTGACCCGCGGTCATAGGTTTGGTAGCAAGACTTTTTGGACGTACTGGAAAAAGGTTAAGGGCATTGCTTTCTCTGCTAATAAAAATGCAAAACATATACATATACAGATAAGTCGTAATACCTCAGTGGAGCTGAGCCGTGTGAAATTATAATTACGAATGATCTTGATGCCAGAAGTGGTTGCTTTGTATTTCCAACGAAGCCGGCCGGTCCCGTAGTGCAGCAAATCCCCGGGAAACTCACGTAGTAGTCCTTTTGAACCACAAATGTTCTTTTGTAGACCTAGAGAAAGTAAAATATGGACTGCTGAAGGATTAGTTGTCGAGTCGCTTCGCCTTGCTGTCTGTTCCTTCTTTGACATTGCTCTACTCGCCACTCTAGACCGGGATTCGAAGAAATATTCGACTAAAGTTTCATTTTAAAAGGTATATATATACAAAAGTCAAGATAAAAGAAAGTTAGTTAAGCCTATATATCTATAAATAATTACACGATGGCCCAAACTAGAGATGGATTTCGAAAGATTTGAGAGTCACATAATAACAACACCGATCTTTCTGATTTTCGTAGACTACGAAAATGATTTGCGCGTGCAAAGCACCATGGGCTCGGACACAGGGTCTTTAAGTCAAGTGTGTGGCCATGGATGTGTGTAGCTCATTTTACGTGTTGTTCAAGCCCAAACGATTCGAGAAGATCAGTAAATTTCGAGGCATCATTATTAGCGGCGATATCAATATGAATATTAAAGTCACCAGCGATAATGATAGATTCCTGGCAGAGAATTATCGACCTGGATTACGGTGAATATCCATATCAATAGTGAGATCCACCCAGAAGGGTTTATTAGGTAAAACCAGTGTGAGAGTTCCATGCTTGACAGTCTTACAGATTGGACGGGTGATCTTGAAATTACGTGAAGCGGCGATACGCTTGAATTGTGGTTGAATGTCCAAGTAATGAAATGGATTAGAACTCCTCCAAACATTACCGAAGATTGGCGAGTAGTATACTCCAGTAAGCGTAGTTACTTTAAGTACCAAAAACTGATTTCGGTTGGGTTCAAAACTCAACCCTAGTAACAAAATCCCGATGAATAAACGGAACGGTGAACGGGCATGGGCAGCCATGTTGGCACATATATAATCGATTCGATTATTACGAAAAGAAGATGCGATCCGCACTTTAAAATTTGGGATGATGTACGACAAAATCCATTACATTTTTTTCCCCGCTGGTTGAAATGGCAAACGTATATCAGAGAGCATTGCGATAGTCAGCGCATTGCATTGTGATCGAAATAGAATCGATACTCAGGCTTAGCGAAAAAGAGACGTGACGTCATGTATACGTCTGTACACTAATAACACATTGCTATCGACCAATCAGAGCGCGTTTCGCATTATTCATTGTTCGTTGCTCGGAAATCAGTTTTCAGCAGTATGAAGAAATACGAGACGAGAGGCACTTTTGGACGAAATCTGTTTCAATGGCTCATTGAGTTCTACCAAGTTGTTTTTTATGCATAATATTTATACTTGCATTTAAACTCGGCATATCGGTAGCTCACCTGACATCATGATTTCTTTTATTTGGGGACCAGTGTTGCTAATTCCTTGTGTTGTCCACTTAATTGCCTGATAGTATGTTGTCTATTATACATGAATGGTCGATCCCAAGGTTGTTAACTAACTGAACTCATAAACGTTTAGGTAATGTTGAACATTTCTGCTATAAAGTATTTGATTCATTATTTCCTTATTCAGACTGATTTACTGGGTCACAGAATCGTATTACTCCTCCATAATCCACCGTGCTGATATGGATGGTAATAACGGTAGGATTCTAACCACGTGGTCAACATCATACCCTTTCGCTCCTTCTGCTCTCGCATTGGATCAAACAAGCAATCGCCTCTACTTGGTGGGCTGGCACGATTCGTATATCGAGTATGTCAACCTTGATGATGCTAACCCACACATTCAGCGAATTTTGGGTTATCAAAATTACTTGTATATGCCACATGGACTTGTTGTGACGTCAAACAGATTCTGCTGGTCTGACTCAGCTAGGAGTGGAGTATTCTGCGCGGCGAAAGACGATCGAGGATATCAACCTGTTACTGCAGTTATTGAAGGACTTTATGGAGCCAAGGATATGCAACTGTGTTCCGGGACCCCTACAGCACCAGGTAGAGTTTCAGTAAATTACGTAAATTACGTAACAGTGATATCGGTAACAATAATACCTATTAAATCTTTAAAACCATTGAGAAATACTGTCTAAAAACGTCTACTAGAGTATCTGTGATTAAGACATTGCATGAATTATTGGTATATGCATTTGACCACCAGCTAAACACCGCTTGGTCGCAATTTGTTTAGTTTTACTTACCAATGCCCTCTTTCTTGTTAGTGTCGCATCCTTGTGCTGATGACAATAACGGTTACTGCAGCCATCTTTGTCTGTTAAAGCCTAACGGATATACGTGTGCATGTCCGGACAACCCGGTGCCCGGCCATCCGTGTAACACAACACCAACAGTGCATATCCAACCATCTACAACCATGGTATCTTCCTCTTCCATCTCGCCCTCTCCTACAACAACTTCCGTTCCTACAGCAACAATTGTAACTACATCACCTCTAACTATTAAAACGTCTACTATTGCCACAACAGAAACAACTAAAATGCCTACCACTGCCAAAATAGAAACAACTACAATGCCTACCACTGCCACAACAGAACCTGTGGATCCGTGTGCACCACCAACTCCTTGCATGAATAATGGTGTTTGTGAACGGAACGGCGCATTTATCTACACGTGTCACTGTCCAGATTATTATATTCCGATCACAAGCTGTGAATTGTATGTAGGTAAGTGAAATCAGATATACCCCTTGGTTGACTTATGAACGAGAATGTTGAATCAAGTTTATTGCACAACTTTTTTTTCTGAACTGATTTATTTCTGATTTGAGGATTTGAGAATGTGGATTAGGGGATAATGATCTCCTACCCTGGGTGCCAGAGGTTCTACTGCCCTCTCTAAGCCAATGATCTCCTGGAAATTTTGAATTTTGAAAACCCTTGGTTTGAAAACGAGTTGGTTTCTCCTTTGTAAAATACCTTTCCTTTTATAATATACCTCTCTTTCTCTCTCTTCTATCTTTCTTTTTTCACTCTTTGAAGCACTTAAGAGACAACAACTGAAATGTTGGGGGGGGGGGGGTGGTGGCTCTAGCCTGCGTATCAGGTCCTTCTCCCCCCACCTCCACCCCATAAAATAACAATGGGGAAAGAGGGCTTGATACAAACACTTGCTGAAGCACATGTAAACATCCCCCCCTCCCCCCCTCCCCCTGGGTGTCTGATTCTCGCTGGCGACGTGCTTCCGGTAAATTTAAATTTAAAGCTGAGAAAACAGTCTGTTCAGTAAACGTATCAGGTTCTCCATTTCCTTTCTCTCTTTCGTTTCCACTTTTTTTTAAGTTGGGGAGAGGGGGGGGGGGGAAGGTTGCGTCGTGCTCTCTGAAACCTTCCTGGAGTTATTCTCTAAAGGACACCGAAGCCAAACTAGCTATTCCTCTGCCCCGCACCAATTTTCTAGAGAACAGCTTCAGTTATAGTGGTGCGGTGCTTTGGAATAGCTTACCTGTCGAGCTGCGGCAAGCAAACTCTCTCACTTGTTTTAAATCTCGCTGCAACGATTTCTTTCACAATTAGTAAAATTCATTATACACACGGCATTCATGGAAAGCAGGCATCTCTATTTTATTCATTTGTTTTATATTCATAGTTAATATTAGTTAGATAATTATAGTCAGATATTGTATAGATGTAATAGTTAAATATTAGTTAGGTGCGTTATTCAAATTATTAGATATTACAGTGCGACTACTGAAGGCGGGGCCACTTAGACAACGAGAACCAATCACATTGCAGAACGAAAACAAAGCATTACAACTTCGGTGACTTTAGCCAATCAACAGCTAGCAAAGAACAATGCTGAATATGCTTTGTAACATTGTACTGATTAGATATTTCAACTATTCCTACTTTTTATAATGTAATCGAAGGCCTGATGTTTTAACCGTGAATATATAAAGTTATTACTTACTTACTTACCTCCCCTTGTCTATGTATCCTCTTTAAATAAAATATTTTGTTCCTTTTCCGTGTTTTGCGGGAACAATTTTTTGCGATTCGAGATGACTGAAATTTCTGCTGGGAACTAATATTTGCGATTTCCTGTTCAATCAGCGGAACATTAAAAAGGAAGGAAGCTTAATATTTCAAACTTTTATAATACTTGTCGAGTTACCGTACACTCAACTTAAGATACTTTTCACTGGATTAAACAATTTTCGAAGGCGATACAGTACTGCCCTAAAGTGACTGACGCATCAACAAAATCGAACAAAAAGCCTACCGGTACCCTGCCATGCCAAAAACAAAATGTTATTACTACCGGTGTCACAGCGATTTCGCCCTTCCCGGAATTCCTCCCCCCCCCCCCCTTTAAAAAAAAAAAATTAAGTGTAAGACCTCTTTAGCTACTATTACAACTACTGACTACAAAAATATGCGAGTCGGTAACACTCCTTTTATTCGGAATTTGAGTTAAAAGCGCCGTTAGCTCAATTGAAATAGAACAAAGCATGCGAATCGGTAACGCTCCTTTATTCGGCAAAGTTCTTTCAAAATGGATCGACGCGAGCATTATGGGGGTTATAAAATCTTACATACCACGATAATTACGTCAACTTGCATATAAAAATCAACAGGCTATTTGGCAGTTGTTTCCAAATATGAGTTCCACTTGCTACAAGATAAGGTAAGTTTTAAAACTTCCCGCCGTTTTAGATCTTAATTAGTTTATTAGCATGTTTATTCAGGAAGTTTTCACGCGAGTCGGTAACACTTCCTTTATTCGGTTTTTTCAAAGTAGGCGGATTTACGGGTTATCAAAACCTTTAAGTATCCACAATAATTACATCATCTATATGTTGGCTTCATGCAAGAAATACTAACAACTAATCATTCGAAGATTAACGAAGATTGTAGGTGGATTGCAGAATCCCTTGTCGAGTTTCTTGTTGCACTGCTCGCGCGAATGAAAATTGCAGCGTTTACCGTAGTTACCAACACGAATTTTGTCGAAGAAAGTGAAGCGTGAAGTTTAAAATAAAATTGAATTGCATGCCGTTATACACATTACTGATAGCTTTTTGCCGTACTATTCTCCACGTTGGAGGGGAGCGAGGAAGGGGGGGGGGGGGGGGGAGGGCGAATTCACTAGCGATTTCACGGGGGGGGGGGAGGGGGCGAAATCGCTGTTACGAGAATGTAATTTTTTTATTGCAAAAAGTTTGAAAAAAAAAGGGTTTGGCATTTATTCCGTATGTCATTATAGACACAATCGGGACACAATCGGGACACAATCGGGACACAATCGGGACACAATCGGGACACAATCGGGACACAATCAGAAGCGCTAGAGGTTCAAACGTATACCAGAGCAACGCATCCTCGCTCTACAATTACCAATAATCAGCCGTGGCAAACACGCTTGAAATACTGATTATTGGTAATACTACGACAAATCCTAACCCGAACACTAGCCATCGGACGAGTTCGCGGGTAAACGACTGGCTCTCACTCACGTAGAACTAGGGTTCACAGGTAAACAAGAAGAGAAGGTAAACGAGAAAGAAATTTTTGAGCGCTCCTACTCGGGCTTGAACTCGTAATCGTTTGCGTGTTGTGCTTGGCAGTGCTGGCGTCACGACCACTACACTAAGCGCGTCTACCGCCGTTCGGATTTGGACAATTGTTTATCTTTATCCTTGACTGGTTTTAAGAATGTCATTGTTTAATTTGTGTTCCAGAATTAGCGATTATTGATAATTGAAGAGCAAAAGCCAATTACTGATTATTGGTAATTCTAGAACGAGGATATGTTGACCAGAGACAATGGTAGTTTTGTTTCTATTAGATAAAAACTATTTACTCAAAGCTCGGACTGTTGGTTTCTATTAAAAAGCAATGTTAATAGTTCTTATTATTGTCTAAATATTGGACAAAAGGAGGATATTTTTGGGGAGTATTATTTTGCGGGATTTTTTTTTCTGCGGGAACTTATTTTTGCGGATAGAGGTCAATCCGCAAAATCCGCAAAAATTAAAACCCGCAAAATTTTCATGCTACACGGTAGTTTCATTAGGGGTCAAATAGTTTGTATACTTATACATGTAAGTGTTTGTTTATGTTTGTGGCTATTGTCAGGTTTCATTTCATTGCCGCTTGACATGTTTTTTTTAGTTGACGACACCGTGATTATAGGAATACTCGATGTTACTGTGGACGAGGTAGGGTGACACAAACACATCATGCAAGCTATATCATTTGTTTTACTGATTTATTGCATTTTATAATATAGATACGATAGTACGCGCGCTCTGATTGGCTAAGAAGCCATGTTTTATCAGAGTATATAACATGGTTAGCCGTGTTATATAGTTTTCAACTGGCGGTTTCCTTTCATCGCGCGCGTAAATCTATATTATAAAACAGATAAAGAAGCCTTAAATCCATGTTTTATACTATCATAAAACACTCTGGTCATTTGAGAACACTCTAGAAATGTCGAAAGCACGCGCCTTCGGCTTGTGCTTTAACATTTCTCTCATGTTCTCAAATGCACATCGTGTTTTATGATAGTATAAAACATGGCTAAGGCTTCTTTATTTGTTAAGTATACATGTATAAGGAATCTCCACTGAAAACAATGGTTGCTCTCAAATATTTGTTATGGATACCTAATTCTAAAGTTGTGTTTGTTTCTTGTAAATTGTATCCTAGGTGTCAGTTAGAGACCGATTTTATTGTCCATAAACAGGAGCCCATTACCAGGAGCGTTCCTCTGTTATGGGTTGGGTCCCCAGCACAGAGGTAGATGATGCTATTTTTAGATTCGAAATTCCCGCGAAAAGAGGTTGCCGCCATGTTGGTGCCATTAAACAATTGATTCCTCGTTAGCTTCTTTTGTTGGGGCACCAACATTTGAATCTCTTGGGATTGAGTGAAAACCAGCAATTCGAATTCCCGCGTTGAAAGTGAGAAGAATGATAATGAGAAGTGACGTTAGCTATCTGATTGGCTAAGAATAGCCTACCTTTGTTCTTTTTCGCGCGAAACGCAATGCTAAAAATAGCCTCATCTACCTCTGTGCTGGGGTACAGACACAGTGGGGAAGATGGACGCTCCTGGTAATGGGCTCCTGCCATAAACTAATTTGAATATCCCGGGCGCCGCCATCTTGGATGTTATGACGTGTTGCCCTGTTGTTATTAGGACATGTAGCTACCAAAATAATCTATTACTTAGAATACACTTTTTAGTATAAATTCTCAGATCAATAACTGCCAATGTGAATGGCCCATGGTTTGAATTTTAAGCTAGCATCCCGACAACGTTTTAATTGGAGTATTGGATTTGGCTTTTTAATAAATGAAATGTTCATTTTCGTTCCCAGTTCATTATCAATTTGATGCTACAACTAAGTTTCAGAACAGCCGTGGCAGACTCGCTGAATCAAGAACAAGATCAAGAGGAGCAAAGGTGGGCAATAAGTACCATAACCGATACGATCTGATCTTCATTATATAAAACAAAACAGTTACTAATTATATACACGTTATATACATACCAATACTGATATAGTCAATCATAATCACATAAAATATTTAACTGCATAATTTTTTTAAACATAAGTTAATTTCCCTTCTCTCTTTTACTATTACTTCACATTGTTTATTAACAATTTAATAACTCACTGTTACTATCTGCTGTACTCCTGTGAAAGATATTCCTACTTGCTGCATGAACACTTACTCAGTTACCCCCTCAGGGCGGGGGGGTACCAAAATTACGGGTGTGCTCGGCGGTCGTTTGAAAATTACCCTGAAAGGTACGGATAATTTTAAGGAAGTTTAAAAACCCAAATGATTTGGACCCCTAAAAGGATCAAAAATATAACATCGAGTACGTAAGAGGTCAGTTAAGCTTCAAGAAACTTGAAGAACTCCCTTGCAAAACAGAACATTGAATGTGATATTTTCAAATCATAACGAAACTCAAAGGGAGTAATAATCACGTGATGGTTGTTTTAGGACTTCCTAAAAGGTACGATTACGATATTTTTCCCTAAAAGGAGCGCTGAGCATCCCTGTCAATTCAGTATAGGGAGTCCCTCCGGACATGAGTGTTCAAATTGAATATTTAGCATGTTTAAGGCTCCATCGAGGGCCGTTGGGACTTAGAGAAAGGTTGTCATACGTTAAGGAGGTAAATACCGATCTAGCATATGGTAGTTCAGAGTGGGTTTGGAAACAAACAAATGTAATATAAAATAAATTAATGTATTTGGTACCTTGTACGTAAAGGATATTTTTGAAAATTGTACCGACTATGAAAGGCATCAAATGTTCCTTTAAAGTGCCAATAACCCCCAAAAAAATATTTTTGACGTCTATTCTGTATAGCGCCCTGACAAAGAATTCGAAAAAATAAAAGTGAAAAAACTAAACTTCGACGATTTTACTGGTGTCAAAGTTAGCGAAAACATCCGTTTTGGGCTTCCTGTTTCCAGTTGGAAGTCAGCGCGAGTCTTGGTGAGGGCCTGGAATTATGACGTCAATCGGGCGCATTTTACTACAACTACCAGAATCCTTTGCACGGTTCTTTTGTTCCTTTAATTTAGACTATTGTCTTGGTATTCTCAAAGGAGTTGGAAAATCTGAATAAGAAAAAGAATTCAAAAAGGAAAAACGTCCTATTATAGTCTAATCAATAGGAAATAAACTCCATCACAAGAAAGAGCACAACGAAATTAGTAAATTTACCAAGTTTGGTGATATTTCATTGGATATTTATCATGTGGTGAGCTTGCAGAGTCGCAGAAATAAGAGACGTTTGTATGGGATTGAACGAACGCCTGACTACATACACGTCACAGGCCACTGGTCTCCAGGCTCCCAAAGGGAATTGAAAACTGACGGCCACATGTTCTGGTTCTCAACTTTGAAACGCCGTAAAAAAAATACTGTTGAGCTTTAGCCTCCTATTTTTGCCTTAAGTCCTAAATAATGGTTTAAAGTTTCAATTCAAAAAAAATATTTTTGTTGGGGTTATAGGCACTTTAAAGACTGCCATGCAGATACTTTATTATATGATATGCATTATTTGCTCGCTCGATATCTCTCTTCTAAAACTTCTATTTCTAGATGCATGCAGTCACTATAGCAGCTATTTGCGATGCACTGCAACTTTCAAAGGAGACCAATTATAATTACAAATTACAGTATTTACGTCTTTGTCCACATTTAGCGCTGGGTCGCGTCGACGCAAACGTAAAACCACCGCCAAGTTAACAGCAGAGAACATCATCATACCCGGCAAACCCACCCAAAAAGGAAATCGGCTTGACATCCCAGTGGTGGTGTACTACCCTGGAGCTAATGGGACCTCGTCCGTTATGCCGGGTAAAACGCTGGTTACAAAGGTAGAGAAAGTAAAGGCGCAGATCGGAAAACGTTTTGGCAACCGTACGGTGACAGGCGTATCAAGGAAAGTAACGAAAAAACCACACGAGGAAGTAGATACGGGTCCTTCAGCAGGAACAATTGTGGGAATCGTCATTGCAATGCTTATCCTCGTGATCATTGCTGTGGCTGTCTATATTTACTTTCACAGGTGGGTCACATACATATTTCTATCGACTAGCTCCCTCCTTAATTACCCTTCCCTTGCCTTTTTGATCAGTTTGAATCAGGAGCACGTTCCCCGGAACACCATCTGTCATTCGTGATGCAGTGTTAATTTTCCCAGACCGGGTTATTTTTAGATTTCTCTTCTCATTGTCCGCTTTCGTCGCGGCACTGTTGTTAACAAAAGGTGCCTTAGCCTACGAAACAGGCCCTCGGTGTTATTTCAACGCAAAGAAAGTGATAAAATGATTTTGGCCGCACAAAAATGGAAAAAGGAGACTGGCACGAGAGAGGAAAGGAGGGCCTGCAGCCACCCTTATCGCCGGGAAATACTGATTGGTCAATTCGCTGTCATGCATGTGTCACGAAATGTTGTACAATTCTCCTGCGAACTGCACGACTGGTAAATGGTGTCGATAAGCGATGGTGTGTTTAGAGAAGTGATCTAACGGTTCAGAGAAGAATTTAGAAGAATAAAAGCAGACAGTGAATAGTTTGGTAGAGCCGGGTTGGCGCAGTGGTTAATCGCTTCGCCTCTTATCTCTATGGCCCAGGTTCGAATCCCGGACGCGGCGCCATATGTGAGTTGAGTTTAATGGTATCTCTCCCTTGCTCCGAGGGTTGTTCTCCGGGTTCTCCGGTTTTCCTCCCTCCTCAAAAACCAACCTAAATTCCAATTCGATCCTGTAGTTCGTCGGAATACTTAAACATAAGCCTCTGGCTTGGGCCGGGAGACCTGGTAACGGCTTCCTGTATCTTCGACGTAAAATAAACCATTTATTTATTATTTTAGTTTACATTTGTACTTACTAGGCGAGATGTTTTGGCGGTGTGACCAACAGATAAAAGCCTTATTTTCCAAGTGTTTGCTGTGGAAGTCGAGTCAGACAGGACTTAGCGCTTCGGTAGTTGTCATTGTCCTATTTGCAAAGCATTGTGAAGCACCAGTTCATCGAAGCTACGATGTATACGTAGAACTAGAAGAAATTACGGAGATCCCTGAAGTAATTTTGGCTTGTGAGGCTGTTCGAGTGAAAGAGTTCAAGTACATGAAGGAAAAACTGAGCGACTTTATTATAGAGGCCGTGGTCGTGGATGAATCCCACACTGTAGAGACTTGGACAGGAGAAATAATTAAAAGGTCAAAGCAATGAACTGTGCAAAGTTTTGAGTAGATAGCTATAAAGTTACGAGCTCGCAAAGTTTGATTGACATGTTTAACTCTTTGACGGCGGACCGTGTTTGAGCTCAATTGGTGAAATCCTGAGTGCTAACTAAACCCTCCCCCCTCAGTTCAAGTTAAGCCAAGGGCTCAAACTTTCCCCACAATGCCATTCGGGAGAATTCTGCGTACTCGTCGCCTGGGGGGGAGGGGGGGTGGGTACTTACATGAAAAGTGGGTATGTATGTGAGGCCAAGAGGCTCAAACCCTGACCCTGTTTGACCCAAAATCCGAGCTCCAAAACCCTGATTGCCCCCATTTTTGGAAAAAAAAACTGATTCCTAAAAAGTACTGAACTCCGACCCTGACTGCACCTACATTAAACTAAAATCCTGACCCTAATCTGCCCAAATCAGATCAAAACCCTCACCCTACCTGCCCAAACTGAGCTCAAAACCCTGACCCACCCCCGCGGCACATACATAATACGTCACAAACAGGAGTACCTCCCCTCCCCCCCCCCCCCCCCCCCCCACCCCCACCCCCCCGGGACTCGTCGACGGTAGTTTTGGACAAAAAAGCCACTGTAAGAGAGCTAGAGGACACCATTAAGTCTGAGGACGGCTGAAAAGTACTTGGCTTGCTTTGAGTAGGCTTTGTGAGGGTATTTCACAGGGTTTTCTGTTGTTTTTCTGCTTTGAGACACATCAAAAAAAATCTTCAATGAAAACCTTGAAATTCTGCAGTTGCATGGTGATCTTTTCCCCCTGCTAAACCTATTAGGAAGTGTTTTTGTCACTTTAAAGCAACCAAATCACCGCTTTTGGTTGTAGGGGTAAAAGACTTATAAAACAACCCTACAGGGGTCCCAGAGGGGTCCCAGAGGGGGTACCCTTGTGGAATTGTTGTCCATTACCCAGCATGGAGAAATGCAGAGAAATGCAGCGTTAAGAATAGCGTGGTTCACAGTCGCTTGGTGTCAGTGTTTTGTGCAAACAAACCTAGTGGTTGGAAAGATTAAAGAAGGTACTGTAACGACTGAGTGCTGAGTTTTCTTTTGACTTCAAGTGCGAATGGGAAGAGTGTTTTGAGCCGATTTTCAGCTCCTCAAAGTTCGTAAAATCGAAGAAACGAAAAACGATTTCCAAAACAAATGAGCTTTTCTCCAAAGTGGAAGAGTCAAGCGATCCCTATTATAGCTCTGACTTTGAAGTCATTCATCCCTTCAAATAAATAATATCGCAACATCGTCTTTCCAGCATGTCTAGATGTGACGCAATACCTTTTTCGATCGATACTTGGACAGATACTTGCAGGGTCCGTCGCCAAAGGGTTTATAGGGAGCTTCAGATTCGAGTACGAGTACGACAACGAGTACGACTTTTCACAATCGACGGACAGTTTAAAAATATATATGAACAAACAAACACATACTCTTAGTAGCTTGTTCTCGTGTCTGCAGCATTGCTTGGCAGAAATGAAAGATTTGTACTTTCTTGCGACAGAGATATTTTGAGTCTAAAAGTCGTACTCGTAGTAAAAGTCGTACTCGTACTCGAATCTGAAGCTCCCTATTAATCATGTTAATGCACGTGGAAAAGGGCCGGGGCAGAATTCAAATTTCAGTAAAATGGCGGCAGGCGCTTATTTTCTCTCGTAGCTCTCTCCGCTCGCATTGGAACGAAATCACTTCGCTCGCAAGGTACTCGCTCAAAGAGCCTGTTCTGCTAAAGATGCCTCATTAGCTTCTCTTGTTTGGTCAACCAACATGGCTACAACATCATTAATCATTTGAATTAAAATTACGCAAACGCTTGTGATTGGCTAGCGGAACCAAACTCGTGGGACACGCATTCTAAAAATAGCCCGGTCTGTAAAAACGCTGCATCATATATAGACTAGCATGGGTTATGGACACTCCGGGTAATAGGCTTCTGTTTGAATTTTAATCTGGTAGGTTTCCTGTGTTTTGTTATTTTCGCCGCTGTTTGACCTTTTGGAAGACAAAAAAGTCCCAAAACAAATGGTCGAATTGCTTGCTCCAGCCGTTTTCCTTTTGTTTTTATTATGGTGCTGTGTCGTATATTAATCAAATAATGTACTGTGCCAAATCAGGAGCCCATTACCAGGAGTGTTCCTCTGTTACGGGTTGGGTCCCCAGCACAGAGGTAGATGATGCTATTTTTAGATTCGAAATTCCCGCGAAAAGAGGTTGCCGCCATGTTGGTGCCATTAAACAATAGATTCCTCGTTAAGCTTCTTTTGTTGGGGCACCAACATTTGAATCTCTGGGGATTGAGTGAAAACCAGCAATTCGAATTCCCGCGTTGAAAGTGAGAAGAATGATAATGAGAAGTGACGTTAGCTATCTGATTGGCTAAGAATAGCCTACCTTTGTTCTTTTTCGCGCGAAACGCAATGCTAAAAATAGCCTCATCTACCTCTGTGCTGGGGTACAGACACAGTGGGGAAGATGGACGCTCCTGGTAATGGGCTCCTGGCCAAATGTATTATTTATTATTGTGGTGGTTTTCAAATAAATGTCTATGTCTTTATTTTTGCCTTGGCGTGTTCTCTACTCAAATGCTTGTATGAACCATGAAGCCAGGATTATTAGATACGATACAATATAATATCATATACAATATGGTATGGTATGTAAGGGGGAGGGGGGGGGGATAAAATGCTTATTTTTTACAATGGCGAGGTTTTTTCGTTGTACGCAATAACAATCTATTTTTATAAATCATTAGAAAGCATTGTTTGTCTAGTATATCGTTGCATAAAATTACTGTACACAAGGCTTCTCATTGTTTCTCTCTCGGTCCTTTCAAACAACGTAGCTTGTAGCGTAGAGAATAAGATATAGAGAACTAGAAACCATGCAAACTGAAAGTGAACGCGGTCGATCGAGGTTTGTAACACATGCCGTTTTTTCATCTTTCCCTTTACTTCTCGGTACTAGGAACTTGCATGGGAATAAATCGAGGGGATTATATATTAAATTGTAATATAGATACAATAGTACGCGCTCTCTGATTGGCTAAAAAGCCATGTTTTATCAGAGTATATATACAATATATATTCCCCGCAAAGAACAAAGAAAACCAGCCATGTGAAAAATATGATATGATAAGATTTACGATATGATAAAAAAATTAAAACACAAGTTACATTATTTACTCATCAGATTGAAGTACAGAGATTCTGCGAACATTAAACACGACAACGAACCCAGAAGTAGATATAGCGCATTTAATAACCCAGGCTACATCGGCAACAGCCAACAGGACGATCTGGACGTGGGCGCCTTCAGCAGACTAGAGATAATGGGCGAGAATCGTAACAGCCGTGCACTGGAGGAGGATATGGGAGAAGCTTCCAACCCGACTTATACCATTAGTATGACTGACATCGCCACCTCAAAATCGCAAATTCAAGATCCTGGAATGGACTCTGGAATAATCGGAGCGGAAAGTGTCCATGTCTATGACATGCCTTCAAAGGTCAAGCAAGAAAGTCAGGACGAAGCCCCATCTGATGCAAGGAAGGCCAAGGAGAATGTTTACGCTGATATTAAGAAACCAAAAGCAGAGCATGTTTATGATACCCTTGCAGGCTACAAAGAAACCAACCCAAACCAAGAGTCCCAAGAGACCCAAGAGACCCAAGAGACCCAAGGCACCCAAGACACCGAAGGCGCTGCAATGAATTATTATGAAGATCTCGACTTGCGGGCGTTTGGTAACCCCTTGGAACCTGAATACCAGAACACTCTTGGTGAAAAACTGCAGGTGGACGTGGATCAAGACCACAACGAAGGCGACCCGAAGGCTTAGATAGCTGCTCGTAAGAAGTTGTGCATTTTTAAACATAAAATAGGTGGCAGCGTACTCTGTAAGGAACTATGTAAAGGAATAGACGATTTCATACTCCAAGGGGTTTGGGGAATGATATACGAAAACTTGACTTCTTTGGTAATGGGAGAACTGCAGCTTGCTGCATTACATCTTATACAGAGTTTTCGTATAATGTATTGTTGGCAACCTAAAAATTTTATTTTACCATTGAACTAAAACTACCAACTAAATGGACTTGTTCCAGGCAACCACGACTTAAAAACAAATTGCATTGAATAACCGAATTTAAAGCGGAGAAGTTGATGAAGTCTCTAGCACTATTTTATTTCCTCCATGGTCCCCTCTTCCAGAATGCCCCAGTAAGCTTTGTACTTTTATTGATTCTAAAAGGCGCCGCATATAAGGCTATGTTAACTTTCTTTATGCCTAAAAGTATGTAAAGATGAAACTGGAAAAGCAAGGTCAGAGACCTTGGTTTTCCGATTTCAATTGATTGCTTAACATGCCTAGCGGGATAACTTAAAGGAAGGCCTTCGCTGCTCGCAAATACTGCAGATTTGATCATACCCCAACCCCTTCAAATCACGACGAGTTCCTCTCCTGAGACATGGAGTATCCAACTGGACACGATCTATTCCTTTAAAATGTTATTGCAAAGCTTGCTGTTATAGATTCAATTTGCGTCCCTGCAATGTTTGCCCCAACACAGATCGTGCGAGCTCTCTCCAGAGCCTGCGTGATTCAGGTCTTGTCTTGAAAACCCTACAGTCTATTACGCAGGTAGAAAATTTGTGGGGATTTCAAGACTGTTTTACTGTCTATTCATTAATAGCCCAATTTACGGTGCTTGCGCAGTTGTACAAATCCTTTGTTTATTTGGCGAACCTCCAGATGTTAGACAATGGTGGCCCACAATAAGAAACAAAAGACTTGAACAACTGCGCATGAACCGTAAACTGGTCTTGTGAGGCACGTCACAAGTCGCATCACATTAGCATAATTACACCACAGGTATCCCAGTTATACATTTCAACGTATTATTTTTTTAAAGTCTATTGGCTCTTCTCACATGGCAGTCATGTTAGCTAGAAACACTAGGTTTTGCCGCAAAGTCAGCCTCGGACTGAGTAGTTTTAGAACGAGTTTAGACTAGCAAAAACAAAGGTTGTTATCCTCCTGGGACTCAACTTGTACAAGGTCAGCCTCGGACTGAGCAGTTTTAGAACGAGTTTAGACTAGCAAAAACAAAGGTTGTTATCCTCCTGGGATTCAACATGGCCGCCACTGAGAAGAGTCGATTGTAACCATAACTGTTTGCATAATAGAAATTCCATTGGTCAATGTATACTGAAGACCTTAGTATTATAGCGATGTTCACTGCCACGTCTTCCATTGTCATTGTCATTAATATTCCAAACACTGACGGAAAGCGGCCTTTTGAAATCATGGTTGGACATAACAATTGGCAAATCATGGCACAACAATTGTAATGTTTATATAAACACGAAACATCGCTTTTGACGTGCGGATTTGTGGGTCTTTTTCATGATAATTCTTAAAAGCGAATGCACTCAATATATAAAAATAAGTGTTTTATAGTTTATATCCCATAATGTTCGAAGCAATCTGTATTTTAGATCAGGAACGTTTACCATTTGCACCGAGAACCGATATTTTAGGTTGTAAATTCAATTTGAACAGTTCAACCACTGGAGCGTTTTCGGAAAGTGTTATGGCGTTATGGCCTCAATAAAACTTCATCGGCCGCTGCTATTGACCCGGCTACAGATTAACTCAGAGAACGGCTATAGGCCACACGCTTAACCATGTGGGAGCCAAAAACAAAGTAGCTCTCAACAATCGTGTCGTGTGAATAATTTCCAGTGCAGGACTTTTAGTAGAATTTAGAAAATGAGTGGACGAGGTATATATCGGCATATAAAGATCCGAGCCGATATATATCTGATATAACACTGGGCCCGCTTGTTTGAAGCAAGGGTAACTTTATCCCTAGGATAGCGGTAAATATGTAATTGTAACTTGTACAGTTTACCCTCAGGTTAGAGCAGGTTTCAATTGAGTGTCGAAAGTTTTCGGTGATTGCTTTGGTTTTGCGTTTACTTAGCTTTTATATTGGCTGTGAAAATGTTTTGTAATCAGTCAGCGAATCAAATTCCAGAGTAAAACCAATCGTGGTTTTGGTTCGTCACGCCATCAATCCACGATTGCGTTTACTTTTCCTCCTGATTGGTTGCTTTCTCGTGCCAGTGAAACCAATCGGTATTCACTTTAGTTCGTGATTGGTTCGTTGTAATTGTTTTGGTTTTACTACAGTCAATTGAAACCTGCTCTAGTGATTTAACCCCGGGTGAGCGCTTACCCACACAGCGGTCAAACGTCTGCGCGTGCGTATTACGGTCAGATTTTCCGCGCAAAATTACCTTAAAACGTATTACAGTGAACTTCTACCCCAAAAAGTTAAGAAAAATACGTGAAAGTTAAGCTTTTTATTTTCACAGTCGACGGGAAATTGAACAAACTTCAAACTGTGAGTTTACCAAATTGTTTCGTAATTTACCAAAGAAGTTCTCAAGGTTTGAAAGCGGGTTTGTGAACAGTGACGGCCGCCGGCTCCCTTTGAATTTGTTTTGGAATAGGTTGTTGTTGCAGGACTTTTGACACATGCGCAGACGTTTGACCGCTGTGTGTGCTTACCCTTGCTTCGAACAACCGCTGTTTAATATCGGCTATACGGTCAATGCTATTTTATTAATCCAACAAGCTGCTCTCAAGTACAAGTGTCTATCTGGACTGAATATCTAATCAGATATGTACTTGGATATACAGAGGTCATCACGTGGTATCATTCATAGCACAGGATTGGCTAGCATCCTTATGCCTTATTAATGAAGTTTAGAATGATAAAATAAAATTGCATTTATATTCTGGTAACACCTTGGGCTTAATTGGATCCTGAGCTATAGTTCATTTTAGATGACCAGTGCGCATGCGCAATAGAGCCTAATGCTGTTTGTACGGAGATCACCAGAATTGTAAAGTATTACTGGGGAGGGAGGGGGGGGGGAGGCTTGGGTTAGAAAAGGAAACTCGTGTAATACAGACGTCACCTTCAAAGACAGATTTAATGAACACAGACGGACAGTAGACAAGCCTAACATTAAATCTAAACCTACTACTGTATCTGAACATTTTCTTTCTAGACCTAACCACTCTTACACCGACATGCAACTTATCCCCCTAGAAATAATATACTCCTCAAGAGACTCGATACGTAAAGCCAGAGAAGCGCACCTTATAGAAAAAGCTAAAACTCTAGAACCATATGGTATGAATATCCGTGATGAAACATAGTGCTTATCTCTTATACTATTCTGACTACACTGACAAGAGACTTCATAAGTATAGTTTATTGTGGGATAGTCGCCAGACAACTCCGTACTACAATACAATTAACTAATATAAATTGTATTCCTAACTAATGGGAAACTGCCAGATACGAAAAACCGCTTAAACCACGAAAAAACCACCCTGGGGTTGTGGCCAAAAAACGTTGGGGAATGCGGAAACGTACTCCTCGACCTAATGCAGCAACCCGAATTCTCCGAGGGCTAGATAACTAACAATCGACTTACTAAGTCAATACAAAGTAACTGTACTATAATCAATAAGATAAATAAATTCGAAACAAACGTGGAGCTGACTGGCCTAGAATGACTACTTTTCCCGCTCGAAGCATTATATATGCTAGAAGCATTACCCATAATGCTATAGTCTCCTCCCTGAACCTCTTTACCGTGCCGGCAGAATATCAATTTCTGACTATATCGCTCCTGCGTCGCTCAGACGTCAGAAATTACATATTTTGCTACTTCAAGTTTTGAACTGCTTTATATAAATGATATGCCTAATTGCTCTAAGAAACTTTCCTTTCGAATATTTGCAGATGATACAAATGTTTTCTATTCGTGTAATAACATAACAGATCTAGAAACGATAATGAATGAAGAATTTAAACTAATCCTCCATTACTGTGCTATTAACAAACTATCAGTTAATCTTCAAAAAACACATTACATGATAATAAGCTCACCAAATAAAAAAACCTCTAAAATTAATATTGCTAATATTGAACAAAAAAGCTATATAAAATACTTAGGAATATACTTAGATGAACATATTAACTGGGAGCAACAAATAAAACATATAAATAGTAAAATGGCAAAAAATATTGGAATAATCAATAAACTCCGGTATTATCTTGATTTAAACATGTTGAAGCAACTATATTATACACTAGTATATCCATATTTAAATTATGGTCTCATGAGCTGGGGTAACACCTATACATCCAAACTGACAAAACTCCGGACTAAACAAAATAAGTGCATTAGAAACATATTTTTTGCACACAGCAGAGAAAGTGCTACACCATACTTTAATATTCTTGGAATTTTAAAACTTGATAATATCTTCAAACTAAGAATTGCAACATTTAGTTACAAAATTATAAATAAGAAAACGAATATACCATCGGTCTTTTCTGAAGTCCTCACATCAGCTGCAAAACGCCATACATACAATACCAGATTTGCTGCTAATTTAAATTTTGTTAGACCAAAAGCGAGAACTAATTATGGAATTTATACATTCAAATTTATATCATCAAAAATTTGGGAAACAATTGAATTGAATATTAAACGTTCTAGCTCTATTAATGTATTCAAAAAACGTTATAAAACTATCCTTTTAGAAAATCAAATTTAACAAGCAACTGACCAACTATTTCAGCTTAGTCTAATATTATGTACTCCTAAACAAACGTAGGCAGTGATCAACTCGAAAGCTTTTGCTCCTTTGATCACTGCGCACGAACATATAATCAACACATTCTTCCCTTTTTCTTCTTCTCTTTTTAATGTAATGTTAATAATTGTGTATCTGTGTAAATAGTGTGAAATAAACTTGAGACTTGAGACTTGAGAACTACGTCACTTCCCGTTTTCGCAATTTCTATTGCGAAATTTACCACATTTATAGATCTTCTTACCTTAGAGCTCTTCACTTGTAACATCTAGTACCTGAAGAAGGCTGGTTTGGCCAGCCGAAATATTGTAATATTCAATATAAAATCCTACGTTGTGTCAGCTTTGCCGTAGTCCTTGGACTTCGTATTCATTTTCATTTTGGCTGATTAGATCTGACTTAGATCCAACGTAGCAACCAGCAGGATTTTCGTCCACGGTTCTTCAGGTTCTTTGCAATTTCTCAAGTTTATCTGTAATACAGAGACTTCCTGCTAGCAGAGATTTCTTCGTTCTCACCTCTGCCGGTGTCCGACGCTTTTTTGATAGAGTAGATTTCGTACAAGTGGGACAAACTACAGCACTGACTACAGCACGGTTACCGTACGGCATGTCGGACATTGAAACTGTTGAAATGGTTTCCCATTGTTTTTGTCCTGCTGATCCAATCAAATCACAGAGTTACAATACAGGACGGTTACAACACGGTGACGGACATGCCGTAGTTTGTCCCACTCATACGAAATCTGCTATAATCGTGGACGAACCAAACCGGTTTTGAAACCGCCTTTCACCGGAAATGCGTGATGCGCTTGGAAAACACAACGTCGCTTACACTGTGATCCCACGTTAGTAGTTCAAAGGACGTTTTATCACGTAAATGTATCCAAATGTGGCTTCGCATTTTCCTCACGCTTCCCAGCGAGGGTAAATGAGTGATTTTGAGGTTTCTGTACAGCCGTAACTTGAATAAACCGCATAACAATCCCGTAACTGACATACCTTCTTTCCCCTCTTTGCCAGAGCCGTCGTCCGTCATGACTCACTCGATTTGCCTGTGAAAGCCTGGTAACTTGTAGAGTCTTAGCAGCTGTATGATTGGTTATGTTGATTTTTAATACAGAATACGCGCGAATTCATTGAATAAATTATGTTAAAAATTAACAAGATTGTTTAGATAGATAGATAGATCGTTTATTACAAATATTTCTCACTTACAGCAAAAACTGAATTACGGAGGTTTACATTAATATGGTTCTAGATAAGTTAACTAAGTTTTAAGAAGGATATACTATATACTGCTCTAATTAAACTAATGCTATATTACAATTAAAAATTTCTAAATACATCGATTGTAGTTACTTACGATTGTTATTGTAATCATTTGCGCCCGATATTATAAAGGTGTTTCTATATCTATTAGTTCTACATGATGGTATACACATAGGATTTCTACTCCTTAAGGTAACAGTTGGGCGCGTTGTATTAAACGGTAGGAGGCCATATAGATTTCCCTCTGGATGCGACAGTATCCTCCGAAATAAACTCTGGCAGAGTTGTGACCTACGGTCCGCAAGGCTACATAGACCAGAAAAGTTAAGCTGGTCAGAGTACGAAAGATCGTATCCATATATAATGCGTAGGGCTCGTTTTTGTATTCGTTCAAGTGAACAGCTAAGATAATCTGGGAGACTATAATGAAATACCGGGCTGGCATATAACAACACAGATTGAATACAGGCAGTATAAAATTGGACAAGTTCGTCTGCAGAAACATTAGCGCGCTTAAGCTGAACTAGGAAGTATAGTCTCTTTGACGCTTTTTTGATGGTGTCCGAAATATGAGAGTTCCATTTAAGATTATTCTGTAATGTTACACCTAGAATTTTTATTTCGTCCACTTCACCAAGAGTTGCCTCCCCTACCGTAACGGTGTCATAAATTCTCGGTGTTCTAGAGAACGAGATTTTGAGTTCTTTACATTTCTTTGGATGCAATTCAAATCTGTTCTGTTTAGACCACTGATCTACACGATTAATTATCTCCTGTGCGTGGCTGCATTCGTTCTTTTTTTTTTTTTTTTTTTACTTCGTGAATCGTGGTATCGTCTACATATTTGAAAATACCATTTGCGGATGGGGCATTCAGATCATTGATCATAACTATGAATAGCCAGGGGCCTAATTTGGTACCCTGAGGTACCCCTGCCGACACTGACTCCCACTCTGAGAAGCAATCACTTGCAAGCTTAACACGTTGGCGCCTATTCGATAGAAAATCGCAAATCCAGTTCAGAATATGCGGGTTTATACCGTAGTTGGTGAGCTTATTAATTAATAGGGTGTGGTCGATCAGGTCAAAAGCTTTCCGATAATCTAAGGCAAAAACTCTGACATCATTCCCTGACCCATCGGTTGCTTTGGACCAATGGTGTATCATGCTTATCAAGGCGTGACTGGTTGACAGGTTAGGGATACACCCAAACTGGTCAGGACCAATGTGCTTGAGCACCGCCGGTTTTACGTGAGCCTGCACTACAAAATCTTCAGCCACTTTACCTCACGCTTCTCGCTAAAATGATAATGTACGAACGGATTTCTAGCTGGTTTATTCCATAATGACAACCTTTCTGGATTATTTGCCTAAATTCGTAGTAATGAAATGTTTGCCTAAATATGTAATGAAATGGGCTGCAACAATGACACAGCTTGGAGAGTCTTTCTGCTGGACTGAGAGCCCTTATACATGTCTCTTAATATGGGGAAAGCTGACGAAGATCAAATTGACGGCATAAACCCTCATTGATCTTTTAAATGAAGGAATACAAAGCGGAAGATTAACAGTGAATAACAATGTAACAAGAGCAGAAGAGCGCCTGATCCATGCTGTCGACAGTTTTACTAGTTTGACAGGCGGTATTGTATAACTTAACGCAATGGAATATATTTATGTCACGTTACGTTTTAGTGCTATAAAAATACATAAGACAAGGAATAAAATTGTTCTAGAGGTCGGACTTGGTAACATTTGACTGCATAAAGTGCCCCATGGGGTGAGGGTTTTCTTACATTAAGTACTGATTTTTTAAATTGGGGGGGGGGGGGGGGGGGAGGGGGGGGGGAAGTCGAGATTCAATTGATAAGTGCATAAGTTCTCAGGTCTCAATCTTTTCCAAAATGGCCGCCAGAAATCAAGAGGGGGTGGTCTATCTCTTCGTGCTTGTAAGATATTTTCATGACACTGAGACAGATTCGATAAACTCACGAGGCTAATACTTTCTTGTGACAGTTTCCATGGAAACATGTAATGTGACCTTTGAACTTTAATTTAAGAAAATTTGAAAAAGGCCTCTTGGAGGAAGATAAAGCGTTTTAATATGGTGGGTATTTTACAGTAATTCATTCAAGGTTAGTGCATAAATATAAATTCTTGGTCCAACTAGAACGGTTGGAAATTTTAAGAGGAAGGCCAATTAAGGTAAATTTGCAATTGGATACCTCAAGTTTCAACGAATTTAACAAACTTTTCCACTATGTCTAGTTGGACTGAAAAACTACATGCTAAACTGCATTAGTTCCACCGGGTTTAATTCTGACCTTTCTGCGCTCTACTTTCCTCCCGAAGCCTTATATCATATTTTCTTGAAAATGAGATCAAAGGTCACAGGGTCCGTCGCTATGGCAACCATCTTTGCCAGAACGTTAAAATGTGGACTCTACATGAGATATAGTAAACTCAATCTTGTCAGGAACAACCAAACGAAGGGGTGTGGTCGTTCTTGACGTGCCTACTAATTACAAACCAATTTGTTTTCTAAAAATCGATATGGATTGTTTGAACCCCCTAAGGAGCTTTTGAAATCAGAACAAAAATTATGGGGTATCCATACGTTTAAGAGAGATAATTAAGGATGAAAATCGAAAAAAGTGCTGACTCAGCATTGTTCTTTGTCCGAGAAACAATTTTTTTATTCGATTAGGCCATCCCTTTTTATTTTCCGTTTCTCATCGTCCGACCGACCCATTTTTGTGGCTTTTTGTAGAAATAAAAAAAAATTGGGGGGAGGGGTGGGGGTGAAGAAACCCTAGAGCAGCTCCTGGAAGCTCATGCTCGAGGGTAGGTGTTACACAATAGTTTCGGCGGTGCATTTGTAATTCCATGTTTGTAGCGTATACAGACGACGACATCGATGGTTTCGTCGTCCATGTTGGTTTGTAACCTCGCCTGTGCAACCGCGCCTTATTAGTTCCAGTCTATCCGCGTATTTTTTATTACAATTTTTTTTTTCTCACCCGACCGACCGACCCAATTTTTGAAAACCCCACCGATGAGAAACGGAAAAAAAAATAGGGATGGCCTTAATAGTTTGGGTTATGTGGCAAAATATTAGGGCAAAAAACGTTAAACATAGCGTTCTTCACAAAGGATGCCAATCAAACCATTTATCTTACAATTTTGCTTTGTAAGCCTCATTAGTGACCATGAACAGGCATATATTTTTGCTGAAATGGACATCAAGTTTCAATTATATAAAGACAAAAAATGTATGTAAACGTTGTTTAGCTTCTATATTATAGATTACAAAAAGAAAAAATGGGGGTATCCACGCGTTTTAAAAAGTTATGTGGATGGTAGGCCTCTTTATCGCTAATTTTATTTTCAAAAATTGACATTTTTTACCAAGGCCTCCCTAGTAAATCTGAAAATTGGTTTATTTTATTGCATTCTGGGAGATTTTCAAGATGGCGGTGGGGAAAAGAGTCGCTCCCGTATTCGACTTTCTTCATTGAAAATCAAACCTGTTGCTGCTTCCTTTGTGCTCAAACCCCATACAGTCCTTCCTTCTTCATTCTTCTTTGGATTTTCAAGAGGTTTACCCGTTTTCGCAAAGCTTATTTGACCGTATTCACACATTGTTTATACTGCGAAGTCCATGTTTGGCGAAACTCGAAAGAATCGACAGGCCTAAAAAATAAAGCACAAGGCGCTGGGCGAAAAGACAGCAGCGATTCATGGTAGTCCAAACAACCTTCATTCAATTGGGCGGGTAAATCTCCTAAATCAACGATTCTTAGACCATCTCCCCACGATCGATTAATCATCACTTAAGAATTACGATGGTCGGCTCTTTTTATACCATTTCAGCTGAAAATTGTCTTTCGTGGCCGTGTAGTGGAATTTAAAGATTTCCCAAATCGTTCATTTCTCAAGCATATCTTTCGACCGTATTTTAAAATCCTTCATCTTTCTGTCTGTCAAATTACACAATTAACACAGCTTTTTCAAAATAGTTCTGCAAATGGCCAGTCTCGCGGGATGACCCGCGGGATGCAAATGCGCAGAACGGCGTGCGCGCTGACAATAGTAGGCACCGTCCTTAAAGTTGTGCTAGTTATGCACTAGTCAAAGTAAACCCCCACCCCCCCCCCCCCCCCAACCCGGGATAGGGTGGGGATTGGTGGGGATTTTGCCTCACAGGTAAAGCAAAAAAACAGAAAATGCCCCACCTATTGCGGCAATTGTGGACAGACAGACAGACAGACAGACAGAAATAGTTTATTGGAGTCGTATACATGGTGTACATAGACTTTTGTCCCAACAAAGAATTAAGTAGAACGCTAGCTATTTGGTGTTTTTACAATGATGATCTATCTCGTAAGTGCACTTACACGACTGTATTCACCTTACAAGTGTGCCTCTTAATTGAAAGCAGTTATATACAAACTTCGCTGCAATAGGTGCTACTGCAGATGGCGGGTTGATGATTATGTTAAATAGCTGATTGTCTGACATATCTGTTGAAAAATTTAGAGCTTGGAGAAGTTTTGACCTCAGATCGTTGTAGGTATTACATTTGACAACAAAATGAAATTCATCTTCAACATTCTCGCAACACGTTGGACAGATTCGTTCTTCGGGAGGCTTATAAGGCCTTAAGTACCTGCCTCTTTCAATAAGTAACCAATGGTTGCTAACTCTTAGCCTTGTTAAAGCAATTATGTGCTTTATTATTGAGGTGTGTTCTAGGTATTTCTCAAGCTCGTAATTTTTCTTAAATAACCTAAATGTTCGTAGCTTGTTTTTTGAGCGTGGATTTTTTCTGTTGTCGTCAAACAGATCACTTTCCCATTCTTGTGTTTCAATGTCTTTAAGCCGTAATTTTATTTGGTCAAGAAATCTACGAATATTTAGATTATCGTTTTGTTGCAGCCATATGTGGCCGAAACCTAAACTGAAAATTTTTGTTTTAATTTTTTCCGACCAGAAGGTAGGTTTCGCGGCTGATAAATTTAGGTCTAAATAGACCATCTTTGCAAGCACAAAGTCTTCTTTGCATATCAGTTTAGTCCAATATTTGATGCTTCTGAAGGTTGAAAGCATTTTGGTGGGAAATCTTCCAAGTTCAGCTCTACATGCATTGTTAGAAGCTGTTTTGCTTGTACCAAGTAGCATTTTGCAAAATTTTAGATGCACACTCTCTATGGGGTCATTCTGTTTAGGGGCGACGTCCGCTCCCCAAATTTCACTCCCATATAATAATATTGGGTTAATAAGTGTGTCGAAGAGCTTCAAAGTTAACCTAATATTAGATCTGAAGTGTAGGCCCATTTTTTTTCTGAGTTTGAAGAGTGCCTTTAGAGCAGTTTTTTTTAGCTCCTGTTTTGCCAGGCTAAAATTGCCGAATGGGCTCAGTGTGATACCTAAGTATTTATAGGAGCTAGCATTTTCCAGTTGGTTGTTTTTAAAGAAGAATTTGTACTTATTCATTGTTTTACCATTATTATTAAAAACCATAATTTTGGTCTTGGATATATTAACTTCTAACTCGTTTCTAGAGGAGTAACCTTCTAATTTATCCAAGAGGTTTTGAAGACCATTTTTGGTTTTGGATAACAGCACTAAATCGTCTGCATACATGAGACAGTTGACTGTTACGTTTCCAATTCGTATTTCTCCCTCTTGTGTTTGATCTAATTGGTTCGGAAGATCACTGATGAATAAGTTAAAAAGTGCAGGACTCAACATGCAGCCCTGCTTGACCCCAATCTTACATTTGAAGGGCTCAGTGATATAATTACCTATTTTGACAACTGCAGTGTCATTTGAATACATATCTCGTAAAATTTCATAGAATTTGCCTGAAATTCCCACATACTTCATTTTTTCGAACAGTTTTTCTCTGGAAATGCTGTCAAATGCTTTTCTGAAATCGACAAAGCACGAAAAGAGTATATTGTTCTTTTGTTTGGGCTTACTTTTCACGAGCTTGTCGATTATTGATTTTAGTACAAAGATGCTATCAATCGTAGAATGTTTTTTTCGGAATCCGCCTTGTTCTCTCTTGATAACACCTCTGCTAATTAAATATTCATTCAGCCTGTTATTAAGGACTGATGTAAATAGTTTACTAAGAGCAGAGAGTAGAGTTATACCCCTGTAATTATCAGCTTCAGATCGATCACCTTTTTTAAAAATAGGGATAATGAAACCTAGATTCCATTTCTTTGGGAATTCGCCCGAAGCAAGTATTATATTAAACAGAGTTTTAAGATAGGGGGTCAATCTTTCTTGGCTGTGTTTTATTATTTCATTCAATATGTTGTCATGTCCGGGTGTTTTGCCATTCTTTAGTTTTTTTATCGCGCCACTTATTGGACAGTAAATGCAGGCAAATGCCCCCACCCCAGGGGACAAATCACTAAAAATAAGTCATTTTTGTTTTACAAACTTCACACATTTTAGCTTGCAGTGGTCTGGGTTGTGTCTTTTATTGCTCAATAGGGTCTTGATCTACATGTACTAATGAGATTGAAGACAGAAGAAGCCAAACAACGTGACAGTATTGCTGAAATTCGTCCTGAACTTTACACGGAAGTAGAACAGAGAAGTCTGCAGTGGCCTGGACTGTCTTCTATATAAATTATACTTGTGAGACAACACAAAAGCCAACTGTTGATGTTGTACTAGAACCTAAATGAGACAAAAGAACAAAGTCGAAGGTCAAATATATTATCGTGTCACACAGTTCTGGTTCACTCACGCATAACATCCAAAATAAAATGCAAATTGTACAAAAATTAGCACAAGGACAAAAGACAACAAATTGGTGCATGGAATGTAAAACCATTCGCAAGCGATGACTTAAAAAAGCATGATATTTAAGCGATTGAAATCATACCTTCTTCGCATGCAGAGCCTCCATGTTTTCTGTGAACACAAAACTCGAGCCCAGTCTTCTATGAACAATTCCCCGCCACATTTTGCCCCACGTTGGCCCCACAGTTCCCCCACACTCCATAGTGGGGCATCAAATACCCGGGGGGGGGGGGGGGGTACTCTACCTAAAGTTGGGTAGGAGTGTGCCGCTGGGGCTCTGAAACCCTTACCCTGTTTAAGACAAAAAAACTCAAATTTCCATACCCTGTTCAAGACAAAGTGTTAAAATGTTCCCTCTATAAGACAAATAACAAATTATCTATACTTGGAAGTCAGTGTTTATTGTGATCTTGTATAATGAGTGTCATAACTAAATAAGTCTTCAGCAAGCACTAGACTAAATAACGGCACTAGATAAATACCATACCCTGTTCAAGATCTGTCGATGTGAAAATGGATACCCTGTCTAAGATCAGAAACTCGAAAAACCATACCCTGTCCAGCGGATCATCCCCGTATAGTCCATATATGGGAGTACCCCCCCGGGATCAAATAACCGATTTCCCCCCACCCTCTGGGGCACTCTACCGTGTCAAAAGCGATCGCTTGCCCCACATTTGCCGCACCCTGTCCTGGGTTGGGGGGGGGGGGGGGTGGGGGTTTTCTTTGACTAGTGCATTATAAACTGATAAACCAAAGAAGCCGTGTTCTCAAAAGCCTGCGTTGCGGCTCTGGAGTATCGGAGCGCAGCGAGGGGAGATTAGTGGGATTGGGGCGAGAGAGAAAAGAGAGGGGGGACGGGGTGGGGAGGAGATGAAGATAGAGCCTGCCGGCAACCCATGGTTATTTTGATAACTCTCGGCCTCAGAAAGCCGCGAATTGCTATTGGCTAAAATGCGTGATTGACAGAAATCATTAAGTTTTATTCATGCATGGATGCGATAAGAGCAGAAACCAATTAGTATATGGCGACAAACATACATGTAACAAGAATTCTCTCAGCGATGAATTTAAACTAGGAGTAATCATAGATTAGGAAGTGCGTTCTTCCTTGGTTTTGTAACTTATGGCACATCTCAGTTCATTTAGTTTGTGACCACGAAGGGTCAGTTGGCTCAATGGCCACCGAGTACAATGACCCAGTTCGTTTAGTTTGTGACCACGAAGGGTCAGTTGGCTCAATGGCCACTGAGTACAATGACCCAGTTCATTTGATTTGGGACCACGAAGCCGAAGTGTCAGTTGGCTCAATTGGTTCAATGGCCACAGAGTATAACTGATTACAGGCCAACAGTTCCGCTTGTTGTAGCTCGAGAATTGTGTTTTAAAAATGGACCAGAAGTACTACACACTTTGCTCAGGCTTTGGTAAATCGCACCTACGAAATTTTTAGACAACATTGATTGAAGATAAGTTTATACGTACTTACCGAACTCCAAGAACACGTATGTTTCGCGAAGAAAAGGGAAGAACGAAGATACCACGAAGCAGTAACGAGGTTCTTAGGCGCGTAAAGACCCCTGGGAACGAAGTTGACCACATACATGCACGGTCCAAAATTTCTCGATGTGTTTCGCCTGGAAACGCACAGGGAGCCCAATGCAAGCAGATTAGTATGCGTTCTCCTTCGTCGAACGCAATAAAGAACAGGAGCAAGGCTATTAGAGATATTTTGTCTGGAAGAGATGTTCTAGCTGTAATCCCAACTGTGTTTGGAAAACACTAGTTGCTTTGATGATTTCGTAACGCTGCGTGGATGATTTTTAGGGTAGTATCGTCGTGTACCGTTGAGATCCGTGAGGAATCACACCTCGCGCGCTCGGTGGGTTGTCGTACCGCTATTATAGTATATATTATACTATAATAGCATATTTTATGAACATGCTAATGAAGTTGATATAAATCTGGTAAAAGAAACGACTCCAATCAGCGAATTCTCTCGTGGTCTAATGGTTAGGGTTAGGGTTAGGGTTTGGGTTGGTGGTGGGTAAGCCATTGCATTGATTCTTAACCGGCCCGGGTTCGAATCCCGGTTCAGCCGGTATTTTTTTTTATAGTGAGGATAACATATAATCGTTCTAAAATTTCTAAGTGTCGATTCCGATGTTCGTATTATTATGTTCTCAAATTATTCATAGCGAACGTGGGTAACAAAGGGAATTTTATGACGCAGTTGGTTGTACGGTACACGACGATACTACCATTTTTAGCGCTTCTTTTGGCAGAACTTCGCTCCGGTGTTATTGTGGTTGGCAGTATTCTTTACTGATTTGGTGGCGATTTATCTTTATCTCAGTTATCTTTATTCTGCAAACCTTCTCGAACGAAAGTGTAGTTCTCTACAGCATTTCGAATCTTCCTTCCTCGGGAACGACAGACTCACTTTGATAGAGAAGCAGATTTCGGAATTTGAAGACCAATACTTTTGCAGGCACCAGCTAGAATTATTTAAAGCCTCGGCTGTCTTTTCTTTCTTACACTCGTTCTCTATAACACGTGCAGGTTCGAAATTGAATTTCCAACGGAAAACGTCAATTTGGTGGATGTCACTCAACTATATTTCTATGGCAGCACTGGTCTGCATGCTAAATAATACTACGAAAACGTCGCCATACAACTCCCAGAGTGGAGGAAACATAAATAGTGTAGGAGGTCAACGAAATCGTAAGTAATTTGAGGCGACATAGGTAGAGAAATGGCGGATACTAAGCCGAAAAACGATTGTTTTTTTGCTTGAATTCCTCACCGAAATGTCAGTCGAGACTGGAGAGCATTGCCGATAATCCATGTCTAGCCTGCGTAGCTTGGCTTTCCGAGAAAAGGGAAGAGGAGGGGACTGGAGGCGGAAAAAGAGGGGACTGGGGGCGAGCGAAGAAAGGGAGGGGGGAGGGGAGGGGAAAAGGGAAGAAGGAAAGCCTGCCGCAATCCTATTGCATTCCGCGTATTTCACCGGAGCAAACGTCGGTTAAATTTCCTATTGGCTGAAATCCGTTTGACTGACATCGCTACGGCAACTATCTTTTGGATCACTTCATTTTAACATCGACAACACAGTGTCTTCGACTCCAAAAGCGTCGAGAGGAAGTTCATTTTCGTCACTAGCCTTTTGAAACAGTGATTTTCTTGAAATTTTTACCTGGTTTTTTCACCTGGCTCTGCTCAGCTGGCTTTTCGGGAGAGGATTTTCTTTGATGTTTTCTTTGACTTGGACTACGGTCTGGTGTGAACATTGAAGTCGGCAAAGTTCTTTTGAATCGAGAATCATCCACATCACATTCTTCAAATTTTGGATTGACCTTGTTCACTGCTGCTTTCAAACTCTCAAAGTATGAAGAAAGGTTGATGATCTTTCTTGCACACCGTTTACAAACTTTTTTTGAAAACCTAGCATTACTATGAATCGCGATCCCCACAGATTCACAAAGTGACGACAAACTAACTCTCTTTCTGTCTACGTTTTCAACGCCACTAATATTAACAGCACATACTTTCTTGATGTTAAAAGAAGAAAGGCAAACTCTGCAATAGTCTCCTGGACAATCGGGTTTTGACGGTCTACCTGGTTTTGCTATTTTTTTAGGAGTTACAATTGCGATCATCTTCAATAATAAACATCTTCATACAGCGTGGGAAAAATACACGTGAAAATCTTTATTTCGACAGCGTAGTCCATTTCAACTTCAGGCGATGTCCTGATTGGTTTATTTTACCGCCAGATTCATGGGGGCGGAACGCGGAATGCAATAGGATTGCGGCAGGCTTTCCTTCTTCTCTTCTCCCCTCCCCTCCCCACTTCCCTTCTTCGCTCGCCCCCAGTCCCCTCTTTTCCCTCCTCTTCCCTTTTCTCGGAAAGCCAAGCTACGCAGGCTAATCCATGTCCTGAGAGTTTAAAAAAAAAATTTGCCCTGTCGAAATCCATGCCTGGAGCTCGTCAAGGTAGAGCTCGAGGGTATTGCTCGATAAAACCTCTTATAAGGAGCATATCTGCAACTGGATGAATAAAAATAACTATAATTCTTTTTCCAAGACCTTTGAAGCTATATAAACAATCAGATTTCTTATACACAAACCGCTCGCTCACACAAAGTTTATGTGATTTCCCTATTTTGATCTTATACACAAACCGCTCGCTCACACATAAACTTTATGTGATTTCCCTATTTTTATCTTATACACAAACCGCTCGTTCACACATAAAGTTTATGCGATTTCCCTATTTTGATCTTATACACAAACCGCTCGCTCACACATAAACTTTATGTGATTTCCCTATTTTGATCTTTATACACAAACCGCTCGCTCACACATAAAGTTTATGCGATTTCCCTATTTTAATCTTATACACAAACCGCTCGCTCACACATAAAGTTTATGCGATTTCCCTATTTTAATCTTATACACAAACCGCTCGTTCACACATAAAGTTTATGTGATTTCCCTATTTTGCAAACCCTTGGCTCTAAGCATGATTGCTCTCCATCTAAGCGACTTTGGGAAAGACTTTGCCATGTTTATAAAATGCTAGATTTACTCACACAACGGTTCACTTCAAACTCCATGGAAACCGTTTGATTGACATCCACCAGAAACGACTTCGAAGTCAGGAGTTTCGTTTCGAACCTGCACGTGTTATTGAGAACGAGTGTAAGGCTTGAACAGATTCTCGCCGTGGAAATATTTGAATTCCCAAACGCTACCTTAAAACATACATTACATATCCTGCAAAAGTCGTTGACATTTACAGGTTTGGGTTAAGGCCGGCCCTGTCTTCACATCCAAGTTCGTATATTTTTTGTTTTGAATTTTACGCTCGAATTGAGATTCCTTGAGATTCCACGCGTGAGTTTGACAGATATTAGACATGGTTTTCACTTCCGCCGCATGATGATTGGATGAATCGGTCGAATGACTTACAACTGATAAGCATACATTTTAATTAGTGGGTGGATTACAAAATAACCATGGGATGCAGGCAGGCTCTATCTTCATCTCCTCCCCACCCCGTTCCCCCTCTCTTTTTTCTCTCGCCCCAATCCCGCTAATCTCCGCTCGCTGCGCTCCGATACTCCAGAGCCGCAACGCAGGCTATGAGTCTCAACATTAAATGGTCCTTCGGCCCTGATTAGAGGATTAGAAGATAGCAAGCACATTTTTAATCGATTCAAGCTGCCGTAGATTGACTGGATTCTACGAAACTCCGTCCTGTCAACATCTGATGAAATGCTCGATAAAATGCCGCCACCTCGATTGAAAGTGAAATGCAACCGAGAAGACGACCTATCTCGCATGTCGGTCGATAAACTACGCAAAATCTCCGAAAAAAGGTCTTCCCACAGTTGGAAGGAAGAAGAACCTAGTTAAAAGGTTACAATGAGAACACGCTAAAATCGAGCTGAAATATGTCGCCTAGCCAGAGAAAGCTGATTATATTGTTTGAATTTTGCTGAGGTCAGCCAGAAAATTTCTCGAGCCGTCATGACGAGAAACTGTTGCAAGTTGTTTCACCGAACAAATAAACAGACCCCACTTTTGGTCTCCCCATTAGGGTAAGACCATACCGCGGCAAAACGGTATTAGGGTAAGACCATACCGCGGCAAAACGGTATGCTCCGCTGGCCGAAAGAACGAAGGCTCTACTATCAAATACAAATTACGTTTTTAGTAAATCATTTTATAACTTAGTGAACTCACAGTGAATTACAAATTAAGAAAACTTCAACCTGTTAAAGTCTTCGGATTATCTTTTAAGTAGTTTTCTTATTCTTTGACAAAACAGTTCACATATGTATACTTTTAAGCAGAAATGTTAAAATCACGGGTATGTTTAGCCTGCGTCACATCCGGACTTTTCTTTGGTATAGTCCGTCTGCGAAGCAGCGACACAAACCGTGTTCTAGACCCCAGCAGCGTACCGTGATTTGAGCACACGTTCTGATTGGCTTTTAAAAATGCTCATTTCTTACACGTCTTCTGACTTGCCATTCAACTGTCACCAGCCTGGTCTCCCCAGAATCCAAGAACCACTCGCGCCAGAACACTCGTCTGGCAGGAAATCGTTAGTGGAAATATAGAGGCTAAACTTAAAAATATGGATGTAGAATCGTTTCAAATAGCTTCGTATATATTCTGTTCTTAGCTTTTATCAAGAAATAACAAATATTTTGGAACTCATTTATTTTTAGGCTGAACTTGTGAGCTCGTGTAAAATGCCGACAAAAGCGAGTCGTTGCTTATTTAATTTGTACATTTACGCTGTAATTGGTCTAGACAAATGGGGAATGGAATGTCGTGCTGATGTATAAACCAGCTGTTGGAGCTATCGCATGGCGTGACGATCCTAGTCATTTCAAAATAGCCAGTCAGAAGGCGTGTGAGAAAAAGCATTTTTAAAAGCCAATCAGAACGCGTACTCAAATCACGGTACGCTGCTGGGGGTCTAGAACAACTGAAGCTTTCCGTCGCTGGTTCGCAGACGACAATAACAAGGTTTTGTTCGGATGAAACGCAGGCTCGGGTATGTTGTGCCTATTGCGGTTTCATTACAGTTTTCGCGGGAAACTGGGGGCAGCCGCGCACCGACAAGAAATAGCAAATACGCTGCGCGTGACGTTTTACCGCGGTGTAGGGTAAGACAGTGTTTGGTTTCGCGCCCAGGACACGCAGTAACTGCGCTGGGTGAACTTTAACTCAAGGTTCATCCGCGAAATCGTAATACGTCCAAAAACAATCGCTTCTTGTGATACTCGACTCAGATTTTTAGCTACGATTTTTAGGTAGTTTCACGTTTGGCACAAATGACCCTAAAATCTATCACTTTGCTATATTTTCAAAAGTTTCCAACATAGAAGATTGAATTTTTGTGGGATGATGAAGACCGACGACCTAAACAAAATCCGATGATTTGATCTACCGTAGACATCTTGATGACGTCACAGTTACGTCATGTATCCATTTATAATAGGTTTCTCGATGTTTTCAATTACCATGAACATCAGTAAATTTTATATTTTCGATTTGCCATCATGTCGACAACAAAGAAACCGAAAACCCGAGTTCGATTGGTTTAGAGGGAGAAAAGTTATTAAATTTTGAATTTTGGCAATTTTCCCGCCAAAATATGGCGGGAAATATTCAACACAGAACCATTTACAAAATAACTTCTTCATTCATCTTTTAGAGTTTAAAATATTTGTTTACGACAATCTGGCAATCAAAAGAGTAAATCGGTACCCACAACCGTATGTTTTTAGAATTTTCAATTTTTGAGAGGAAATACTTTAAAATTCCCAGTGAAAAAGAGGAAACGTCATTATGACGTCATATATTTTCTGATATTTTTGAAAACGTCTTTTAAAAATAACTATTCAAGTACTTTTCGGGTTTTAAAGAGGAACTGTACTTACTGTACACTGAATAGCCGCAATATGGTCTTTTTTATGTTTATTACTCGGGCCGGGCCTTTGGCCGGCACGAGTCAGAAAATGCAAGCCGTTTATTATTATTATTATTATTATTATTTTTTGTGTCGCTGAAATGCGCCAGCAACCAATCAGATTACACAGGAGCCCATTGTTCGATCCCAACACGTGACAGGATCAACCAATCAGATTCGACACCTGCCCGATCCTGGTTTTGATCTGTATAGTGTGCGAAGCAACGGAGCAACGGAGCGAAGATTCGGGGCCATTCTTAACCTTTATTTTGCTGAAACTAAAGGTTTCGTCGAATGAAATACCAAGATGTTCAGTTATTCTAGGGCTGACAGGACTTTTAGGGGCTTTCGATGGAAAATTCTTACATTTACGAAAGGGATGTGGCGATCCAAATATCGCACAGTAAGCTAGTCTAGCCGGCCGGAGGATTGTCGATGGTTTTGGTCCAATAATCCACGGAAACTGAAAGAAAATACCTGTACTGCTGCATCTAAGTGCCATACGATGGCAGTGTTGCGTTGTTGGTATTGTTGAAATGCTCTTCGTTACCACCACACACTGTGAGGAAGTCAAATGAGGGATTGATTGTTTGCAATGTTGGCTGTAATTGTTTACTGCAAAGTCCTCTCCTGAAAATGAAATACTCTTGAGATTATACAAGTGGGAAGTCTTGACTAAACCAGTCAACCAATGCCGAGCTTTACTAAACTTCAATTCAAGAGTCGCAAAACCTGGAAGTGAACAGTGATTGACCCTTGGCTTTGAACGCGAACGGAAATTAGAACTGGTGAGGTTGAAATATTTGTGTTAATATACGCACACAAATCTTACTTGTCCCTTGATTGTAATTCGAACTGGAAATGAAATCGTCCGTAAATTGAACTGAATGTGACTTTATATACAGACCAAGAAGAAAAAGTTAAAATCGTCAAAAGAATAACAGAACGACAGACGATAGAATTGACCACGAATTATACCCATAAACAGAACTGGATATGACTACCGTATTAAAATCGAATTGGACCGGTGAAAAGAATAGCAGGATTTTGTCCCCGGGATTTGTCGAACTGTCATGAAACTAGAACTGGAGAGTATAAATTAGGGCTCTGCCCACAGGAGACAAACTAATATAGGAGCCAGGATCCGAGCCAGGATCCGAGCCAGGATCCGAGCCAGGATCCGAGCCAGGATCCGAGCCAGGATCCGAGCCAGGATCCGAGCCAGGATCCGAGCCAGGATCCGAGCCAGGATCCGAGCCAGGATCCGAGCCAGGATCCGAGCCAGGATCCGAGCCAGGATCCGAGCCAGGATCCGAGCCAGGATCCGAGCCAGGATCCGAGCCAGGATCCGAGCCAGGATCCGAACCAGGATCCGAATCAGGATCCGAATCAGGATCCGAGCCAGGATCCGAGCCAGGATCCGAGCCAGGATCCGAGCCAGGATCCGAGCCAGGATCCGAGCCAGGATTAACCTGAGTATCAGGCCCTTCCCCTCCCCCCATCCCCCCCCCCCCCAAAAAAAAAAAAAGATAAGCTTTTTTTTAAGCCAGGAGGATTAAAAATCTGCTAGAAAGCCTTGTGAACAATACTCATATGTTTCAAGCTCTATTAAAAGTGATTATACACTGAATGACAGCCGATTGATTGAACAGTTTACTAAAGTGCTAGAAACATCTACGGTTTGCATAAATTTGAAACTTTCATATTTTGATATTATTGCACACATCGATACCATTCAGTTTTCTTACTTTTTCAAAATGAAATCCTTTACTAAATATTCTCATTTTCGCACACAACATAACACAGATCCTGATTATGCGAAAAAAAGATATTGGTGGCATTTGGACAAATAGTTTCGGAGAAACCAACGCGACAAAAAGACAAACATTGAGGGCACGGAAACGAGGCTAAACAAAGGCAGCTCCAACCATGCTCTGAAAACTGAACGAAATCTTCTAGAATATAACTCCTGAAACCGAAATAACCCCAGCAATTGACAAAAGACAGTCTTGTGAACAATGCTCATACAGAATAAGCTCTAAAAGCGATTATCCATGCATTGTGCGAGAGCCGATAGACCGAACAGTATAAGAAACCGCTAGAACCTTTGCGTAAATACGCTCAAATTTGAAACTGGATTCTCAAGCTGCATGAATTTTTTTTTTACTCCAGTTTGCTGTGCAGCAATTTTTTTTTCGGCTAAGATCTCATGCACGTTTTTTATTTTATTTATTTATTTTATGTACTAATCTATTCAATTTGGAATATTAAGTTATTCCAAATTTAGCTATCTTTGTACTTAACAATTTTTATCCTAAGTAAACTTTAAGAGCCATGCCCCTGTGAAAATCTGTTTTTTTTATCAGGGTTAGCGTGCCCATATTAAAAGTTATACTTTAATATCGATACCTATAAAAGTGTACAGCTGCATCGCCTTGCATGGCAAATGTTGTTTATGATACAAGCTCATAGCGAGACCAGTGAAAACCATAAAAAAAATATTTTTGAGAGACGAAAAGTTATGTAAATTTCTTGTGTAAATTTCTCCTGCCTTTTAATAGTGGATAAATCAAAGGATACATATGTGTACCTCTCACAAAAGAGTTGATGCAACAAAAACACAGTGCGATAGAAGGAAACCATTTGGAGTTGATGGCATCCCTGTACATTTGTGCAGTCCCTGGCGTCTGCCTTGCCTCTCTCCCTAGCCTGCGAACAGCATCCCCTACTTGAGGGAGAACGGCGATTTCATCGTTTCCGTTTCTCCCCATTCTCTCTACATGGGGAGAAACGGACACGATGAAATCGCCGTCCTCCCTCAAGTAGTAGCCTGTACACAGCCCGGGGGGGGGGTACTTACATGAAAAATGGGTATGTATGTGAGGCCAAGAGGTTCAAACCCTGACCCTGTTTTACCCAATCCGAGCTCCAAAACCCTGATTGCCCCCTTTAGGGGAAAAAAATCCCTGATTGCCCCTTCTTTAAATTGTTTTCAAAACACGGTCGGATATATATCCCGGCCGGTATACCGCGTACCGGGATTGCATGCAAAATACGGAACATTGAATTTCAAGTCGGGACGTGCCATTGGGTAAGCAAATCAGCAGATGAAGTACATAGATACGTACTGAAGTACGAATTAGCGACGTCACGATGTATGGGAACCTCAGTGCTTGCATGTGGGCAGACCACCGTAATCCCTTCAAAGGAAGGAAAATGAGGTCTGTACTATGGATGAGTTAATCGTGTTCTAGGTCACGTGGATAGTTACAGGAATTTTGTAACCAGTCGCTGATTGGCTGGTGCCTCATAGCGGGTGCTGATTGGCTTACCGGTTATGTTGACCTTCAAGCTCGGGTTTTCCCGCGGAGCCAGAACTATTCACTCTGGTTTGGAATTGTATTAAGACAAATTGCTATGTCATTTTGTGTCCTGTGCTCGGTTATGCACCTATCAGCGGCTTTCCCGAGGGGTCGACCCCCGGGCTAACCACGGAGATATGTAGGGGAATACAGGAGGATTGAATGCAATCATTGCCCCTGGGGTCGGGGAAATGCTTGACTTTGTTCTAGGGTTGGAAAACTGGGGTGGGGGATTTGTGGGGGAAGAAATTATTTCTCTCGAATTTCAAGTGAAAAGAAATAGCCTCGGCGGTCAGGCGAATTCGGCTACGAGCGCGGATTCTCAAACCTCGAGTTCACATGGTTCTCAAACTCAAGATTACGGAGGTCTGCATGTGTATAGGCTATCGAAGAAGGAAATTTATTTATTTCCCCCGCTTCGCAGCGTCCGGCAATCCCTTTATGTAGGACGACACGAATTTTTACCAAAAATACAATAGACTACAACACAATACAATTCAATACAACAATAGAACGCAACACAATACAATACAATAGAATACAATTTGGTAGCAATTCGTGTCGTCCTACATGAAGGGATGGCCCAGCGTGCTCCCTCTTTGTCTCTTGCATTGCCATTAACAATAGGAAATGAACAATCTGAAATCTACAATGTGTACCGTCTAGTGTTTCTCGGCCAATGGAAATCGAGATGTAGTTTATGCAAAATTATGCCAGAACACGATTAACGACAGTGTAGCACAGACGTCCCTTCTCGAGTTTTGAGGGGAGACGGACGGCTGTACACAGGCTATCAAGTAGAGGATGCTGTTCGCAGGCTACTATCTCCCCCTCCATGGAGGATTTTTTTTTCTGTCTTACTGGCTGTGCATGAATATTTTTTTGGATAATTTTCCTTTGTATGGATTTTTTTGGGGGAATTTCCCCCCTCCCCCCATAACTTTTCTAATGGTCCGTCCCTTAGGTACCTTAGTAAAGTGTTTCCGGGGTTTCCCTTTGCGGAAAATTAAATTTTGACTGGATTTCCCGTGGCTGTCGTCTGCATGTCGATTAGGCCTTTCCAGATTGCGCTCGGCAACTTTTTAGCGCAATTTGGCTTTATGAGCAACTTTTTTGGCAGACAGCAACTTTTTGGCCACAGAGCAACTTCTGGCAACTTTTTGGGAAACTCGCCATTTTTTGTTTTATATTAGAAATTTCAAGTTCTCTTGGCAACAAATTCTTTGTCAAGTTTGAAATTATTGACAGGCCTTGAACTTGCTTTGATTTAGTAAAAAAATAAACATTCAATATTTTTTTTCAATTCAAATTTTGTAATGAATTTAATTAATTAATCAATTAATTAACATTACTAGAATTCATTACTAGAATTTATTCTAGAAGTTGAGTAAAGCCTAAGACAGATTATATAAATAAATAAATTAATTAATTAATTGATTAATTAATTTTATATTTATATAATCTGTCTTAGGCTTTACTTAATTTCGAGAATGAATTCTAGTAATGTTAGCCAGAGAAGCAGATATTATAGAGAAACGGGTATTATAGGAATGAACATTGGTTTAATACATTAATAAAAGTAGGTTTGTTTATTAATTATTTGTCCAATTAGTGACTTTTATTCAACAGAAAGTTGCCTTAAACCAGTTAAAACTATAGTCATTTAGTTGCAAATGTTAATTGAGAAGCAACTGTTATTAAAATAAAGACCAGTCTATAAAAAACATTTGAGCACATATGGTAGCACTTTTTTTATTTTTGAGCAACTTTTGAGCAACATTTTGGATTTGGATCAACTTTTTAGCAACTTTTGGGCATTTTTGGGAGCAACTTTTTAGCTTTTTGGGAGCGCAATCTGGAAAGGCCTAATGTCGATCCCCGAGAAACATTGATCGAAACTGCTCTCACAAATTTTAGGGCATTATAACACTTGCCGTGACAATCTGTAGGGTCGCACAGAATGAAAAAGAAAACAATGAAGACTGAACGATTTATCCAGCAACAACAACTCATCCGGTGAGGGTACCTATCGTTCGAGTCAGGATTTCGAGTCAGGATCCGAGTCAGGATTCGAGTCAGGATTTCGAGTCAGGATCCGAGTCAGGATTTTAGGGTAAAAATATAAACAATCAAAAACAAAATTTAGCCAGACAAATTAAAGTTCAATCGATTCTTTCCAGTACTGATGATGAAACACTCATACAAATCCTTATTCAGTTGACCGGGGATAGGGAAAGTTCGAGTTGAAAAGTGCGTGTTGCGAGTTGAAATGTTACAGGCAAAAATGGTGGGGAAAAGACATGATCTGTCGCCGTGCAGAGTGGAAATTTCGAAGATCGGCTGAGCCAAGTCCAAGAGAATTTGACTTTCTTTCCGATTAACGATAAAAAGCAAACGTTTTTTTGACGACCTTTCGGAATCATTATTCTCCAGATACAGAAACGAGATGAACAGACCGAAATAAACAGAACAGAGATTAAAAGAGCCGAGAAGTTTAGAACTGCATGAGCGAACTGGAGAACAGAGAAACCCGGACTAGAGTCAATTGTAGAGTATGGACATGATTAGATATGAACCAAGAAAACTGAGCTGAGTGCATGAATAGAATAAATAGAACTGGAAACCGAACCCAATGTTGAAACTGTTTGACGCCCATATCATACACAAAGAAATTGAGAAAATTGAACTGACCGAAACCGAACAGAACATATATTGGCTTACGGATATGAATCGAATAAACAGAACTGAATAAACTACTTTTCGGATTGCAAAAACGATTTATAATCAAACTGCAAATGACATGAACGAACTAGTAGGGTAAAGAAGAAAAGTATTAAACCGAAAAAAAATGACAGAACAAGAAAAACGAGCGAAACTGAATTCTGAGAGGAAATTAATTATAAAATTGGCCGGACCCTTGTGGAAACATCAACAAAGGGTGACTTTTTTCGATTCTCGCTGGAAAATCGATGGAAACAACGGTTGTCACGGAAATGATGATTGTTATAGGTTTTAGTTTATTTAGAAGTCGCATGTCTGTTACAGAACTGTTGATGTTTCATGGGTTTAGCGCTATGGGTTCGGGAACGCACTGAAATACGGCTACGATACAGCTACGTAGAGCGGCTATATCGAATGTATATTGGAACAAGCCGCCCACTGGGCTTTCACTCGGGCCACTATATTAATGCAGCCAGACACTCTTTAAGGTGAGCACACACCAGGAGACATTTTGCATGTCCCCTAGTGTATGTCTCATCTTTATGGAGGAAGGGGTACTCCCATAAAGGAATTGTTTTCAGTGTCCAAGGGAGGCACCATTAGAAATGTGGAGGGGGGAGGTAGGACTTCCTCAAGATGAACATTTTTTTCGTCGCTGGAAGAATGAGATAGAAGAAAGGGAATAGTTAAACTAAGTAATAAATTGAACTGAATTGTGATTGCAATCGAAATATTGTAAATTAGAATTAGAAAGGACTTACCTCTGAATAACTGTGAGGGTAAAGAGAACAAAATAAACGTCCAGCGAGGTACATGTATACGCTGGTTCATTTTTCTAGGGATCCAGGCGCACTGAGATTTATGGGTCCGCGGACCCAAACTGACTTGGAGTTTCTGTATACGGAAAATTTGATTTTTTCCATCTCAAAAAGCATTTACCATTGCAGGAACTCTAATCTCAGTTTTCTTACTTTTTCTTGCAACTCGCATTTTTCAACTCGCATCACTCCCATTCTCCAGTTGACCGACAACCGGTAAGCAAAGCACACACTGGCGAAAGCTGAATTACTTACCTTCTCGCATTCATTTGCAACCAAAACCCTAGCCCTGAAAACACATGGTAACTCGAGCCACCAGCCAACAGCTATAAATATCAATAGCGCTAGCAAAGCTTTTTGCAACAGTTGAATAAATCTTTTCAAGCATAACAAAGGTATATCGGTTAATAAGAGTTTTATTATATGGCTATTTTGAAATCTAAAATAAAAGGTAAAGGCAGGGAATTTGTTTTAAATTTGCATTGCTACATGTACAGCGCGCGTGTAACACTCAAATGGCTTCTCCAGTACTTTTACTGAATACAAGAAACTACGCTTGGGATTTTCAAAACGATCGAGAGTATCGTTGTATCTAACAAGAGGAAAGCCTAAGCAAAAAGAGTTTTCAAAAGTGAACAGTGTTCATTTAAAATGAGATAAATCAAACATCTTTCATCACTACAGCGGCGCGGCAATATGTTAATTCAAACCTGTCGCTATTTGTGTCCAGACTGGGAATCCACCAGATCTTCATCAACTTTGATAAACAAAATTCAAGAATAATTTCATAACTGGAATTCGCAGCAATTGTATGTGAGTATTTTATTTATTTTTTGTATGTGAGTTTTTTTTTTCATGGCTCGCATTTTCTATTTGCATGGCTCGCATGGCTCGCATCGTTGGCTCGCATGGCTCACTGGCTCGCATGGCTCACTGGCTCGCATGGCTCACTGGCTCGCATGGCTCACTGGCTCGCATGGCTCACTGGCTCGCATGGCTCACTGGCTCGCATGGCTCACTGGCTCGCATGGCTCACTGGCTCGCATGGCTCACTGGCTCGCATGTTGTCCACACTCGATTTAGAGGTAATTATAAATTTCTTGGAATTCCTGACTCGAAATCCTGACTCGAAATCCTGACTCGGAATCCTGACTCGGAATCCTGGCTCCGGATCCTGGCTCGGATCCTGACTCGAAATCCTGGCTCGGATCCTGGCTCGGATCCTGGCTCGGATCCTGGCTCGGACCCTGGCTCGGACCCTGGCTCGGACCCTGGCTCGGATCCTGACTCGGATCCTGGCTCGGATCCTGGCTCGGATCCTGGCTCGGATCCTGGCTCGGATCCTGGCTCGGATCCTGGCTCGGATCCTGGCTCGGATCCTGGCTCGGATCCTGGCTCGGATCCTGGCTCGGATCCTGGCTCGGATCCTGGCTCGGATCCTGGCTCGGATCCTGGCTCGGATCCTGGCTCGGATCCTGGCTCGGATCCTGGCTCGGATCCTGGCTCGGATCCTGGCTCGGATCCTGGCTCGGATCCTGGCTCGGATCCTGGCTCGGATCCTGGCTCGGATCCTGGCTCGGATCCTGGCTCGGCATTTAGGTACCCTCTGCCCACAGTATTCTTCGCAGCCGTTTATATTTATGTCGCCTGACGCAGTTTCTTGTTCGCCGACGATTGATATGAACGGGCTTCAAACTCTGGCTTTGTTTTCTTATTTTGCTGCCGAACTGCACAGAAGACCTTGAAATTACCATTCAATAAATCTACCTTAATTTATCCTAAAGAAAGCTTTGATTTATACTCTCGAAGATGGAAATGTATTATATTTTCTCTACTTCGCCTTCTCTTGCCGTTAACAATAGGAAATGGACAATCTGAAATCTACAACTGGGAAGCTACAATGTTTACCGTCTCGTTTTTCTCGGCTAATGGCAATCAAGATACCGTGGCGCATGTAATCGTTTCGTGGGCAGAGGTTTCTCTCGGCGGCAGGAAAGGGGTTGGGTGGAACTTCTCGAAACAAGCTATAGTATTGGCATACGCAACAATAGAAAACAACCTAACCATTAGAAAGTGCAGTACAAAAACCATAGAAGTATAGTATTATGGGTGCAATCAGAATACAGGTCTCGAGAGGTTCCATCACTACTCGGAGTAGTGAATCAATTACTGTACATGGTTTGTGCTAGCGGAGGAGGATGTATGACACAAAAATATGTTAGACCTCCATGTATTAATTAACCTATTTCTAGGTGGCCCGAGTATAATGCCCAACGGGCGTCTTGTTCAATTTAGAAAGCATGACTGGTGTCAGACCCATGACGTCAGAAATGTGACGTCACAGGAAACTTCAGTTCTTAATAACTCAGCACATATTTATCGTAGAGACTTTAAAATTGCGGCAATCAAAAACACATATTTATGTTGTTGTGATAACATGCTTTATTTCAAACGTATAGGTAACGCAGAATTTGACCTTAAAAGGAGTCGTTCGTTATGACGTCACACCAACGTCAATATACAAACGTATTTGATCCTAAAGATGTTATTTCATTTTAATATTAACATACGAAAATTTCGTTAAATTTGACAGCGAATTAAACAAGATGTGCTGGTTTATATATTTTTGGCTCGCTTTTAGTGATAGATTTTGAGGTAACTTATGCCAGGCGTGTTTGGTCATCAGGATGTGTTTAAGTTTTATTTAGTGTCCTATATTGACGATTTCGTCAGTCTTCTGTTGTATCACAAAAATGGCGAGAAGCTGTCGACCTTAATTTTCTTTCTTGTATCATGGATTTTTAATGTGAATTGAGCTGTCTTAAAAGTAGGGGAAGGGAGGATAAAAAAATGTCAAAAACACGTTTTACTCTCGTTTTCACTTCACAAACAATATGTAAATACGTTTTATTGTAGTTTTATCTAATTAATTATTTATTTATTTATTTAGCTTCGCCATCACCATACAACACTGAAAATGACAAGACAAAATAAAGGAAAAATAATAATTACTGCAGGCAAATGACGAATTAAGCCAGGAGCCCATTACCAGGAGCGTCCATATTTTCTCTACCCGTGAGTCAGCGTATGACCGGTTTGAGCTATTTTTAGAACATGTTTCCCGGGTAACTGCCTTCTGACTCTGCTGAGATCGTGCATATGCTTGCCGTAATTATCGAGATTGCGAATGATCTATTGTTCTTTGAGGTGATTTTATTAACGCTGTATTGTCCTGACTATGGTTTGATTGGATTCCCAAAGTGTGGGCACGTGAACTCCGGTGAGATCTGTTCTAAATATAGCTCAAACCGGTTATACGCTGACTCACAGATCTAGTATGGGAGATGGACGCTCCTGGTAATGAGCTCCTGATTAAGCATAATAATGGCCACACCGCGGCAAAACGTTGAGCAACAAATAATGATAAAACACCCAAATTATCCCAAATGTTTCTGTTAATTTAAACTGGTCGACACTAAGAATGCTGTAGACGTGTATTGAATAGTATTGACCCTGCAAATGATTAACATTCCTTTGTTTTCTACTTTCCGTGCATGAATTGATGTGCGCCCACGAACTGGACAGCAGCTATCTATTTAATATCGCCCGCGAATTATCCAGCGGTTATTCGCTCCAACACAGAGCCGCCGCCATCTTGGTATTTGCTAATCTGCATTCTGCATATTCTGCTAGTCATGGCATCACAGAAAGTACTACTATTGGTAGTTATGTTGAACTTTAAGATTATATTGAATTACACATCCAACATTCCATGTTTTAAGTTGTTATCTAGAATAAAATTGCTCGCCAAAGTGAGCAACTTTTTCAAATTTTGGTGGCAACTTTTTCAATTTTTGGCAACTTTTGAGCAACTTTTAGCCTTTTTTTGGAGCAACTTTGGATGAATTTACTAGCACAATCTATTGATGCCTATTCCGCATGCGTAATGTTAATTTCGTGCATAAAAGATGGACATTGAGCGCGTTGTGAGCCCACAGCATTTGCAGTATGTTGCTCCCCGAGCGCTACGTCGACAGGAAGAACAAGTATTGCAAGCAGATGCAAATTTTCGTTGTCATTTTGACCGCGGTTATTCATTACGAATGTGGGCAAACTATACATCAAAACGTGGGAAATTCAATAGACTAATTGAATTCGGTTGTAGGTTTTTGATTAGTTCTTTTCCCAGCCTTTTATAGCCCAGACTTCCCGGCATGTACAACGCCATGTATATTTTGACTCAACCGGTCGAAAACAATTGCAAATTACCGCGGAAAATAAGCGACTATGGGGTTTCAACTATTAAAACTACAGAGAAAAGACATTATTGTTTTGTATTCCGTTCGTAGGTTTTTAGTTTTTTTCTTTCCGAGACATAAAATTAACAAATTGCAAGAAAATTGCGATTTTGGCAAACAGTTGAGTGAACCCCCGGAGGGGGTGTGAGCGTGACTCACGTCTAGTGACCTTTTGTTAAACGGAATTTTGATATGATTAATCGCATCTCGCTCACTCCGGATTGGGATACCTATGGTTTATAGGCACGTGTTAACATTCCATATTTAGCTTGGCCGCCATATTGGATGCCCTCATCACGTGATTAAAATCTACAAGATTTCTGGAAATTTTTGGTGATTCAGCCTTTACCAGGGTCTTCTCTCGGAGTAGCCGCCATCTTGGATCTGACCGAGAAGACTCTGGTCACGAGGTTGGGGCCATCACAATAAAATGTTTCGTTTAACATCGCCCGATCGACATCTTTTTTTTGAAAAAACAAAACAAAAATGAAAGATTTAAGACCGCCAATTTTTTTGGAAAAAGTAAGAAAAAAATATTTTTAAACTACACCCCCTTTCCGAGCTCTCTTGCCTTTTTCTTGCAACAATTAATCTGTCAATCCACAACTAGTAGAGGAAACGTTGTCGAGCAATACATGGTGATTTTTTACGCGAGGCTTCAAGCCGACTTGGTTCCAGACCCCCTATTTATTTATATTTTACCGACCTACCGACCATCACGAGCCAGAGGGCGATGGTCAACGTAACATTTTATTGGGATGGCCTAAACTTTACTAAAATTAAAAACTGATCGGAGAAAGAAATTGATTCTATGGCTGAAGAGAACTGAAGAAGATATGATAGATACCTTAAAGTGCATATGAGCCTTCGTGCAATTTTCATAGGCTATGAACCTCCGAAAAGTTTTGAATACTTCTGCTAAGAATATTTTGGTTCACAGGGAATACTCTATCTTCTACGCTTGTTTGAAATCGTGGAAACGTAACCTTTCCTGATCCATGACCGCGTAAGTAAAAGCCTAGGTCAATTCCCGAGGTGACTTCATCTCATTAATGCATTATTCTCCATGGCGCCTTTCTATCACAAAAAACATCGATGTTTAGATAATATACAGTTTATGAGTTGTTAGTAAAGGAACAAAAGTCATTAATTTATTCAAATTATTGTCACCGTAAAGTCAATTAATTAAATGACGTCACCTCGGGAATCGACCCAGGCTTTTACTTACGCGGAAATGAGTCAGGAAAGGTTACGTTTCCACGATTTCAAACAAGCGTAGAAGATAGAGTATTCTCTATAAACCAAATATTTCTTCGCAGAAGTACTCAAAACTTTTAGGAGCTTCATAGCTATGAAAATTGCACGAAGGTTTATATGCACTTTAAAGTGCAAGTATAATGTAAAAAAAATATGTTGTACTATTGTGTTTGTTTCTCACAAAAAGGCATTAACCTTGCAAATTTTGTAACATTTCTGGCATTTAATCCCTAATTTTGGTTACTTTTCATGGATCCTGTGACGTCATAAGATGAATCAACTCCCTCCCTAGAGAAAACTACTACAATAAAATCCCGTAGGTTTTCATTGTGACATCACAAGATGATTCAATCCCGCAATTCGGGTAGCGTTTATTCTAGTTTAATTTCTGCTCCTGCCTCTCAAAGAAAACTAATTTAGACAATTTAGAAATAGAATTTGGGGCAAAAAGAGTTAATGTTGTTTTATGGCTTTACTTGCACTTTAAACATGAGTGTATAGTGGCAGGCAAACATACGTATATAATTATCTATCAATGTTTTGATTTCCAAGCTTATTTTGAAGTGCCTTTACCCGGACAGCCATATCTTTGAGTGTTCTTATTTGTTGAGTTTCAAGAACACTAAATAAATCCTTATCATTCCCCTTAAAAAACAATCGAAGCAATGTAATATTAGTTCAAAATTGTTTTACTTTTTATGACATTGAATGTCTATCTTATGAAAATGCCTTTCCTCTATACTTACGAAAAGCTCAAACTTTGACTCGAGCACAGGTAGCCCAAGCTTGTACAATATTTAATTAGCATTTTTATGGGATATTTTAGTCTTCCATTTACAACGTAAACCTGGAATAAAAATCAACAAGTGTGTCTTCATGTGTCCCTTAGCCATGTCTGTGCTATGTTAAATCTTTGCACAGAGATAGCTAAGGAACACACGAAGATACACTGTAAGTTTTGTTGATTTGTACTCAAGATTTACGTTGTTAGTGGAAGACTAAAAAATGCCATACAAATGCTATGAAATACTATGCAGATCGTAAGCATGGGCTACCTGTTGACTCAAGTAACCATAATTTTATTGTATTGTTACTTTTTGGACGAACAGCGATTTAATTTATGAGTGAACCCGTAGGTGAAAAACACATAAAAACGCAATTTTGTTTGACTTTAGGACGAGATGGCATGGACCGAGTAGAAAACATTTAAAATCTCCTTAAGAAATGATCTCATCACAAAAATGATTACAGTAAAATCCGTAGGTTTACCGAATTTGAGGAAAATTGGTTTGATAATAAAAAGTGGCAAGATTTCCAAACCCTGGCTTATTATTTACCTTCAGTTATATTTGTTGGCGATATTCAGTTCCTAATTATACAAACATTCTCAAACACGGTAAACTTACTCATTTTAGTGATCTTTCTTATGGTATGGTTCATTTATTAATTATATTCATTTTGAAATCATTGGTGTTTCCTGCAATTTGATTGGTTAAAAGCAGCAGCGATTTCAGCCTAAATTGCAGTTCTTTTACCACTTAATGATATTCATTTTGAAATCTTAACAAACGAAAAACGTTCGTAAATTTGTTTTTTACAACAACAAACTAGAAATGTCAAGCGGGTAGAGCTTTGAAGAAGGCAATTAAAATCTATTAGCGTGCGCGAGCGATCACGCAATCCCTACGCTGTGAAATGGCTTCTTAAAATCTGCTTTTTGATTGGTTCAGCAAAAGGATGCAATAACAGACACAAAATGATGCAATTTAGGCTGAAATGACTGCTGCTTTTAACCAATCAAATTGCAGGAAACACCAATGATTTCAAAATGAATATAATTAAGTGGTAAAAGAACTGAGTGGAGTGCAATTTTGGTCTGAAATCATACTCTTGATTACAAATTGCACTCCCGCTTCGCGGTCGTGCAATTTTGTAATCACTCGTATGATTTCAGACCAAATTGCACTCCACTCAGTTCTATTACCATTATTAATCAGATTATTATTTTCACTCGGTTCTAGTCCTTCCCTCAACTCCGATATGTATTGGTGATCACTAGTGTGTAAGTTCAATTAACGATTAATAAATAGTGTGAATGATGTTTGAAAATTCTATACAAAATAACACGAGTCCGCAGGACGAGTGTTATTTGTGAAATTTTCAAAAGTCACGAGCACTATTAATCGTTAATTGAACGTTCACACTAACGATTACCGGTTAATAATATAGATGCATAAATTAAAAGGAGAACTGAATAACTAGTGTTTGCATCGAATTAACAGTGTTTGCACTGCATTAACTAGTGTTTGCATCGAATTAACAGTGTTTGCACTGCATTAACTAGTGTTTGCATCGAATTAACAGTGTTTGCACTGCATTAACTAGTTTTTGCATGGAATTAACAGTGTTTGCACTGCATTAACTAGTTTTTGAATCGAATTAACTGTGTTTGCACTGCATTACCTAGTTTTTGCATCGAATTAACAGTGTTTGCACTGCATTAACTAGTTTTTGAATCGAATTAACTGTGTTTGCACTGCATTAACTAGTTTTTGAATCGAATTAACTGTGATATTAGTGATTAACATGAGGATGCCTATCTTTCGAGTTTGGAAGCGAGTTAGGAAGCGAGTTAGGAAGCGAGTTAGGAAGCGAGTTAGGAAGCGAGTTAGGAAGCGAGTTAGGAACCGAGTTAGGAACCGAGTTAGGAAGGCTTCTCAGATTCTCGGAAGCTGACCTTCACTTTGGCTTAAACGTTATCCCCAAACATTCAACAAGATGGCGGATCAAATGTTTTACGAATTTAACTATGGATTTAAACGGAAATCACCCCAAATTTCCATTGCCGATTTTTATGGGTTTCTACCACATTCTAAGTTTCCTTTACAGACCCATTAGCTTCCATTTGGTGTAGCGGATCACACGTAGTGAATGTGATCTGACCTCTGTGTAACAACAGTTCAATTTATGTAAATAGATAACTTGCTTATCTACGATTGGCGCTTTAAAACAAAGGGAATGGAATGTTTAGTTTGTTGTGAGGAAGCGAATTTGAGAGCGACTCTAGGCCGGTAGGCTCGGTTTCAGCCGTTGGGGTGTCGTTTCTCCAAAGCCTCCCCCCACTAACGGCTGGGCGCGCGGTCAACACACCATGTCCGTGACGTCATCTAATTAACTTCAATATTATTCATTTATTTGCGTGTTCCGCGTAAACTTTCAAAACACATTGGAATTTAATTCGACGTACGTAAAGGTTTTATTTAATACCTGTTATTATTAGCTCTCATGTTCACAGTCCAAGTTTTCAAGGAAAGCCCGGCTGTTGAGAAACCAGGCTACTTTATTTGTTACTCTTTAATATTTAAGTGCCTATCAAGACACTCGCTGACAGAAATAAAAGCCGAAATTTATACGGGGATAAAAATTAAGTTCAGATGTTATCTCATCTCTGAGCTACTAGCTAGAGTCGAGTATTCCCGCTTAGTACTTGTGTAGAGTATGTCTTGGAGACATAAATTGTACAAACTTAGTACATAGGACTTGAAGAATTGTAAAACTCATTTGATGCAGCGATTTTCAAGTGAATTGTGATTGCAGAGTTAAACGCATGGCCTGCGTCAGACGTGATTTCCTCTCTTCTATAAACTCTTTTAATATGGCCTCGTCCGTCTTTTCTTCTCCAAGAATAGCCGGACCTTGGTCTTGCATCGGTAAAGTTATAAAATGAGAAATGACTGAACATTAATACGAGCTTCGCGACCTTTGAGCTGACGGTTTCCCAAGTGACTTCCAGAGCCAGTGCGTTTACTGACAAAGTGTCTTCACCCGAAAACTAACTACTGCTTCTTTGTGTGAATCCTTGAATTCGTCGAAACCAAACTGTTTGGTCCGGCTTTCAAAAGTTTGCAATGTAAATTATGCAAATCAATTTGAGTGGCAAGTTTGTGATTGGCTAAAATCCGACAATGTCTCAGCTCGCGCGCCCAGCCGTGAGTGGGGAGAGGATCGCGGGCTCACCGAAACCCCCACGGCTGGAAACCGAGCCTACTCTAGGAGCGGATGAGAAGAAGGCTACATGTTCACGAGTGACAGATAGGGTTAATTGTCATTCAAACAATCCTTTCACAAGTGTATCTTCGGCTTATGGCACATGATAAAAATGTGTTTTATTTATCCTTTTCTGACAAAGACTCGGGTATTTGGACACAGTTCGTCCCATGTGTTAGGAAATTGCATGGGAGGGTGTTGGTGCGTGGAGGGAGAGAGAGAGTGTATTGGAGGGTGGCCATGGAGAAGAGGGATTCCATGAGGACATAGGGGAAACGGGAGTGTAAAGGCGATGGGAGTGAGATTGGCGTAGGAAATAGTGAAGATTTAAACGGCGAGGTAGCCTGAAAAGAAGAGGCGGGCCTTAGAAGGAAAAGAAAAGAGGAGTGGCTAGGGAAGGAGGTGGGCCAAAACAGGACGGCGGAGAAAGATGATTGGGAATGTTTTGTTTGGGAACACGCTGCCGAGATTCTATTAGATATGAAACTTTTTTTTTTAGCATAATCAGTATATATGATCGATTAAATAGGTTTATATTTCGACCAATCATATATTATAATGTACTTTATAATTATACAATTACTATTATTGCTGTGTTATTTTCTCAATAGACACTTTAGCGTATTTAGCACTTGTCATTTGACTATTACACCGTTTTATTGTTACAGTTAATATTGGACAAATAGTTGTCAAATAAATACAACATGTTGCGAAGGCACAGCGAGATAATGTCTTTCTTTAATATAAAATACTACTACTGATAATTATGTGATACTGCTATATTAATTCATTGTTTCTGTTTTGACTATTTTTTGTATTTCCCAGGAAACGTGGGTTTGTTTTGGTTGATACCTTTCTTATGCTTTCTCATTGAACCTAACTCGATTCCTAACTCGATTCCTAACTCGATTCCTAACTCGCCTTCCTAACTCGCCTTCCTAACTCGCTTCCTAACTCGCTTCCTAACTCGCTTCCTAACTTGCTGCGTAGTCTGTCTCGATTAACATGTTTGTAACCATAGCACTGGGAAAATCGAGCCATTTACAGACTGTCAAGAACTATGTCAAAAGTATGTAAACAAATTGTAAATGTGAGCACTTTACAGACTTTGTAAAAGGATTGTAAGATGTGTGTGAACGTACAAATTTACAGACATTGCTTTACAAACATTGTACAGTAGTAACTGATTTAGAGAAGATTCATCGCGCAGAATGGCGCGACACATCCGGGTATTTTATTAGATGCAAAAGCGCTAAATTCAAAGCCTACACAATGAATAACGATGCAAATAATAGAGGAATTGGACTAAAAGGCTTAAGTGAACTAGAAGTTTTGCTTATTTACGGTTAAATGAAATTTGCTAGAGCTTAGGTACCACCTGGCTTTTGAAGAAGAGATATCAATAAACAATTTCCACCCAATTTCAACTTATTTGAGTGAGTATAAGCATTATCGGTTTGACCATGAATTTTGGGTTTTTTAACTGTTTCTACAGTGGAATCGTATTTTCTACTTAGGTACCACCTGGAAAAGTTAGTTTAGTATGTTACTTACTACCAGCCGTGTTTTCATAGTAATCTGACCAGTATTAGTATTATCGAAATCAATATTTCCAAGCCATGTCTTAAAACCTCGAATTCACCTCATGTTTTGAAGTTTGAATATTCCCGCGGGACTTCTCTTGGGCTCTCTAGCTCCTCCTTCTCGAACAATAGCACACCCGCCGCATGATTAGCCATTGAAATTGACACAGAACCAAAGCTCAAAATTATTGTTAAAATAACACTTGCGCTTCATGAGCAAATCTTGAACTTACGTTTAAATTAGTTCAAGCTCCAAAATGAGACGTAACTCATGTTCGTACGTACTCTAGAAGTATTTAAAAGCTAAAAAAATCGCCCAGCCGAGTTGGCGGCAAAGTACTTTTAAACTGAAGCTGAGTAAAGGCAACCGCGACAAAACAAATCTTAGTGAGCATTAAATAAAAACTATAAACTTAGCGCGTCAAAAGCAAATTATAACGTTGTATTCAGAATAATCCAAGCTTCAAATTGAGACGTTGCTTATGTTCGTACGTGCTCTACAAGTACTTAAACGCTAAAAAAGTCTCCCCGGCGGAGTTGGCGGCAAAGTCCATTCAGTCTAAAGCTGAGTAAAGGCAAACGCGACAAAACAAATCTTAGAGAGCATTAAATAAAAACGATAAACTTAGCGCGTCTAAAGAAAATCATAACGTTGTATTCAGAATAATTCAAGCTTCAAATTAAGACGTTGCTCATGTTCGTACGTGCTCTAGAAGTATTTAAAAGCTAAAAACATCGTACCGGCGATCTCAAAGTTATAACTTTCTTCGTTTTATACGATTCATAGGAAAAAAAGTAAACCAACACGATTCTTTAATTTCTCAGAGAAAACTAAGCGGCGATTCGAATCATGGATTTAACCCAAAACTTTTACAAAGACAAGGTATCTTAAACTTTGAATTGATAAGTTTTAAGTCTGTATCTGTGTAATTGGCCCACCAAGGAAATGACAAGATCGAACAGACGAAAGGCTTTGCTTTTGAACTTCAGGGCGGTAATAACAACGTTAGTTAGTGTGATGACCTTCTTTAACGAGCTTTGAGAGTCCACTATTCCCATGAAGCGAGCAGTTGACATTGATTGACATGTGTTTCATGTGATGTGGGAGTAGAGTATTCCCAAACCGATTTGTCAAAAGCCAATCACAATCGCTTTCCCGCAGAATAATTAGCAATGTTATAATTATTCCGGCCTCACTTTAACCTCTCGGCCGTAAGTACATGTCGCCGAGGACAATAGAATTCTGCGCGATGTTGCTACTCTACAAAATGTTCGCAAATATGTCCCATGGACGTCTAAGACATTGACATAATAAGACAGTACTTACTGACGTTATAGAACAGATTTCGAATTCGTATGAGTGGGACAAAAATACGATGTCTGTAGCCTTACCGTAACCGTATACTGTAACTTACTGTACCTGAACTCTTTAATTTGATTGCATTAGAAAGACAAAAGCAATAGGAAGACCATTTCAATGCCGTACAGTAACTCATTGCCTTTACTCATACGAAATTTGCATTAATCTCTGAATTTCTAACGAGTCCTGAAACAACCATGGGAGCTGATCAAAGTCACTCTCGGAGCAAGGGCGAGATACCAACAAACTCAACTCACATATGGCGCCGTGGCCGGGGATCGAACCTGGGCCACAGAGGTGAGAGGCGAAGCACTTAAAGTGCTACTACGACGAAATTCAACCATTTTCTTTTCTACTTTTTTGTCTTCCAAAATGACACACAGTGTGGAAAATATCCAATTCAGTGAAAAATATTACCAAATGACCAAATTAAACTATTAATTTTGCAGAGAGTTTACCGTCAAAATCACATCTGCCATTACTGAAGTGTGTTCCAAATACTTCGTGATTTTCGACTAGCGGTTTGCTGTCGTGACGTAATTTTCTCAACGCGTCGCTCTTGTAATTTAAATTTTCCTTTCCATTTTGGAAAATAATGTATATAAACATGTACTTCACTTGTAAGTTCGTGCGAGAGTTTGTGTGAAACGTAGCCCCGCATGTTGTTGTGTTGAGAAAATTACGTCACGTTCGCTGGAAATTAGCTCTGTCACAGGAACGGGTTCGGGTAATGTCGGACATGAAATCTCAAGATTCGGATCCCAATTAATAAGACTTCCCCTCGTGATATCAAAAAACGCTTTGGGCAGGAAAACATAGCAACTTCACCTTAGAATACGCCAAAATATCACTATCTCAAAATTTGATCGTATAGTAGCACTTTAACCACTGCGCTACCTCGGCTAATCCTTTAACGAATGTACACGGTCTCTACTGTAACTGCCTTTAGTAAATTTGGTAAGAACTGTCATCTATTGAATTGAATTGAATTGATGACGATGTTTAGACAGGGTACTTTCATTTTCAGAGAAGCCCTGTAAAATAGGCAAATTAACCAGTTAAAATAAAATAGATTAAATAAGTAAAAAAAGAAAGGTTACAAATAAAATATATAGTTGTTAATTAAAAAACTATAAAATTTCTAGATGAAAAAATCGACGAGTCGACAACCGAAATAAAATTTACGAATGTAAGTACGTTTGTGATGATGACTTCAAATCGCTTCTACGCATGCTCAGATGATAGTTGCTTCTTCTGAAGGCTCGTCTGAAATATCAATGTGAGGGACACTTGGAGCTTGCACATGCGCAGTGGGTGGCTTTTGTTCGAATTGCTCGTTGCTTGGTAGTTGAACCCGGGATGGAAGACCTTTCCTTCCAATGGAAGCGTACAACGGTTCCTCTTGTACATTCTCGTAGTACCTTGTTTCCCTATTTTCTCCCTCTTGAGGCCCCATATCTGGCGGGCGATGACTACTGACATTAACATTGTCATACGGTCTCGCTTGGCTATCCCGATGTTTCCTATGCGGCCTCCTGTGATTTCTTTGTGGTTGTTCAACAGCAAGGGAGTTATCGTATACCACCGGGGCCTCCGCAGGGGGATCTATACGCGGCCTTCGTCTTCGTTCTCCGTCAATTTGGGATTTTTTGTTTAACTTGCCGTATACAGAAGGATTTGAACCCATATCTTGCCTTCTGTCTTGCTGTTGTCCCAAAGTTGAATAACCAACGGTATCGTAAGGAGGGGGAGGACCCCTCGGGGGTGGACCCCGTGGAGGTGGGCCTTTCCTACTGAAGCCTAGAGGAGGTAAACTGACATACCGCTGCTCGTCATTGCCTTCTGCACTAATAGTTTCAAGACTGACCCGAAGCTTCTCTTTGCTTTCCGCTTCTCCTAGATCAACTGTGAGTTCACTTTCCTTGATGAGACGCGAATCGCCTTCTGCATGTCCCGGTCCCACGTCTGCATAAATCGGGTTAGTAACCGACGTGTGTGATCTGTTGGAATCACGTCGAATCACTAGTCTATTGGCAAGAGACGATCCCACCTCCTCGTATGTTGGATTTGAGAGAGGAAGAACATCGGCGTGTATGCCATTTACTGCAGTGTCATCGAAGTAGCCGGGGTTATTATAAGAGATATCCATTCTGTCTCTTTCTGTGGTATTCTCCAAAAGACTTGGTCGCTTTCGTCGTCTGTTAAGATAATCAGATACAAAGCTCAATTGAAGGAAACATAAAGAGTATTTAATATCCATAACATGCACCAATTGCATTTCAATCAGTAATTAAAGACTTTCTTAGCCTTTCAAGCCCTAGAAAATGGCCGCCAATCCAAAATTAAGTTTAATAGTTTGAGCTCCTCTTCTCCAGCAGGGGCGGATGCAGGAAATGCAGAAAGTGGGAGCCGTAGGCGCGATTAGCTAGAGGATACGGGGGCATGTCAATGAAAGGGGGCCGCGGCCCCCTAACCCCCCCTCCCCCTAATTCCGCCCCTGTCCAGTGAGAATGATTTGAAGAAGTACGTACGGTAATCAGCAGACCCTGAATAGCTGAATTTGTTTAATTCAGAATTGGATTACAGGAAAGGAAACTGATAGTTTGTGCCGAGGTGCGCAAAGGAACCTGGGTGAGTCGGCCGAGTAAGCTAAACGCCAGTGACTGTAATATGGAGATTCAGGGAGTTATTATGTTTATCACTCGAAGGGGAACCTCAAAAGGCGTCATTCTTGTTTGAGAAGGCAAGAAGGTCTAACCATTTATAGTTATTTTACAAAGGCAGTACATTCTACTCCGTTATTTTGAGACTCTAAGTGTTGGTCCGGTCCACACCGCGGCAAAACGCCTAGGTACTTCATATATCGTTAAATGAAATGTCCCAAGCACTAATATCTTATATTCTTGGTTTGTATACGTTATATTAGTGCTTATTTAACGATATATGAAGTACCTACCGCAAAACGTTACACTCCGCTGGCCGAAAGAACGAAGGCTCTGGAGCTCAAATACAAGTTTGCTTATGAGCCCTAGCCAGAAATCGGATAAATCGAGGTGAACTCCCGTAACTGAATTTCACTTTCTTAATACACCAGATCTACCTAACATTGAAAGTGTTTCAATCTCACCTCTATTATATTTGGCACTCTTCATTGGACATAAAGAACGTACATTCGGATATTTTGCTGCTGCTTTAGTACTTGCTTTGCTCGCGAGAATCGGAAAGCGCAAATGATCCAGGTTATCACACTAGCGTTAACTTTATTGGAATGTCCTTCTCCGTTTGCAAACAAAACAACATTAAACTGAAATAACTCTATGCTTAGTACCTGTAGAAGTAGAAGGCAGCCAAAATTAGTATGAGAAGCCCCGCGATTCCTATTACTCCACCAGCTATTGGACCGGAAGTGCTTGAAGAGGACTCTGCCGCGCGTGCGTCATTTCCCTGTCGACCTCCAGCACCGCCTCTCGTCGCCTCTCCACAAGACGGTTCTCTCTCACCATTGATAAACACAACATCGTGACCTCCCAAGTACTTAGCTATATTGGTTCTGGTTTCTCTTATCATATTACACAAGGTATCCGCCGAGATAACGTTCCTTTTGCTCAGATCATTGGCAACATTTGGCTGGAGGGTAACAACCTCGACTTGAAGAAAACCTCCATTGGTAGTTTTTGGGTCCCCTGTAGTGATGACGTCATCAGACTTGAACATGACGTCATTGATAGAACGCCTTTTGACAGTCTTGACGCTGAAATATCAGTAACAATGAAGCAAAATTAGAGTACAATTTGTAATTATGAAATTGTTTATGAATTTCGGTCAATACTACCATTGAATTACTAAATTAATATTATTAAATCAGTAATACTGAAGTGTTCATAATAGACCAGCTCGCGGTTAATTCCGACATTTTGAAAGGGTGCAAACATAGCGCGTAGCAAATTATTTGTCATCGAATTATCATACAAACACTGTATTTCGCGCCGTGTTTGCACCCCTTTCAAAATGTCAGAATTAACCGCGAACTGGTATATTTCATTACCTTTTTGACAATTCACAAGAAAATTTGGAGCAGTACTCGTTGAAGGCCTTTGCAATGCTGCTCTTGAATACACGGAAACCCCATTGCTGGTAAAAAGTAAATTCAATAAAAATCGATAGAAAATTTCATTCAAAGTGAATGTTGATCTCTTGTACATGTGTATTTATACGTTTGTTCTATTACCACCGTTTTGATTGCTAAGCGATGGCGCGAGATCAAAGTCGCGACGTATAGTTTGCATTAGACTTCCGTCAATTATACAAAGTGGGAGGGATAATTAGGTATATACTTCATGGTAGTATTTCGTTCCATATAGTCTCCCTGCACTACATGGAACGAAACATTATCATGAAGTATATAGCGATAATTAACTATCAATCACACGATGTGGGAGGGTAGAGCAGATTTCGTATGAGTGGGACAAAAATACGGCACGGCATGGCCGTGGCCGTAACCGTACTGTAATTAATTTACCGTAACTCTGTAATTTGATTGGATTAGAAAGACAAAATCAATGGGAAACCATTTCAATGTCACGGCATGCCATACAGTAACCGTGCCGTAAGTCAATTTGTTGTAACTTGCCCACTCATACGAAATAGGCTCTAATTATCTTAACTAGGGACGTGAAAAAGTATTCTCGTCAAATTCTGTGTTTATTGTTTCTTTTATTAGTCGCCTTTTATTGCTTTTAGTGCTCAGGTTTTCCAAAAAGGATGTACATGTATGATAAGTATAAAGTTCCGTTTAGGCCGAACAAAAAAACAGAGAGATTTAATTTCTTACCTGGAAAACCTAGAGTTTTCACGTTGTGTAGTTTTTCAGACAATGACCAAAACATGTGTGCTAGCCCTGCTTGCATTTTCATGTGCAGTTATCGTATTTTGAACTGATTGTTGATGAACTGATTGTCTTTTGGCCGTCGCCCTAGACGTTTAAGGCTAGTCCCTCCCACTTTGTATGATTGACATTTGAGACTAGCCCCTCCCACTTTGTATGATTGACACTGATTTGTAGGTAGCCCCTCCCACTTTGTATGATTGACACTGATTTGTAGCTAGCCCCTCCCACTTTGTATGATGACATTTGAGACTAGCCCCTCCCACTTTGTATGATTGACACTGATTTGTAGCTAGCCCTCCCACTTTGTATGATTGACGGAAGCCCAATGCAAACTATACACGTCACAAGTTTGGTCTCGCGCCATCGCGTTGCAATGAAAACAGAGGTAACCAAATTGTTCTATTTAATTATCTTTCAGATATTAAGGGAGGATGTAGAACGACTGAAGTGTTTTCCTGTTTGATCGTTTTTATGGTATAGAAATATATAACATTGAGTGTTTTTTGCATGTGTAGCGTGCTATGTAGTGATCACATGTATACAGCTCTTTCAAAAAACGTTGTCCGCGATAAAACGCCTCAAACCTACGTGATAAGACCGAAATGGAGTGTGGGCAGCAATCACTAATGTTTTTAAACTGAGTAATGTATGTATATGTATGTATGTATTATTTTATTTAAACACTGTTGATTCATCAGTTGGATATAAATTACTAAAAATAAATAATAATAATAATGCAATCGCTCAATAAAATATGATAAATTATGAAAACTACTAACTTATCTAATATAACTACAAACTACCTGCTTTACATGAATACCGTGTGAATTACAGTTTATAACTGAAGAGTTTAATTCAAGAGAAGAAGCTGCTGCAGCCAGATCGAAAACTGCTAAGAGTGCTTGCCTGCCGCAGCTCCACTGGGCAAGTTTGCCCTCGGTGTCTCTCAGGGAATAGTTCGTAACACTACTACGATCAGTAAATTTTGCACTAAGGTAATCAGGAGCAAGGTCGTTCACAGACTTATAAACCATACTAGCCTTTTGGAATTGACGCTGTGAGTCGAGTTTTCTCCAGTCGAGTCGTTCAAATAGAAGATCAGCATTGGTATCATAGCTGGAGTGAGTTAAAATCCGAGCTACTCGAGTTTTGCAGTTTTTGTAGTTTGTTAGACAAGGTAATATTACAGTTACCCCAGACGACACTGCAGTAATCAAAATGCGGTTGAACCAGGGCATTGTAAATAAACTCCAGCGTTGCCGAGGGAACAAACGGTCTGCAACGTTTCAGCACTCCGATACCAGAAGCAATCGTCTTAGATATATTATCAATGTGTACATTCCAAGATAGATTTTCATCAATAGTAACTCCAAGAGATTTAGAAAAAGTGACTTGCTTTAGAGAAGCATCATCAATGACTAGAGATGGGGATCTATTAAACGTACTTAACTTTTGTCTTGATCCAATTAGCATGAATTCAGTTTTAGATTTATTTAATGTAAGTTTGTTTGCGATGAGCCAATCATTTATTTTGGCGAGGTCTTCATTCACAACACAATTAATGTTATCAATATTATTACTTGCAAAAGTTAAATGCGTGTCGTCAGCATACATACGAGGCTGACAGTTTGAGAGACAGTTAGGCAGGTCATTCATGTATAAAATGAAAAGGAGGGGTCCAAGGATTGTTCCCTGGGGAATGCCACATGATATGGTCGATTATCTGAGAAAGAACCGTTTACAAAGCATCTTTGATTACGATTATTTAAGTATGACTCAAACCATTCCAACAAAGCGCCTCTAACGCCGTATTCTTTTAATTTAGATAGAAAAATAGCGTGGTCAACTGTTGTCGAACGCCTTTTTTAGATCTAGAAATACCACCGCATTAACATTGCCTCGGTCGATGTTATAATAGAAAAATGCAGTCCAACGGCAAGGAAAGCAAAAAGGTGCTAATTGTGGTATTGTTTTAATCGTCCACCTCATTGGCTTAGACATCAAACTCTATCAAAAGCTGAAGAATAATATTATTTTCTCTCTATTTTTAAACAGATTTGAATTGCATCTAGTGAAAACTCGCATAACTTTAAATATGACGAAAATTCAATGTGGGAACATTTTAAAATTGAAATCTGTCTTGGTTATTGATTTGGACTCTTATGATTGGACGAAATGTTTTCACACAATAGGATAGTAGTTAAAAAAAATATTGTTTATAAATTTATTATTTAAGGGTTGATGTGTGCACAATATGAAAACAGAATCTCGTTAGGTGCCAAAAGCTTATTGCCGCTGAATATAATTTTGCCTAGTTTTTACACGCATTGTTACTTAAAGCAGTTACCCTTCGACCTCCGTGTGAATGGTAGAGTTCCTTAGAATAAACATAGCAGAAGTATGGTCACGGCATGGCTGTTTTTAGATATTTAGTGATCACTACCCATGCCCCCCTTCGGTCTTATCGCGACGTTTTTGAAACAGCTATATGTAAGTAGACCGACTGTGAAGCTCTCGGTGCACTGTAGTTGGTGTTGATGTCTTCTATGTATATTTTCAACAGTCATTACTGTGTACATCTGGCTACGTACGTCAATTAACACATTGCTGTTGCATGTGACGTCATCGCGGCCATGTTGGAGGAGGTTTACAAAAGATTCCTCGTTAGCATATTTTGTTATGTCCTCCAACCACAGGCACCCCAATCTATGGGATTGTGAAAATATGACTGTGAGAAGATATGTATGGGTTTTATAAATAATTTCAAATTGTGTATAATGTATAAACTGAAACATACCTTTTCGCTTCCATGTTGTTTCCTTTGTGGTTTTTCTTCTCTTGGAACCATTTTAGTTTTTTTAGGAGTTTTTCATCCACCTCGGCATGAGAGAAGAATGGAATCTTCCGAAGACTTCTTCAACAATCACATACAATCTTCACCTCCAAAATTCCACTTTTCGTCATCGAAATGCCACGAAACTCCTGTCGTCGCTAGAATGATAAATGATAAATGAACTAAGCCCTGTCTGAATTTCAGGATGCAGCGATCCCTCATTCTTGAAAAAATCGAATGCTTTTTCGCGACTTTCGACCAATTTCAAGGCTCCATACTAATGTAGTGCGCCAACCGTCACGAGAGCCTCGTTATGGTGTAAGACAACTAACTCAGACTCGCATGACGGTTGGTGCCGACTTCATTAGTATGGAGCCTTGAAGTTGGTCGAAAGTCTGGCGCGAAATAGTATAATTCGATTTTTTTTCCAGAATGAGGTATCACTGGATCCTGAAATTCAGGCAGGGCTTAGTTCATTTATAATTCCAGCTACGACAGGAGTTTCGTACGTGTCATTTCGATGACGAAAAGTGAGATTTTTGAGGTAAAGATTGTAGGTGATTGCGGCAGAAGTCTTCGGAAGATTTCAGCCTTCTATCTTTCTTAGGTAGTGAGCTGAGGTGGATGACAAACTCCTAAAAACACCCTAAAATGGTTCCAAGAGAAGAAAAACCACAAAGGAAACAACATGGAAGTTATAATTCTTTTGACGTATTCTAGAAAGCTATTAGCTGTTCGGATTTTCTAGGTGGAAATCGCGTAAACCGAAAATACTATGGCAAAATATTCCCGGCCTACGAATTTGTACGTACTCTAGAACAGAAACAAGAATTTTCTATCCCAAGTAACTTCATGTTGCAAAGTTTTGTGGAGGTACGAATTTTTTAGGGATTCTTTTTTTCCTTTAGGCAATTCTTAGGGAATGAAAATGTGTTGTTCTGACTCTATTGATCAGACGAATAGGGACGTACGAATATTTTAGGGGAAACCGGCTTTTAGTCTCCCTTTTCTTCTATAATTTTCTAGGGATTGAAAATAAATTTTCTAGGCAGTATTTCATAAAAAAAATTTCTGGGGACAATTTTTTTAAATCCGAAAGTTTTAGGCTAACTTACTCTCCGGAAAAGCTTTTTAACCGAAAACTTCGTTGGGTGCCCTTGATATTCTCACAGTCATATTTTCACAAACCATGCATAGATTGGGCTGCCTGTGCTCCAACATGGCCGCCACGGCTTTATCGTTTGAATCTCTGGAGATTTATTGGAACCCAAGAATTGGCTGTTAGTGTAAACTAACTCAAATATGATTGATTTGTTACCTTAAGTGCCATTTGAAGAGTCAAGCCGACTTTGTTTTCACCTGAAAGTGTGGTAAATCATTGTTATGATGAATTAAGGCTTTTTTACTGTAAGTAATGTGATGCTGATACAAGTTACGCTGGTTTGACAACAACATGACATATGAAGCAGAAGAACAAGAGTTGCACAGCTTTCCAAGGACAATTTGTATTTGAATTGAGTTTTCAAATCGCCGGTAGTTTACACGGGCGATTTCAAATCGCTGCTAAAGTCGCAGCAAAAATGGCCTGTGTAAACAGGCCTCGACAACTATCTTCGGCAGCAGAACTCAGCCAGTATACGTGGCTTTTATTTGTGTCCATATATTGCGCATGCCCACAATATGTCACCGCTGTGTCAGCGTTAAATTGACACCACGACTCACCGTAATAGAGATCGCATGTCGGAGACGCATACCCCTTTGGACACTGACAAACGTATCCCTTCTTCTTGTCGGGTTTCTTCGCGCATTTTCCTTTGTTGTTACAAGGATTCGGGATGCAAACGTCCTTTGGTGGTATCATCGTGGTGGGGACATTTGTTGTTACTTTTTCTGTTGTCGTTACTAGTATTGTTTTCATTGGTTGCGTAGTCCGTAATTCTGTTGTGGATTGTGTTGCTGGTGGTGACGTCGTTGTTGTTATTGGCTCTGCTGTCGGTCGTGTTGTCGGTTGTGTAGGTTGTAATTCTGTTGTGGATTGTGTTGTTGGCTGTGACGTTGCCGTCGCTACTGGTTCAGTTCTTGGCTGTGTTGTCGGTTGTGTAGTTGTTGGATTTGACGTTGTTGATTGTGTTGTAGGTGATTGTGTTGTAGGTGACTGTGTTGTTGTTGACTGTGTTGTTTTTGACGCTGTTGTTGTTGGAGGTGCTGTAGGTGATTGTGTGGGGGTAGTAGATGGGGGAATTGGTGTCGTTGAACAGCCTGTCGATGCCGGATTAGTTGGACATGCGCATTGGTAACTTCCTCCAGGTTTTAGCAGACAAAGGTGAGTACATCCTCCATTATTTAAGGTACATGGATGCGAACCTATAGAAACGGACACATTTGAATTAGGTATCACTACGTTGATAGTGGACAATAACTATATTTTTAGCTTTGTCTTTCAAAATATACAGTTTATATTCAGGTTGGGTGCCACAGTTCGGTGTCTGGTGGCATTTTGCTGGCCCCATGTACTAACTGGAGTCAAATGTGATGTTGTTGCACAACACAGCTATTTGAAATCAGCGTAACGAGTTATTTTCAGTTATTAAAAAGCGTGACAAATGTTAATTAATTCATCAATTCCAAACGGAGCTGCATAATTTAATATATCTTTAGTTTGAATGTAAAATTAAATCCCTGCTATAGAGCTCAAGATACTAGATCTGGTGCCTAAAACTTTGACACTTTAAATGCAGCGTTTATAATTAACCAAATAAAGGCTGTACGTACTGATTGTACAATGCTTTCGAGTGGTATACCGCGTGAAATATCCCACGAGTGACTTGATGTGTCAGTATATAGAAAGAAACATGAAGTCGCGAGTGGGGAATATTCACGGCATACCACGAGCATAACTATTTTATCCCATGCCTATATAACTTACTGAAAAAGGGATTTACTATGGAAAGTAAAACAATTTATAAAATTGAACTGAGCTTAGAAAGCTGAATGAATCAAACATTTCTGACGAGTTTTCGGCTGGAAAACAAATTGGAAACTGTGACAGGATCGCACGGCGCATTACGGCGGAGAAAAGCCATTGGATACAACCAGTGGGATATAAATACAATAACCTATTTGTGGCGTTGAAACATTTATTTTTTGCCTTGATATGCCCTGATCTTTCGTCTGCGGACATTATCTGATCCGAGAAGAGAACAGTTCCCGAGAGCGAAACTGTGAGCTACGAGGATCAGATAATGTCCAAGGACAAATATCAGGGCATATTCCGATGCCACAACGTAGGTTATTTATTGTTGTATCATCCTTCAAATATTTTCTTTGACGCGCGCTTATACGCTCACAGGGGGTGTATTCGGCACTGACATTTCCCGCTCGCGGAGAGAAAATATCGGGTCACGTGACGCATTCCGAATATCCAATGGCTTTCCCGTATTCTGATTAGCTGTATATTGTTTATGGGATCAAACTCCATATATATATACCTGGTACTGCTGTTGCGTTGAAGTACACGTGGAGATCCCGTGGCCAGCGAGAGGCTGTTACTGCAACCTGTTTCATACCAGTCCCAGTATTTTTATTTACTTGGTATATGTGTCCACGGTTTGTCACTGAAGCCTCAGTCCAGAATAAGGAATCACCCTTCAGGGCCAAACCAAATGGCAATCGATACCAAGTGCTGCTTCTTGCCAAAGTCCGGACAGTACAAGTCAGTTGAGTGACGTCACAGTATTGCAGACTTCCTTGTGTCTCGTCGATCCAGTATATTCTATTAATATCATGGTCCATGGCAAGACCATTAGGAGAGGGCGGATGACGAGGGTCTCCTTGATGAGGAAATTGCTTGACTACTTTGCGGTTTTGGCCATCCATGTCAGCTCGCTCTATCTTGGGATCGGTTCCCCATGACGTAAAGTACATATATCTGCAATACGATAACATGTCGACCTAAGGAGCATACTAAAACACACAGACATATGTACTATTTACAATATGAGCGACCGAAGTGTATCTGGTATAGGATGGAGAGCCGTTAGACGAGCCATTGTATATCCGATACCATTCGAACGCAGTTATTGTAATGTACTTATGAAATGAACTATATGAAATTGAACAATTTTCTGAAATTTTGATGAAAATCGTAAAATAATAGTTCGATGCTATATAATTTGCGTCACGGACATGCGCACTGTGTACGAAAAACAGCTCCCAGTTGGGGCGGTCTATATCATCAAGAGAGGAGTTTTACCCCGGGACAGGGGATGTCAGTGATCGGTTGTGACAACTCTCTCATGGATACAGGATTCTAATTAGCTTAGTTAGTATTCTCAATCTGTATCATTTGATACATAATTCTAATTAGCTTACCTTATTATAGAAAATTAACGAAGCTGTAAATGTACGCGACTTAAATCAACGCGTCCTGAAATTAACGCGAATTTCCGTGTACGGTACGTTTACATGCATTTAATTAACGCGAACGCTTTTCATATGAGTGTAAAAATTAACTCCCGCTAAAACATGCTACACGGTAATTGCGAATTACTCACGACAGTCATATGAAAACCGCTCTATGCAAAATAATCTAAGACAAACTGTGCGTTTCACAATAGTAAAACAATAACGTCCATCAGCAGAACTCGTTCAAAAGTCTATATAAAAAATAAAGGTGCCTTAAAATGAAATGTAAACATATGGTTTTATCTTGGCATGTACGTATGGTTAATGTCTCATTGTTACAGTTAATGACTTGGCTCCTGTTACGGTCACGTAGCGAGTTAGTGTGCGCAAGTCATTCGATCGCTTCATAGGCTTATTGGTGTTTCATGTACCTAGTACTCGGTTTGTGGTTTTAATTAACGATGACGTAAATCAAGGTTCATTTAATTAACGCTATTTGTTTTAATTCGCGTTAATAAAATACTTCGTTAATTTTCTATAATAAGGTAGTTAGTACTCTGTATCATTTGATCTTATAAGCTTAGTATTCTGTACCATTTGATGCTGAATACTAATAGTGATGATGACGTCATAAATAATAATATTTGATCATAAACAGAAATAAAGAACTTTACACATCAAACATGAGGCGGTGTATACTATGAATAGCGGCTGAGATATGGTCATTGGAATACCACATAGTCTTTAACAAATAACTATATGTTTACCCTGGTTCCAAAACGTTTGAACCAGTGCAAAAATACAGTGATTTGTTAAATATTTGGCATTCCAATGGCCATATCAGTCAGTGGGTAAAGTTCTTTCATATTGTTCGTTCCGAATCGGTGCTCCAAATATTCCAAATCGAAATTTTGCAAATTTGTGACGTTACACTTTACCACTCAAAAGAGATAACTGGCAATTTTATATCAGATTTACAGGGTATCCACGTGACTTGAATGCTGCGTTTAGATTGGTTAGCACCCTTATGAATTATTAATACATTTTATAAGTTGAAATAAAACCTTGAACCTATATACGATATATCGATAAAGCTGCTGCAGTTTTAGTCTAAATAGTCGTGTGCTTGGTGGAATAGAGAACTGGCGATGTTTACCAGTATAGTTAATACTCTACCTAAATCACAAATCAGGCCGATTCGCTTTTATTATTCAATATCATAACTACATATACATATATAATCGCCGTGACCCCATATAACGCACCAATACCCACGATTTCTCTCATCTGACTTGATAGCTCAGTTGTTAGAGCGCCAGACATGTAACCTGGAGGTCGTTGGGTTCGAGTCCCACTTGGGTCAGAGATTTTTTCTCTTTCCCGTCGTAGGGCGTGCACACTTAGCACTACAGCTTACCACTTTATATCACATTCTTTACACTTACTAGTGCTACGCGGCAAACATGATTCAATATCATAACTACATATACATATATAATCGCCGTGACCCCATATAACGCACCAATACCCACGATTGCTCTCATCTGACTTGATAGCTCAGTTGGTAGAGCGCCAGACATGTAACCTGGAGGTCGTTGGGTTCGAGTCCCACTTGGGTCAGAGATTTTGTTCTCTTTCCCTCGTAGGGCGTGCACACTTAGCACTACAGCTTACCACTTTATATCACATTCTTTACTATTTGCTTTTAGCTTTGTTGTGTAAGATTTTATCTTACACTCAGGGTCTTCAAAGGCAATTAGTGTTCCTGAGATTAGCAATTTCTATATTGAACTACATAATTGGACCGTTGTGATTTGTGAAGGACATAAGACGATGGCCTATCAATTGAGACGGCAGCTTAAAAGTCTTAATATTACTCATTATATAATTTTGCCTTTTATCGTTCAGTGTTATTAAGAAATTACTTCTGCAACTGGGTTGATCAGTCTTTGAGATATAAAACTGGACACTTCTATCAACTGCAAAATAGAGTCTTACAGCAGTTGAAATACTTTCAGAAAGACGGCACAACTAAGGAAAAAATGTCTAGCAATCAAAACCCTACGCAAACCTACCCTCTTCTCACGTCCAGTACAATAGACATAGGTTCCCCCAAGTTACTCGAAATGAGAACCTTCCTAGAACTCCCGTTCAGCTTTGCCACTTCGATAACATTCCTATCTGCATCACTCCAGTAAAGATTCCGACCCAAACCATCCACCGCTATGCCCTCTGGACGTCGAAGATCCGTTGTTATTATGGCCTGCTGTGATCCGCCATGCAAATCAGCTCGCGAGATCCGTCTCCGGGTAATGTCAGTCCAGTAGAGAAGTTTTGTAAGGGGATCGAAGTCTAGGACAGCTGGTTTTCTGATACCAGAAAGCGGGATTTTACTTCTTGGACTGAAGGTACCGTCGGAGTGTATTTGGTGTACGTAGAGGCCTTTGGTCCTCCGCCCAGCGTCAGCATATACAAGAAACTCTCTGAAGAAGCCTACGGCAAATCAAACGTGTTTACTTGCATGATACCTATGTTAGACCCCTCCCCTGAGATTTAAAATATATCATAGCATGAAATCATTTTGTGTCACACTTACATGTTTTCCCATCTGCCTTCATCGCCATTTTGTTTGGACATGCGCACTTGTGACCATTCGGCGTTAGAAGACAGAGATGGCTACATCCACCATTACTTGTTTTACATGCAAGAGACACTGGAATAGAATATGAGGTTACATAGTTTAGCAAAGCATTCAACAGCAGACGTAGATATGTTTCATCATAGATCAATCAATCATATATTGATCAGATATAGCTAGAGCGGTTTTCAATTGAGTGTCGAAAGTAATTAATGATTGCTTTGGTATTGCGTTTGCTTAGCTTTCTACTAGCTCTGAAAAACGTTTTGTAATTATCAGCTAATCAAGTTCTAAACTAAAACCAAACGTTGCTTTGCTCCGTCACGCAATCAATTTAGTTGTTTGCGAGAGTTATATACTTTTCCTCGTGATTAGTTGAAGTAAAACCGAGCACAATTTCTCGTTGCGTTTTTAATAGACCGATAACGCGGCCATGTTGAAAACACAATGAGCAATGGACCCATTCTCGTTCCCAGTGCCTCCTCAACTAACTGAAAAATCGGAGGCTCTGGTAAGACACGAAACCGGATGTCCTAGATTCTAGGACATTGAAACTGCGCATGCTCTTAGAACTCATTTCCGATTTGCTAACTAAAGCAATGGCGGACTTCATGGAAGCTATCCAGTTCGCCCTTGCAAAGCTTAAAATACAGTTTTCTTTAAAAACTAAACAATTGGAAGCTATTCGGGTAATTAGTATCGATAAGAAGGACTGTTTCTGTGTCCTTCCGACCGGTTATGGTAAATCGTTAATTTACCAAAGTTTACCGTTTGAGTTTAATGCTCTTCAAGGATCATCCAACTCAATCGTGGTCGTCATATCTCCTCTCAACGCAATTATCGAGGAGTGCACAGAACATGCTGATTTTCAGCTGCTGGATTAGACTGCAGGGCTGATGGTCGAGGAAGAATAGGCCTATGTACCTGTTGTAGGTTAGCGCTTGCACTCGGCGCGGAATGTGTTTCTCTTGGTCGTTTGGATGGTGGATTACTAGAACTATAATTTTGCTTTCGACCTCGTTTTAGCCTGGAATTTTGGATCGCCGCGGTCATTGATGTTCATGCGATTGCTGAACCGTCTCACGGAATTTTTCGGCAGTTTCAAGAGAGCGTTTGCACGGGCAGCATATTTTTGTAGGGTAGGATTCTTCCCAGAAAATGAACGGATGGCTCAGATAAGAACCCAAACTTTTCCTTAGGTCGCTGTTTAAAGTCACTGGGTGATTCTTATCCGATATTATGGCATTGCAGCAAATGCATGTATTTCGATCGAAAAACTTTTCTGCTGCCTTTTTTGGCGTAATATCCGCCATTATTGGGTTATAGTCGATCGAAGGGAGATTTTAATTACCTTTCGGCTTTTGCCACCATACATTACATATATGAATGTTTATTAATTAATTAATCTGTTTAATCAATCATGTTCTTTTAAAAGGCACATCACTTCATTCTTTATTATTTTCACATATGAATGTTTATTCTTTTGATTATTTTACTTTTATTGAAAGAACACCTAAAAAAATGCCTTACTTTACTTGTTATGTTTACAACGGAAGTGATTTACCACTAAGTGAACCGGAAGAAAAGCGCTGAGTTTTGTTAGCTTTTGTTAGACTCGTTCTGATGCGACAGCCTTTTTTATTCAAATTCTCGGTTGTTGTTCAAAAATTGGCGGCTATTGTTCAAAAAGCGATTTGGCGAGCCAATATTGCGTGCGCATACCTGAGAAAATGGTCTATTGCAGCTAGGCATTCACGTAATTGTACAGTAATCTACTGGATGGCAACAATATTTAAAGTGCATATAAGCCCTAGCCAGTTACCTTTGATATCGATTGCACATGAAGTGAATAGTCCAACTGTAGAATATATATTGATTTGGGTGTTGCGTCTACGAGATATAAAGGTTTATATTTCCAATATGCTAATGATGTGATGTCATCACCGACATTTGATGAATTTCTTTGTGCTTGTGAATTAAGCTATTTTCTATTTTCTAATTTTTTATTTGTAAAATCACTTTGATAAGCTTCAAATATAACTTAGAATTTAAAAATAGGTAATTTGTCTCTACCAGTATGCTTTTGTATAATAAGTGATGTCGGTGATGACATCACATCATTAGCATATTGGAAATCTAAACCTTTATATCTCGTAGACGTAACACCCAAATAAAGAAATATTCAACCGTTGGACTATTCACTTCATGTAAAATCGATATCAAAGATAACTGGCTAGGGCTTATATGCACTTTAACTTCATTTGTTTAGAAGCCTTGTACGAGATCGGTATTGTTATTAGCAAAACCTGTTTGTAAATACTATTTTTCACCTCCAATCGATTGTCGATCTTTCTAAAACAGCGTTTTTAAAAATGGCTTGCCACCCAGCATCCATGGCAACGTCCTTCCCATGGGGATCACGAGCTCATTCATTCGTTAACGAAGTATTATATCAGCACGTGACTGTATTATATCAGCACGTGACTGTTAGCTGCAAAAGGCCTATTGTGGTCGGTTGTACTTGAACTAATCAAATTATTACATGCATCTGTGATTGGCTCTAGTTTACGACACTCAATCGCAAACCGTTCAAACTGCTGTTCGGTTTATGTTTAGTGAACCATGATGATGTAGAGGGCTTTGGAGGAGTTCGCTGATATTGCTATTAAAATCTACGAAAACAAAAGCCCCTAACACCAACCTGCAGATATTGCCTTGTTGGTATCAACAGCGTGAATTCCCACAGGACGAAGCAGGTACCAAGCCAACTTCTTTTCTAATCTACCAGAATTCTTTTCCACTTCTGAAACGGTTCCTTGTCTCGATGGATATGTGGACCCCAAATCAGTGATATACAAATGTCCACTTAGTGCTGTAATGCCAACTGGATGAACAATATTACTCGAAACCAAGTTTGTAGGGGCATGAGAACTTCCAAATGTTATGTACTGAAGCTTATGGTTATTCTCGTCAGTCCAGTAAATCCGGTTTTCGTTTAATGCCAGACCTCCTGGTGAAGCGTCCCAACTGAGCGTTGCGATTAGGGTCCGGCTGCTACCGTCCATGTAAGCTCTTTCTATCGTAGGTGAGGTGGAGTAGGATCCAATGGAAGCCCAGTATATAAATCTGGAACACGACAAGGTAAACTATGCATTGATAATAATAATGATGACGATGATGATGATGATGATGACATATAATAGTGATAAACATAATGATGATGATACGTGACAGTCACAGACAATGATAATGGTAATTTATAATAATAAACGATTATTATTATTATTGTTATTATTTAAGGGTTATAGACTAGACTGTAAAACAGTCCCTTTCAAATCGCAGTAGAGAACAGGACTACGAGCGCACGCGGTCAGCAGAGGAGGTCACGCGCGTGGTCAGAAGAGGTCACGCGCGCGGTCAGAAGAGGAGGTCACGCGCGCGGTCAGAAGAGCGAGAGGTCATGCACGCGCCCATTCTCTCTGTTTACAGTTTAGTTAAAGACTGGCGTGCGTGTGTTATTGACAAATACAGGTACGCGCTGAGAAGATTTGAGTTCGTCGTACTGATCAGCAAGGACCATGTTGGTTGACCAATAGAAGCTGACAAGCAATCTTTTGTTAACATCAACCAAGATGGCGGTAATGACGCCAAGTGAAAACAACTTCTAAACTAGAAATATCCATGGTTCCAAAATGGATCAGATATGGTATTAGATGGACTCCCTTAGTAAGATGGATCAGATATGGTACTAGATGAACTCCCCTAGTAGGATGGATCAGATATGGTACTAGATGACTCCCCTAGTAAGATGGATCAGATATGGTACTAGAAGGACTCCCCTAGTAAGATGGATCAGATATGGTACTAGATGAACTCCCCTAGTAAGATGGATCAGATATGATACTAGATGGACTCCCCTAGTAAGATGGATCAGATATGATACTAGATGAACTCCCCTAGTAAGATGGATCAGATATGATACTAGATGGACTCCCCTAGTAAGATGGATCAGATATGATACTAGATGGACTCCCCTAGTAAGATGGATCAGGTATGGTACTAGATGAACTCCCCTAGTAGGATGGATCAGATATGGTACTAGATGGACTCCCCTAGTAAGATGGATCAGATATGATACTAGATGGACTCCCCTAGTAAGATGGATCAGATAAGGTACTAGAAGGACTCCCCTAGTAAGATGGATCAGATATGGTACTAGATGAACTCCCCTAGTAAGATGGATCAGATATGATACTAGATGGACTCCCCTAGTAAGATGGATCAGATATGATACTAGATGAACTCCCCTAGTAAGATGGATCAGATATGATACTAGATGGACTCCCCTAGTAAGATGGATCAGATATGATACTAGATGGACTCCCCTAGTAAGATGGATCAGGTATGGTACTAGATGAACTCCCCTAGTAGGATGGATCAGATATGGTACTAGATGGACTCCCCTAGTAAGATGGATCAGATATGATACTAGATGGACTCCCCTAGTAAGATGGATCAGATAAGGTACTAGATGCATGGACTCCCCTAGTACATTTCCCCTGAAAATACATAATAAATCTGCTAAACTTTTTCAGACCTATTACCAATATGACACGTACCCTTTTTGTAAATCCAACACCAAACCAGTCGGTCGGCGCAAGTTTTTGAAAATCAGTGTTTTCCTGTTTGCCCCAGTGAGCTGCGAAACCTCAATCTTATTCGCCGATCTATCGGTCCAATACAGGTTTCTTCCCACCGGATCAACAGCCAGCCCAACTGGTTTCCCTAGCATCCTAACAACAGTCTTTTGGGATGTCCCATTTAGGAACGCGCTGGAGATAGTGCGGCGAATTTGGTCTGACCAGTAAACTCTCTCTTCAATTGTGTCGTAGACAACAGCGGCTGGCCGTAGAATATCCGAGAGAGGTAGACGAATAGGCTGTGGGTTTCCATTTAATGAGATTTTGCGTATCCATCCATGGGAATGTATCCGTAAATAAGGCGAGATGTAATCAGTGAAGAGTAGGAACTTGTCTGCACCTGGAAGTCAAGAAATATAAGTTTGTTAAGCGTCCACTAGAAATAAGATATTGCTTTTTAAGTGTGAGATTTTTTACAACCCCATTCAGCGTTACGTGCATAAAGCGGCAATCATTCTACATGCTTTGTAACAAGCCTCACTTGTTTTTCATGGTTTTGATGTAGTGAAACGAATAGGTTTAGTGGTCTTTTGTACTCCGAGTTCTCGACAGACTTCGCCAACATGCGTTATCGATTAGAAGTGATGGACTGAATGTGCGCAGGATGATGGTGTCCAGTTAATATGTCGAATGACTATTTCAAACACTGAAATTGGTTGTAAGTATTGAAATATTTAGCAGCACCTACAAACATTCTGCAATAAAATGATTCCATATGTGATTTAGAGTTAGGTTCAATGACATCCAATTTTTGCATTTGTATATTTAAACCGTCCAGGTACTGAATAATCATTTTTGATTAACTTCCCTGTATCTCATTGGCTCTTGCCTCATCATCCTATCCATTTAGACCAATCAGATTTTGCCGCTGATACGAGAAGCCATTCAGGTGCAAATTCCGCCAACGAGTAACTTTGAAACGTTTGAGGCACTCACGAAAGATATCGATGAAAATGGCAAACTTTGAAGATGAAAAAATACTTTCCTCCCTCCATGCTAGATTTAAAGGATATCATATGTTCTAAGTATTTCTCACATAGGTATAGCTTGTATAGTAAACACTACCCACTTTTACATGCTCTCCCATCACTTTCTAAGGTCTGATCATCTGGGCATGTGCACTGAGGACCATGTGGCGAGAGAAGACAGAGGTAGGCACAGTTGTTGCCAGTCCGACAAGCAGTGTTACCTGGTATGGAGAGTAAAAGGTTTGATCAGTGATCAATGTCACAACCACGTCACAAAAATACTAATAGAAAAAGCCAAATGGCTACTTAAGGACTATGTCATGGTGTTACGCACGTATGGAGGCAATAATGGCCCCTTGGTGGTTGTTAATATAATGGGCTACAAACAGTTAAAGTCTAATACGCAATGAAATGATACGCAATATGTTCCATCTATACTACGTCTACACACAGTTTGTTAGTCATGTTTTGCATATCTGCTTTGATTTTTACCGTCCGACATGTGCGCTAGGTTCATCGGTTCATAAGAACATCGCTAGCCGGAACTGCAAATATAAAGGCCTCTCGTCCTCTGTAAGGAATAAACAAGAAAGGGTGGAGGGGAGGGTCTGATGGGGAGTGACATAAAATGGATGAACAATACTGAAGATATGGCAGCATAACGTTCCCCATGTCCTTCAGTTGTACGTTATGCATGCGCGACATCACAGCGGCAGGTGCTGCATTTGCAAAACAATCTTGAGTTCGAAATGTGAACGAAAAGAGCTTTGAGTATCCTCGGGTGAAGTTAAGCCACAGAAATGAGACCCTCCGCTTGTAGGTCTAAATAGACTGTCACCAAATACCGTCGTTTAAGGTTACTGAATCATGACCTTCAGGGTAAAGATTAAACGTTACTGTGTACTGAACAATATAACGGCTGTACATGGGCGCAACCTTCATAACAAAATGATCACCGATAAGTTGTCTATTTTATGGCATTTTTTGTTCCTTTTCATTCTTTCCACTGGTTTTACATTCCGGTGGCCATAAAATTAGTTTAAAGCAAAAACTGATCACAATTCGCCGACACTGTTTTGTACACCATGGTCCATGGTGGATACCTTTGATTCGCATATACGATCTATTGAAATGTGAAATTCACTGATTTGAATATAAATTCTCCCAACATACATTATTATGGCAACATTTCCTACAGACAATTTATCGTTTATATTTTTATTATAATGTTCTAGTCTGCCCATGTGCAGCCCTTATCAGCCTAGTTCCAGGCGTTTTGGCTGGGATTTTTTTGTAATTGGGTTAGTGGGATCCCTGTGGTTTGTACTTGTATGCGACGTCACTGCTGGCGGGGAAGAAAGAGCGGTGACGTCACAAACCAGTTGTTGATAAACATTACAATTGTTATGCTAATGTACAACTTTTTGTCAGGAACCAGTTGATCTCTGGTTGACACATTAATAACAATGGATGACGTGGCAGTGAACATCACTCTTACGTAACTAGTTTAATCTGTACCCTGAAGGTATCCAGTAAACCTTATAAGGCTGCTTTAAGTTGTAAAGTAGATTTGCACTGGCTGGCTGTTGCTTCAAGATAAAGACGTGCTAAAAGGTAATTTAGGCAAATTAATTAGGTAATTTAGGCCTAAATTATCTTTTAGCACGTCGTTATCTTGAAGCAACAGCCAGCCAGTGCAAATCTACCTGGATACGATATGCTCACCTTGTGGCTGTCTAGTTGAGTCGTACACCGCCATTCCCATGACAGTATTGGTTCTGTCGTGGTATATCACGCTGCTTTGACCGTTTGACTTAGCCGTTTTGGTAATGCTGTTGCTATTCTTGTCAGTCCAGTACAAAAACGAACCCTGCATGACCAAGTCAAAGGCTAGTAAATTATGCAATGATGAGTGAATATTACGCCGGTTGTGACCATTAAAGTCCACAGACTTGATGCTATCAGTTCTGCTATCAATCCAATAAAGACGATTGGCTGTGAAGTCAAGTGTGACTCCGTGAGGAAGTCTCTGATTGGTGCGTCGTAGGTCGACAATGGTTGTTTGATTATCGCCTGATAAAGTGGCGCGTTGGATTCTTGGTTTTGAGCCCCAGTCTGTCCAGAACATGTAACTAGAAAAGGAGATAAAACAGTGGTGGTTATTGAAGAGTGAGGGGGAGAGTTTCCAACACCAAACAGTAATGTGCCTCAATACCTACATTATTGTAAAAAATTGGTTGACATATCCAATTTGATCTAACAATACGACAAAACCACCGTGTTCTCCTAATGACCCCATCCCTTGCTCAATATTAAGTTGATGCCTAGTTGATCCGCAGTGAACCGCACGAAAAGTGTGCCTTTTCAAAATTGAAACGGACATACGCTACAACAATGCCGCCAGTTGTTTTGTAAAGGGTTAGACACACGCTGCAACATGTCCTACAGCATTGTACGCAACAATGCCTCCAGTTGTTTTGTAACAGGTTAGACACACGCTGCAACATGTCCTGCAGCATTGTACGCAACAATGCCGCCAGTTGTTTTTTAACAGGTTAGACGTACGCTGCAACATGTCCTGTAGCATTGTACGCAACAATTTCAAAGGTGGACACACTGATAAATGTCTTCGTTACCGGCAATTTATGTTGTTCTCAATGTTGCAGCATTCCTCTGTACCTTCATTCTTCTTGAAATCATGATGGCTGGCTCATGAGACATAAACTGCTGAAAACTAATTTCGACAATCTTGGACAAAAACTAGTGTTGACACATCGGGTTCCAATGTGATCCCTTTTTGGCACTTTTCTCTCCACTCCACAACAAAATGCACCGTGTATATGTAAGCACTCCTGCACCATTTTAAGAGGTTACCTTTGTTTTTCCACTTCTATAGCTAAACTCCTTCTTAAACTGTGCAAGGCTAGATGTGCAAAACCTATTGTTTCTAGCAGACATAACCACTGATGTGAAATATTGCATTGAAAAAGTACAACAAAAACTGAGAAATCAACGAAAATTGGGGGGCGGGGGGGCGGTTTATAGTTAAAATGATTTTGATGGTGTCAGGTGTCATGGATTTCCCATGCACTACAATCCCCTCTGTTGCTCTGATATAGAGCTATCACTCAAATTAACAGTAGTGGCGTTTACTATGCCCTGATCAATTTTAAGTTGATAAAATCCTTGCTACACTAGTTCTATGGTGCCATGTACACATGGTACACATGGAAACACTGTCGTACCCTTTTCTGGGATCCACTGCTAGTCCGTGAGGGTTAACGACTCCAGCAGTAACCAAGGTCTTGTTCTTCTTCCCATCGTTTGTCATCACCCCTATATCCTCGTGCCAATAATCTGTCCAGTATAATAGCCCGCTCTCCCAGTCAACAGCCAGCCCTCTAACCTGACTGTTACCCTTCGATCGAATTGTGTTGACATGTCCACTCGATAAGTTGTAGCTCTTAATAGCGTTTGCATCGCTCCAGAAGAGAATCTGGCGCCGTACATCGACAGCAACAGATGCTGCGTGACTGAGTCCAGACACGATGATGGTAGCTGTACTTGGATTACTGAGCTGGATTCTTTTGATGTTGTTTGTGTTGCTGAAGTATAGACACGGCGGGGATGTACAGGACGCTACTGAAGATGTCGCATGTCCTGTAGTCGATCATTGAAAGAAAGTGAAGTCAATTTGTTTATCCAGATTCATGCCGATGAAAATGGCAGAAAGTGAAGTCATATTATATTGTTTATCAACATCCATCCGGATCAGGCTGCAAACTGATATTAACGAAGATGGCGCCATTACAAGTTCAAAAACTGACTTAAAAGCCTGCATGTGTATCCTATCCTGGTATCTGGATGAACCATATTGCCTCGAACAATGGGAGTAATGTGTTTTTTAATTCATTAAACGTAGAGAAACTAATACCATGACTGGAAAGAGCACCTGAAAATTAAGCAGATTGACAAGTTTCGAAAGAATTTGTTGTTTTCCCACAGAGTTCGCAACTGAATTACAGTCGAATGTATGTTGGAGCCGAGGGCAAAGAGTTCCATTCAAAATAATTTAGATAGTACGCGCGTTCTGATTGGCTGATAACCATGTTTTCGTTAGCCTAGCCTGTGCAAGCATGGCACTGACTCACGCCGTAAGACAAGCACCGTATTAAAGTGCTTCTTTTATCAAAATATTTATTTTATAAAAGAAATGAAACACATTTCCGTGTTTGCACAGGCTCATGCAGACCTCAGTCAGTTTGGGAGAATTCTCGAGCAGGTACAAACACTCGCGTTTGTTCTGCTCTCGAATTCTCCCAAACTTAGCGAGGTTTGCATGAGCCAGTGCATGTTTCATAGATTCGAATTTTGCGTGCTCTGTGGACAATCGATTCCTTTGAAACTTAATAATAATCTAACTGACTAATTTTGAGGTGGTCTTTAGTTCCAGTCATGGTTTTAGTTTTTCTCGTTGACGATTTTTTCAAACTTGAACACGTGTTGGGTGTTACATTCGCATTGGATGAAAGTTAAAGCAGGTTAATCAAAAGCGAATGTCAATTTGTGCTTTGTGGTTGATTCATAAACTTGAATGACTGGAGCTGGATTGATATGAAGCCTTGGTTCAACATCGGCACAACATATAAAATTAAACTGTTTGAAATCATCTGAAAACATTGTTGAAAGCTATAGGTGTCGAAAGATATTGAAAGCATAATGGAGAGAGTTTGACGGCTTCGTTTAAAGGACATTTCAAATGGTTTCAACAAATGCTCTACGGGATCACAGCCGTCCAAGGTTGGCATAGTTTGCATTTCATCGTCTTTACCCAGAGTTCCAGAGGCTCTCCAAAGCGTTTTTGTTGTTGTTAAGGCCGCAAAGGAATGGACACTAGCTAGCCAGAAATGCAATCTTTCAATTTGTGTCAAAATCGTCGACAAAGTCCCCCGGGCGGGGATGCTCGTCGTATCTTTTAGGTGTGGTAGCGCTTAGGGTGTTAAAGCGAAAAAGCTTACATTTGTAGTCAACACAGTATCTTTTAGGGGCGCATGTTTGTAATACGCGAATTTTAAAAAGCTGAGGAAAAAGCTGTCAGCACCAGCACTATATTATACTGGACGTAGATGCAGCGTCGAGACTGACATCGGCAAACGTTTTGGTATCTTTTAGGGTTTTAATTCAACTTTTCCGACGAGCACCCTCCCCCCCCCCCCCCCCCAACCCCCCCCCCCCTCCCCCCCCCCAACCCCCCCCCCCCTCCCCCCCCCCCCCCCCAGGAAAAAAGCCTCCGCTAATTTTTTTTTGAGTACTGATGTGTTGAAACCAAAGCGAAACATGAAACGCCTAGAAAATCCATTGAAATAAGCCTGTCTTTGGTTCTCAGGGAAAAAAATTAGGCCCGATTCAAACGTAGAACTTTTCATGCGTCGAACCAAGAGAAAAACCTAATTATGTTTCGTTTCAATTGCGTTCGGCGCATGAAAAGTTCGACGTTTTAATCATATCGGGCCTTATCTTACCTTCCCGAAAATATTATGGTGACCGAACCGTGTGGTTTCACATGCGATAATTAATATAGTTTATCGAAATATATGACATTTCTAAACTCAGAAGAAAGGTTGCGTGCTGAAATCGTACAATCAAGAACCAAATTAATTACAGGTGAAGTTACCGAACACAATTTTCCTCTAAATATACTTCAACAAGTTTGTTTTCTGTCTTATCTTATAACTGTTAAAATTCCAAAAGAGGTTTTAATATATAATTCAAGATTTTGGTTGCCCAAATATTTTCACGTTTTCTTTTGTAGTTTGTCTTCAGTAATCAATATTTTATGACTTATGTCCTATCGAGAACGATTTCTCTCCGCTACGGTAAATTACTATGAAAGTTTATTTAATATTCTTTATACTTGCCTGTCAAATGTACCAGAAGCAAGTAAACAATCCAGTTGTATTGACTCATCTTGAATTATTAAGCTGTATTTGTGAAGGGACTGGTTCTTCGCCGAGTGGTTGCTCGCTACACACCGAAAGCTGCAACGAAAATATGATTACGTCATTCCAGGAGAACAAGAGAAAGTGATTCGCACACGTACGTCACGTGATCTGACATATGTTCACACATTTGGGCTATTTTTAGATTCTCCTGAGTATTGTCTTGAGACGTATAAAATACATCGTGCGTCAAAATATATCAAGTTTGCTTTCTATGATTTTTCAAGAGCACGGACAATTTTATTGCTTAGGGGGAGAGGTTGGGCAATTAAAAATTGATTCCTACACGTACAAATGCAATACAAATTCATGTAAAACCAATGGGTAAAAGAGCCATCAAACAGCTTCATGAAAAACCTCGTGCAGAACGTTTGGTCTTGGATAACACCCTATTTTTTACTATTCTTGCTGAAACAAAAATGCCCATTCCCTCCCCCCTAAAATATAATGGTTTCTCCCTAACTAAATTTCCTAGTCACTTCTTCAATTCTACGCAAAACGTGTTGCAACTTTTATAAAGTCTTGACTTTTTATTTACTCCGCTATAACCCAAATATATAAATATTGCGGAGTGCTATATACTGTGATATTCATTCAATTCTGAATGCTAGCTAGCTTCTAAGACTAAGAGTTTTTCACTCCTCTCACTGATCCGCCAATCGAATTTCATGCTGTAATTCTGCCTCACTTTATCTCGGTGCTGTGTGCATATGAACGGTCTTTACTTGTGGTTTGTGGTCTCAATTCAGTGACAATAGCACCGTGCATATAGTCAGAGATTTGCTTTCCTCTAAAGTTGGCCAAAGAACGCACTTCCCTTTAAGATCTGCACACAATTTTACTTTATTACCTACTCGTACGGAAAGATTTAAGAAATCATTTTTTCCATCTGCAACGAAATTATGGAATACCATTGATATCGTGACACGAAATCTAGATTCAATTGGTTCATTTAAAAGTGCTTTAAAAAGTCATTTTGATATTCAGCAGTACAATAACATTTACGATTATTCTCTTGATAGAAACTCCTCTATACTACATACTCGTCTTCTAACTGTAAACCAACTCCAACATGTGATTGTGGTTTTAAAATCGAAAGTATAAATCATTTCATGTTTCATTGTCCTCGTTTTGTTGCCCAAAGAGTAAAGCTGCTTTCCTCTGCTGCACATATTTTTGCTGACAGATGGTCTCGTTTATCCGAAATTCAAAAGAATGACATATTTTTGCATGGTTCACCTTATTTAACACCGAATCAAAATTCTGAATTTTTTTACCATGTTCAATACTTTATTAAAGACTCTAAACGTTTCCAGTGATTTAAATTATATAAAATACCAACTGTAGTGCCTTCTGTCAGCCTATATATTTTCTTATTGATCTACAGTGTACATCAAATTGTTTTTACTTTTCTTTGTAATATGAGTCATATTTGTATGTCCCATTGTCACACCTGTAAATAAAATCAGCGTAAGCCCCCTAGATGAGCTCCCATGCTCTTGGGGCAAACGCCGAGAATATATATGTTTAAATTAAATATAGTCAGAAAACTGGTTGAAAGTTTTGCTCATCAAGCTTTCCTTTTCAACGAAGGTCGTCTCTTTGTTTTAAAATGTTGAGACCGAAGGCAACAGGGAAAGACGGGGGTTCGTTAGAAGGAAAATTTAATATTTTTCGTAACTATGTGTTTGCGTGCGTGTTTTCTTACACATGAGCTCGAAAGTGTTATAACAGGGTGTTGTATGGTGTATGTAAATGGTGTTGTATGGTGTATGTATATGGTGTTGTATGGTGTATGTATATGGTGTTGTATGGTGTATGTATATGGTGTTGTATGGTGTATGTATATGGTGTTGTATGGTGTATGTATATGGTGTTGTATGGTGTATGTATATGGTGTTGTATGGTGTATGTATATGGTGTTGTATGGTGTATGTATATGGTGTTGTATGGTGTATGTATATGGTGTGTTGGACGAGTTATAAACAGAAACGGAAATAAATATTTACTCATCTGGAAATAAAAGCTCAATATTTGGAAAATGAGTGCACATGCAATCTATGTCCTCTTCGATTTTCTTTCTGAATTGTTCGTACTGAATGCGATTACTTTTTACGGGTGATCGATCGGATAAAAATCACACATAACTTTCTAAAATTCAGTTTCATCAAAATATCGATCATGCGAATACAAAAGACCATGACTCAGCCAGAATCGCGAGTAAAGATGTTATCCATGGTATCCATAGCAACGCCACGGGGCTAGTCCGTCTCCCTGCGTCTCAATTGTTTAACTACCCATGTCAATGATAAACATTCCGTGACTAGAGATCAGAGTATCCGCATGCATTCAAAGACCTTCCTACTAATGTTTTAGATTGTGTAATGTACCTGTTTTACAACCGATTTCAGTGTAATGTGCATAGGGTAATCATTCTAGTACCGCCTCACTGGTTTATCAGGGCTTTCACTGAATCGAATAATTTAGCTGCTGTAACGGGTCCTTGTGTTCGAGTACCGGCAGAAGTGCTATATTCTATTCTGGGGTTAGTTTTCAGTCTTTGTATTGTAGGGTATTGTTGTACTGCTGTTTATTGTTTTGATATTTTGTCGTCTCTGTGCTCTCGCACTCGAAGTAAAAGCCCCGACTACTCAACAGACTTGGCCAACATGTGTTGGCGACCAGAAGTGGCGAAAATTTTCGCTGAATGATTCTGTCGAATGAGTATGTCGAATGACTGTCTTTTTAACACCAGAACAACCACCTAGGCACGTAACTTATGAAGCATATGTGAGTTGAGTTTGTTAAAAATAGCAGGGGCGGATTTAGGGGGGTGGATTGGATGGCTAGTCACCCCCTTTGGGCTGGTTGGACTGGTCAAATTGCAGCATTTTACAGAGACAATGTATGTTCCCGAACAAAAAGTCTATATGACAGCCCCCGCCCCTTAAAAAATCCTGGATCCGCCCCTGAATAGTTTAGTTTATTTAACTTAATACCTTACAGTCACCAGGCCGGCTAAATCACATTAAGATTTACAAATTCATTAAATGTCTAATCTATCTAACACACTAATTATAATAAATAAGCTACGAATAAAAGATGCGTAAGTTATAATAACATATGAGGATAAATTATATGAAAGAGTAAAATATGTACAATAATCTAAAAACTATGTGTTGATAATTGAGGTATATCTATAAGAATTATGCATAATAAAATCTGTTCGTTTTACACATTGGAAGTTGGAACTTACGCTTGTTTCGTAAAGTCCTTGTACTAGGAAGCAATGCATGCAGTTTATGGTGTCCATCATTGACAATTTTCTAATGCTTCTCTACAAAACTAATCGGGGAAAAGGATGCGCAGCTCGCGCTTCTGCAACCTTTCTAACACATGGGAAAGGTACTGCGGCAAGGCATCATGGTATACTTGACATGCGTACTCAATAACTGGACGAATGCAAGTTACATAGAAAAGATAAAGGTCTTTGGAAGGTATTTTAGCGCGCTTCAGCTGCCTGAGGAAGTACAAGCGCGTTGAGTCCTTTCCACAAATCACTGACACATGAGCGTTCCACGTGAGGTCATCAGATATAGTAAGACCTAGCAGATTTACAGATGAGACAACCTCAATGTTCTTATCATTAATGCCGGACAATGGGCTCGAGCGCATTACAAGACTTAGAGAAACTTATACGTTCCTTACTTATAAGTTCCTTACATTTGGTTTCATTTAATTGAAACCTGTCAGCCTGAGTCTTTCTGAAGAGTTCATCAGCATATTTCTGCATGACACTTGACTCATTCTTAGTAACGAACTCCGCAATGGTGGTGTCTTCCACGTACTTTCAGAGATCAGCGCCAGCAACCTTCAAATCATTAATCATTATTACGAACAACCAGGGGCCTAGTTTGGTCCCTGTGGCACGCCTGCCGGGATGGGTCCCCACTTCGAATAACAATCAGTCAGTTACTCAGCTTAACTCTCTGCTTGCGGCACATTAGGAAGTCCAAAAACCAACATACAATGGCTCTTGGAATGTTATAGTTAGATGGCTTTCCTCCCGTATGCGATGGTCGATTAGGTCAAAGGCTTTTCGAAAATCGAAGAGCACCATCCTTGCAGTGGATCCATTCCCATCAGTGCATTTCATCGAAGAGTGAATCATGCCAATCAGCGCATGCGTAGTGCACGATTTAGGCACAGTTCCAAATTGCTGATTATCAATCTTCTCCATCACAGCCGGCTTCACGTAATCATCTACAACAAAATCTTCTGCCACTTTCGATAAGACGGGAGTAAGGGCGCAGGTGTTTGTTTACATCTTGAATTGGTTTCTGCTTCGGTATCGGCGCTACATCCTCTTCCTTCCAGGACAGGAGGAGGCGACCTTCGCAGTAGGAGCAGTTCAAGATATCTGTGACCGGATCAACCAGTAAGTCCGCGTTTTCTTTTAACAGCCAGATAGGAATGCCGTCGGGGCCATGCGCCTTGTTAGGATTAAGTTGGGAAAGTTTCTTATACACTGACTCGGTAGACACGGCAAGTACAGGGTCGGTATCTCTCCCTTGCTTCGAGAGTTTTTCTCCGTCCTTAAAATTCAACCTAAATTTCAATCCGATTTCGGAAAGCCCGTGCATGTATAAAACGTGCTATTCCGCATGGGAATAAGAATAGATGGATAGTCCCTGTAAATCACTGGTTCAGACACATTTTGCACTGCAAGCTACAAGCGCTTGCTGGCATATGCTATTCAGGATCAATTCCCATTTAAGCGATTTGTAGTGATCATCAGCTGTTTATTCTTATCAGTTTTGCAATACAGCCAGTACGGTATGTTTTCCTACATAACTTCTACACCTGACGCAACAAAGCACCACTAAAATAGAACTATATTCATATAAAAGTGTTCACCGTCTAATAATTAACAATTATTCACCGAAGTGGAGGTGAATAGTGGTGGATATTTACCGAACCTCTTCGGTGAGGTAAATATCCACCACTATTCACCAATTGTTTTAGTATATACCACACTGCAGGTGAATAGCCAGCACCAAATAGGTATTTTATTTTCTGTCAAATGGACAAAAACTCGCGCGAAGTGATCGCTGCTTCACTCGGAGATGAATATGAAATCATATTCACTGTTTGAGTAGCCAATCAGAGCGCACGAAAAGTGATATTCACTGGTGTGGTATATACTAACATAAAATATTTCTTAACTGAGACCAAATTCAGTTTCCATCTTTTCCACACTAATATACATGAAACTAGAACCTATTTTTTATGGGAATCAAAAGACATACCAATGTAACAAAGTATATTGTAAGTAAAATACATTATTATTCTACAATAGGTTTATCAGTCTAAAGAACTTCTAAAAACGCAACTAGTAAACTTAGGAATTATAGGACTGAATTATAATCATTAATTATAACTCAATGAATTATCTACCATATCATTAAAACGTTGGTATAGAAGTCGTTACTGTATACAGAGCTGTGTGCATTAACAGAATTCGGGTATTATCTTTCTAAAGAAAATATGCGTGATGGTAGTATGTGAGTTAGATGTCAGTTATAATTTTAAGCGCTGTGAAAGGACTATCAGTCAAACTGGGTACTTAGAACCACAAAGGTTTCTCAATAACCAAATACTGCGGTCAAAACAAGATAAAGTATATCAATACGGGAGTAGTACTGTGATCGCAAAACCTCTATAGATAAGGATTTTCTTTATTAATCATGGAGTAAGTAGATGGTGTAATATGTTGTTGTTAGTAGTATAGACAATACAGTTGCCTTAAATTTGTAATCAGTATTTGCATGCGCTGTTAAGTTCGAAAACTGCATGAAATAATCTAACATTGCTTAGAATTTAAAGCTGTCTGTTTGTTGTTCAGGTCTTTGTGATTTTCCAGAAGAAGAACGGTCGAAGTAATTACTTGAATTACAAGCAAGCAACCGAAGAACTTCAACTTACCTCAACTCTGTAAATATCGGCGGTATTCACTCGACGATTCTTGTTGACATCGAATTTTTGTCGTCGCGGCTAGTTTTAACTATGAAAGGTGATCACGCTTCCGTCGATGAATTCAGCAGCTGTTAATATCTACACGAATACTTTTTCTGTACAAGAACAAACACTTTCTCCTTTGCGAGCTTTTTTTAGTAGTTCTTGTGAAGAGAGCTTCGAGACGTCCTTGAGGAACGGAAATCTATGACGTAGCCATAAATCTGCTTGATGTCATCAATATTGCAGAACGGCAGTTTCCTCTCCTTTGAAGACTATGTTATGACGTCACGTTGTGTTAATTCTAGTCGTGGAGACAGAAAGTAAATATTATGATAACTACCGAAGTGTAATTGAAAGGCCTTCCTAGTTTTATCCGGTTACAAATGTATTACCAAGTCAAGAAAGGCCTCTCTTTATGTTCATAGCTAGTGGTTTATCCCGCTGAGAACTTTCTAAAGATGCCAATTGTTATATATCGGTGGCTGGTGTGGTCACCTGTTCAGTTCAGTCAACTGATAGAGGGCTCTAATCGGACACAGTCTTGATGGAAACAAGGAATACAACAAACAAGAACGTTTACTATACGGACCTCAACTGATCAAGGTTAAATGTGCTAAATCTTTTTTCTACAATTGGCGTCAAAGTTTGGAATAGTTTGTCACCTTTTATTAGGATAGGTAATTATACGGTTTCGTGCGCAATTTGGGATTAATTGCACGAGTGGGTTTTTCAAAGAGTGTTAAAATTGCACGAGCCCGCAGGGCGAGTGCAATTTGAGCTCTTTGAAAAAAACACGAGTGAAAATTAATCCCAAATTGCACGAGAAAACCGTATGATTACTTATTAATAATAAACATGAAAAAAATGTCAGGAAGTGTCACGTTGGCGAGTCATGTGCCAAAGTAATTTATTCAGTCAACAAACCATAATAGTTCACACTTTCAAATTCATTCAAACTGTTCGAGTGTTCTCAGAAGTCGAAAGGAAATAATGGTTCATTGCTTTCCAAAGAAATTTACATCGTATTTCCTTTTTTCGGCACTGTTTCCTTTTTTCTGCACTGTGTTTATTTGAAATTGCATTGCCCTCAACCAATCAGAATTGAGCATTTTTTCATGTATATTATTAGTTCCTTAAGTAAACCCTTGTTCGAAAAACAATGTAAAACGTATACAGTATACATGATCCTTTTTTCTTTCTATGTCGTTCTTTACTTCTTCACTCCTTCCTTGTAGTTTATCAGTAATGTATTCCTAGGGTTGGAAATTGCATCAAACACTAGTACGTTTGGAACTGCTGTTTCATTGGATGTACTTGTGTCGAGATGCATCCACCTGACAAAGCTTCGACCAAGGGCAAGACCCATACTTTGACCAAATACAGTCCCTTCATCGAATGAATATCTCATGAAACATTAATGAGTTTGAGAAACAGTTTTCATACACAGGGTATTCCTTTCAAGTTCAAGTTCAATTTATTCACACTTGTTTATAGTTTACAATTAACGTTTGAATATAACAAGTCATAAGAAAAAATAAAAATAAATAGTAGATAACTGTAAGCTTTAGATGATAGTGTGTAGTAGTCAAAGGAGCAAAAGCGTTCGAGTTGCCCACTACCATGTTGAAGTTAATGAGGGGAGGAATAAATAAACAAATAGCCTTAATTGTGTCTTTACAGGGTTTTAAAAAAGTATGGCTGGTGGTTGTAATGACTAATGAGAAGAAGAGAAAGAAAATAAAGGCTATTTACAGACTAGGTTTGGATATATGGTAATTTTACAATACAGAATAATATAGATATTTTCAGTGAATATTTAATTGCAATACAATTTATTTTTGATGCAGCTAACATTTTATATCTGGCTTCCTTTGAGATTGATCTACTGAATGGGTACTTGATTCGTATACTTAACACGGTTTGAGTTTTAGCGATTCATTTGCTGTTCAATATCTCACCCGTGGTAAACATAACAACATCGTACTTTTGTTCGGGAATGATTATCTAAAAATAGACTAGTTCGAATTTCGCGGGTATGAAATGATGCTGCTTCGAAGCCGGGCGCGAAAGGAAAGATGGGAAGGGAAGAAAAAGCTTTTTTTTTCATTTTACTCCTTCACGTCAACATCGCGCTCGTCCCAGCTTCTTCGACTGCGTGCAGACAGCGAAAGGTGGACGCTCTAATGGTAATGGGCTCCTGATAAGATAGATTAAATCAGATTTTGGCTGTTACATGTACTGATCCGTAAAATACTATGTATCGATTCTTTTTTTGGCACTACGTATACAGTATTTGATAACTTACAGCAGAATGACGTATATCAGCATTAGTTGTTACTTGCGTTACATGTACGTTATATTGAAATTCAACAAAATCGAAATATTAATGACTCGAAGTGACCTTTATTTCCATAGCAATATGTAAAAATGTGGATCCCGTGGAGAATCAAGAAATGAGTCTTGTTATTGTCATTATGCGGTGATCCGACCACAGAGCAGTTTCTCAGATCGTTATTCTCACGTTTCAAACCCTTTGACTGATGTTATTTGGTTATTAAGACATCAGTAGCAAAGCAGGTGTCTTTAAACCCGAATGGCTTTTACATCTGATGAAACGAAAAGCGTGAGCAGCGAGAAACTGTGATGTCAAGAATAAGCAGCAGCAACTGAATTGATTACATTATCGTTCGGTAAGGTTCGATTCCTATATAATTTATCTACTGAATCTATGTCTACTTTATTCCGTTAACTACTCAAAACCCAATAAGTTCATGTTAAAATGCTATTTCCTATTTACCTAGTTTACCTGCTCAAACTAAACGTGTTCTATCTGGTTCGACTCTGGATGCTCGGCATTAGTTTGTACATGGATTTAAAACAACTCCTATACGTACTCGGACAAAAGTGAGAACAATTCAGGAACGTGCCGTGCCGTCCATCGTTGGTTAGGTTTTCGTCATTTTGTACCCAGTAAAGAGTGAGTATATGGAATCAGTTGTATGCTAGCTGCCATCGCATATTTGCACCCAATCCAGACACGTTGAAGTTCTGTTATTAGGGCTCCTTTCTCATTGAATAACATGCAATTGTCGGATTAATGAACTCTAGTTTGTATCATTTAAATTGATATTTGACAAAGTTCATACAGTTAAGCTTAGCTTGTGTATGTGATGTGGTTTTAACAAAATTATTGCGGTAATTTTTTTGTTCTTGGCCCTTCACGATAATCTATTAAATCAAAACTTTAAAACTGCTAAACAAGAGATGAACTTCTGCCTTAGCCTAACCTGGTGAAAAGTAAAACCTGTTTGTAAATGCTATTTTCCATCTCCAGTCGATTGTCGATCTTTCTAAAACTGATTCAGTTTTAAGATTGTTAGCCACCCGTAAAGCCTTTCCCATGGGATCGCGAGCTCAACCATGGGTTATTGAAGTGATTTTAATTGTTTGTGTTTTTGACGTGTCATAAGTGCTAGCTTTTTGGCAGATCAAAAAATATAAGGTCTAACTCCCTGAGACTGCGTTCTGACTGACTAGACCAAAGGTTTCCTGATTCCTTCCGTGACGAATCCGTAACATGACACCGGATTCGTTTAGATACCAGTGTGGTTTTGCCGTTAAATACAAAACATGAATCCGGGATCAAACCTTTCTAGATTCGTCACGAATTCGGTTTCATCAGTGCAATACGTGTTCACGGTCAAATTCGAATACCTTCATAGTGTACACGCCTTACGAATAACATTTATGAATCCAGAAACGTTTGCTCTAGTGTAAACGTAGTCTGGTCTAAACCTCAGCAAATACGTATTCCACGGAGGTGTGTTTTAGAATTTAGTGAGAAACGTTACTGAATTTTTGTTTTTTTTGTTTCAGGTCGGACATCCTTCGCTTACCCTTCTTATCGCCGGTATGTTTGTGTGTAAGTTCGATTGCCTCGTAGAGCTGGTTCTCATGCTGCAGTTTTGCAGTTTAACAGGTGAGAAAACACACGTGTTACATATTACTGCTCACCGAGGACCGTTCTCTGGGCGATAGGACATTTATAGGCCCGTAGAGAGGGGAATTGAGAAGGGGCGTGGAAGTGTGTGTTGGGGGGGGGGGGGGGGGGGGGGGGGGCTTGGGTAGCACGTCATATAAATCAATGTGGTTATATACATCTTAAAAGGTGCCGGGTTATATACATCCTAAAAGCACTGATAGACAAGTATGTGAAGGGCAAACCCAAAAAGAAAAATAACATGCTTTTTACGAGTTTCGTTGACTGTAAAAAAGCATTTGACAGTGTCCCTAGGAATAAACTATTTGAAAAAATAAGGCAAGCTGCCATCGTAGGTAAATTTTATTCAATTATTAATCCAAACTGGATGAATACTGTTGTTCTTCAGGGTTGGAGGTAAACACTAGTAAGACTAAGGTAATGCATGGTTTTTAATAATGGCAGCAAGAGAATGAATAACTACACATTTAATTTCGATAACCAACAAAGTTCTAGATAATGTGCGTTCATATAAATATCTTGGATTAACCTTCAGTACTAGTGGTAATCTAAATTAGCCAGAGAGGAGCTTAGCAAACTGTATGCATTCAAAGTTCTAGCTATATCAACTACGTAGAGAAATGGGCTCACACTTTAGAACGGACATAAAATTAACAATGAAACTTTTTGATACCCTCATAAAACCGATTGGATAGTTACTCAAACAGTAACCGATAATCGGGGGTAGAAGCGGAATATTGAATATTGAATATCGTGGTTGAAAACTGAGGAATATTGAATATTTGCCTGAAAATATACTGAATACGGAATATTTCAATAAAGCGCATGACACTTTCGAAAATTAAAAAGAATAAGGAATATCCAAAAAAAAATTAGTAGGGAATGGGAATATTTACCTCAGGAGAGCAGAGGAATACGGAATTTTTAGAGTGAAAATATTCCGCTTCTACCCCCGACGATAATGACTCAATCGAAAGAGTCCACTCTAAATTTTACAAACTTCTCTTAGGAGTCGGCAGAAAAGCAACAAATAATGCTTGCCGAGCAGAACTCGGTAGACTGCCCCTAAGAGTGAAGCGAAGCAATAATTAGAAGGATAACTACTGGGTAAAGCTATTAACACCAGAAGAAGAGAAATTAGCAAATTTATTATACAAAGAACAATACCCAAAACCTGTTTACTGGTGTGAGAAAATAAAGGAAATTATATCGCACTATCTGGTTATATCAGGACAAAATAAAAAAAATTAAGCGTGAAACAAAGGCTTATCGATATTGAAAAACAAGTATGGTTGAGTGAGATATTTGATGATCACAAAAAGGATAGTCAGCAATGCAACAAACCAAGAACATATAGAACTTTTAAGAGAGATGGATAAGTACCTCACTCAGGTAACAAACATCAAACCGAATATACATTACAAACCTTTGAATCAGTAACCACTCCTTACAAATAGAAAAAGGCAGACATGCCAGGCCTTATGTACTTGAAACCTGAAGACAGAATCTGCCCCACTTGTTTCAAGGAAGTGCTGAGAAGATGAATTGCACTTTATATCAAAATGCTCAACATATGCAGACATAAGAAAATAATTTAAGAGCTCTTTAGAGCAAACTTTGAATTTAAGTGCACACAGATAACAATTTATTTCTTATGACCATAAATCCTCCAAGTAAAATTTCAAAAATTCCAGCAAAGTTCATATATGACTACTTTTGCATGCGAGCTAACACGATCAGCCAATAGCCAAAGTATAATGCCTTGACGTTACTAGTATGATGTTATTACAACTGTTTTTGACTTGATCGTTATTAGCAATTATTCCAATGTCCATCTTTGTAGGAGGAGCTAATACAAAAAGTTGGTTGTTGTTGTTGTTAGTTAAATTTTACAGGAAATGTTGACTCCAAAACCCTGATTTGCTGCTTTGCTATATATTTGTGAAATGTTCTACCCAATCCAACATCCTACCGTCTCGGTAACTATACTATATTCAGACCAGTCAGGAGCCCATTACCAGGAGCGTTCCTATGTCATGGGCTGGGCCCCCAGCACAGGAGTAGATGTGGCTATATTTAGAATTGCTGGCTTTCACTTGACGTCATAGCCGCCATGTTGGTGCCCTTAAAAATAGATTCCTCGTTAGCTTCTTTTGTTGGGGCACCAACATGGCCGCCATGCCCTTTGTCACTTGAATCTCTGGGGATTGAGTGAAAACCAACAATTCGAATTCCCGCGTTGAAAGAGAGAATAATGATAATGAATAATAATGAGAAATGACGTTAGCTATCTGATTGGCTAAGACAACATGGCCTTTGTTTATTTCGCGCGAAATGCAATTCTAAAAATAGCCACATCTACTCCTGTGCTGGGAACAGACCCAATGGGGAAGCCGATGGATGCTCCTGGTAATGGGCTCCTGATCATATTTAAAACTGAACACGAGGGCGTAGCCCGAGTGTTTTTAAGATCTGATCAAACACGCGCTGCGAGTTTATTTAAAACTGCTTCAAAAACGTTACTTCTAAAAGATAATAATTTTCAAAAATTTAGGTGAAAAGTGAAGAATTACTTGTTTATAGCATAGTTAAGGTTACCGTATACCTTCGCGGCATGTTTTCTTTAAAAAAAATGTTTTGTAATTCTTTTGAAATTGATGGATTGATCTTCATCTTTCCGAAAAAAATTTTTTTAAACATGCAAAAGTTTGCGAGATATTAGAAAAAAACGTAATTTGAAGGAAAGTAAATAAATCGCTTAGGCGTGATAAATCCCTCTGATCCCATTACGTGCCACAGGCACCCCGCTGAATTTTTGCGGGAAACTACATCCGGACCTTCAGAGTTCAGACTCACAGTGAGCCGTGACTCGTGAGTTCAGTGATTTTATAGCGTTTAATTTACCGGTATATCGATCGTGGATATGTCCAGAAGAGAAAAGAATAATGCTTGGATAAAAGGTAAAAAAAGAAGGAGCAAAGTTTCAATACGGAGAAGAAAGTGATGCGGCTCGTGGTTCGAACAGCCTTCATGTTCGACGACTCCCACTTCGAGTTCTATTAGTACTGCTACAACTCCGACGGAAAGCTGCTCAGCTAGTAGGCTTAAACTTTTGCCAGGTACAAGAAAAGAGACGGAAGATTCAGAGAGTAGCAGCGAGCCCGCATCCGACTCCGATTCTAACTGATGTCTTGCAATTGGGTGACTCACAGCTTCCAACCTGGGCCGTGGTCAATCCAGGAGTTCTAAATCGTGAACTTGAGCGAAGTTCAGCCGGTCGATTTTGCGGAACTGAAGGAATCATCGCAGCTAACATAGCAGGTTTAGGATCAACATCAACGTTCGGAGCACGAGGTTGCCTGCCACTCGCTTTTCCCTTCGCTCTTGGTTGCGGCGTTGCCTTTCGACGCGATTTAGTTTTCGATATCCGGCCCTCTCCCTTCTTGGTACAACCCGTTGATTTACCTTTCTTTTTCCCCTTTTGCGTATTATCTCTAGTTTTGGCCATAACACAACGCTCTTTTGAATATTTGTGACACGACACTAGTATGTATGTTTCTTATGCAATTTGAGCCACGTACTAATTTCCCGCGAATTTCTGGACTTGATTCATAAGCTCCGGGGATCCTTACATATAATTGGCTGGTTGGTTTAAGTGTTGACGTTTGCTTTGATGAGGTGTGATGTGTTTCCTAACCTTCAGAAGCCAAAAACGCCGATAGATTTTTATGCGTATTCACTGTCTTTGGGTGAATTTATAGGGTATGAAGACTTGTCAGATCTTGATGAAACTTGGCCTAGTGTTAGAGGAGCTACATATGAACCAAAGTGTGTGAGCGTTTAGCGATATTTTAATTATTTTTCTTATAAGAGTACTCGCCGTGATGAAACACAGAAACTATTTCGATTGAAACTTTGAAGATGAATTGCATTTGAACAAAGTAAACTATTAAAAAACGCTCACACACTTTGACAGGCCATCATGTGCTGATTGACATTATGCAGCGGAATCGTCCGTAGGCGCGAATGCGGAGGGACATAAATTCACTTCTGTGAGACTCGTCTTTTTTGCGTTTGTTGCCTTAGCATTTACTGAAAATGTAATATTTGTGCAAAAAAAAACATTTCAGCGCATTCTACATTATATAACCTTTCCAGTGATATATAGGTTTCTATACTTTCCTTTAAAATGATGCGCGTGCGATTTTATTTGCGAGACACACCCGCGAAGGTATACGGTAACCTTAATAGAGTGGAATGGTTAGGAAACCCGGCAAACTTCAAAAGGGCTAACAAAGGCGCTGCGATTTAGGTTGGAAGGGGTAAGACAAAAGATTGTGCACGATCATAGTTCATTAGCGTTCCCTGAACGACTGAACTCACACGTTTCTATTGGCTGATTGATTAACATGTTGGAATTTCTATTGTGTTTTGTGCACGGTAGTGGTTGAAAAAAGCTAACAAAGACATATAACAAAGAAGGTCCGTGAGTTTCCTAACCATTCCACTCTATTAACTATGGTTTATAGCTAAACGTTGTGCGTCAGTGACATGCGCAGTTGGAATACGGAGTGAAAATGTGGGTCCCATAATGTTAGGCAGGTTGCGTGTGAATAACTGTGAGCCAAGGGGATTTCGTTTTCGAGCTCCTTGAGTCATTGCACTTAGACCGTTGGTTGAGCAACCCTGAGTCTCTGAGTTGAGGCCTTTTTCCTTTGTTGAACAAAGGAAAAAGGCCTCAACCATGACGTTTTGTACAGGGCCACACTCATTGAGCGAAAAGTTGTATAAAGACACTTGCGTTTTACCAGGTATAAAGGAGCATGCACGTGAGTGATTTGCTTCTTCTGATTGGACAAAATGCTCATTAATTATTCATGAGTTTTTGAAATCCAATTAATTCTTTGGGACGTGTTCAGGTATCCCGAAAAGGAATACAGTGGCCAAAAAAAACAATTTTGTCTAGAAAATACATGATTATAAAACAGAATAGACAATCCTCAGAAGGGGTAAAGGCAAACAATCTTCAAAAATGCAGTTTTAAAAAGATTGAAAATTGGAGGCGGAAAATAGCATTTAAAAACAGGTTTTGCTAATAACACTATCGATCTCGTACAAGTGCCTTTAAATAAATGAAGTCAGATATTTTTTGCCCTCCAGTACAGCCACGTGATTATAACCTACAAAAGGTCAACACCGCGATACATAAACTTCTGGGGTAAGACTTCATGTTATGGCACACCACGATTCCCAGAGTTAAACTAGGCCACTTCAAAAGTACAAAATTCTCCATTATAGTTCAGGTGTATTTAGAGTCGTTCTAAAATGATTTGGTATCGAAAATGTTTTTATTTTTTATTTGGGGGTTAGGTTTGCAATGAATCGTGGTGTCTCTGCCAACAACTTCTGTATCTGTTTCCTAACAGGTGCGATATACTGCTGGGAATGCACCACATCTCAAGGGAACAACTGTACACAAGGTTCCCTCAACGAATCCATAAACTCGCACTGCGGCAGAGCCTACGAATACTGCGCCGTCTACAAGTCCGTCATGTCAGACAACAGCCCTGGGCTGTTTACTCGTGCGTGCATTTCAGATTGCCACGAAGCTTATGCCAAATGGACGACCGGGAAATACGTCAAGACGACTCATTGCCGCATGTGCTGTAAGACCAGATATCGCTGCAATGACTTCCTAGGAGACCCGTGTAATCCTAACGCCTCTGGGATGATCAGAGTGAATGGCGGCTTTATACTATTGATGTGTGTACTGGGGTGGTTCATAAGAAGCTAGATTGCTAGTAGTCCAGATGTATTATCATTAGATTCCCTTTTGAAAAGCTAATTTGTATTAAATATCTAGAACATTTTTTGATGCATATAGATAAGCAAAAGGAGCAACAAGCAAGTACATCCAAAGTGCACTTTCTGATCCATGGTTCAGGTTTTTTCAAAGCGTATAAGAATGAAGTAAAATAGGACATTTGCATTATGACAACTACCAGAATCCTTTTCAAATTATAGATCTTATTAAGATTTATTGTAGTTTCTTGGTTTAGCAGTTCACCACACGACGTCGAACAAAGGAAACTAACAAGTGTCTCCTAAAGCAAAACAATACACTGCAATACAAAGAACCCTAACCCAGAAAAACAATATATCCGTTACACCAATAAATACCCAGATTTATCAAGCACCAAGGCGATGACGTAGTCGGAGGAACAAAATAATCCACGTCAGCAGTTCTGATACGTAGCATGTGACGTCATCATGCAAATGTCCACATTACCTCCATAGCCCTTTTTCGTGAAGTGGTCACGTGACTTTGTCAATCAAACAGATGCCACAAATGGCAAGCCTTGCCCTTAGCCTCATAAACTCTGTTAAATTGCGAGATTTCAAAAATTAGCTCTTGCTTCAGTTTTAAAGTCCTGAACCTAAACCTTGCCTTGGTTACTAAGTTTATATCACTCTTTCAATCCATGTTGCGGTAGCACTACATTTTTTAATTGACAAGGCCGCGTGACCCCTTCATGCAAAAGGACTATCCTATAAACGCATTCCAGCTTTTCAGTTCTTAATTCTTTGTAAAACTGCAATTCCTAAAGCGCCGAGAGGACGTCATAGTCATTATATGCGGTTACTTTACTTGATAGCAGAATTACACGCATGGGTAAAGCCACAGCTCGGTCAAAAGGTTTCAAGTACTGTTTGACTGTTGTATATACTATTCCAAAGATGGCTTATATTATTATTCTTTTTTGCTGGCAAGCAGTGATTTCAGGCTAGCGTACTCAGTAGTATAGTGGGCAAGAGTTAGTACAAGCAGTCGGGATGGTCGAGGTTCGAACTCCAGTGGAGGCACACATTTTCTTTCTATGTCGTTCTTTACTTCCCTTCAACATCGGCCAACAACGCTTGCTGAGACAGATGTTGACATGGTCAGAAAACATTTCCGATAACAATAGAAGTTAATTAGAATGTTGAACAGATGTTGAAACCGTTTGACACGTACGTATGCTTTCTCGCACATCATTAGATATTCATGACACATAGGCCAGTGATGAGTCTCGTTTCAGGTCACTAAACAATTAGACTACTCGCTCTCACCATGCTCTCACTTTCTATGGCTGATAGCTGACTCAGAGCTACGCACCTCTTTAACTATCAGCCGAAAGAAACTTCGAGCTCATAGTCTAATTGTTAAATAGACCAGTTTACAGTTCATGCGCAGTTGTACAAATCCTTTGATTATTTGGCGGACAGGTAGATGTTAAAGTGCCGCTCAACCCTTTTGCAATTTATATATGAAACTTTGAAAGGTTTTGAGTACTTCTGCGAAGAATTTTTTGGCTTACAGAGGATACTCTATGTTCTAGGCTTGTTTGAAATGGTGAAATGTGACCTCTCCTGACCCATTACCGTGTAAGAAAAAGCCTGGGTCGATTCCCTATCTTACGTCATCCAATTAATTCGACTTTGCAATAACTTGAATAAATATTTAGCATTTTGTCTAAAATAGCTGTTTTCTTTACTAAAATCTCACAGACTGTGTATATTCTCTACATATCGATGCTGTTGTGATAGAAAGGCGTCATGGACAATAATGCATTAATGAGGTGACGTAAGATAGGAATCGACCCAGGCTTTTTCTTACACGGTAATGGGTCAGGAGAGGTCACATTTTCACCATTTCAAACAAGCCTAGAACATAGAGTATCCTCTGTAAGCCAAAGATTTCTTCGCAGAAGTACTCAAAACCTTTCAAAGTTTCATATATATATAAATTGCAAAAGGGTTGAGGGGCACTTTAAACAAGGGTGGAAAATACTTGAACAACTGCGCATGAACCGTAAACTGGTCAATTAGTGGTGTTATTTTTATGTCATTGTCCTGTGTCATGAATACATAATGATGTGCGAGAAGTATTTCAATGTAGACGTGGTCAGTCTAGATCCTCATGCCATAAAAATGTCTCGGACTACGTGGACACTTGGATCTAGAAACCACGTGTACATTAAAACAATCACTTGAATTGGCTTTGAAATATTTCAACAAATGTTGAACCGTACCGATGTTGAACGGATGTTAATTGAACGGACGTTGAGCCAATATTGAACCGATGTTGAACCGATGTTGAACCGATGTTGAACGGATGTTGAAACGGATGTTGAACCGATGTTGAACGGATGTTGAACGGATGTTGAACCGATGTTGAACCGATGTTGAAACCGTTTAACCGAGGCTTAACGCTCCTGTCTTAAGATACAAACCTAAGAAACACCCCTAGAGGGATTCATTTGATTGATTATATTTTAAAAGATTCACACTCAAATCAAGACACTTTACTCAATTTACATAGTTCAGTATATATACAACCAGAGTAAATTCTTTTTGTGTATGTGACTTGTATAGCTTTGCCCTGAGTTACCATTCCGTACAGCTTTTTCAAAAACGTTGTCGTATAAAAGCCCGGCTTACACTTAAGGCTGGTTCGCACTTGTGACACTTATTAAGCATAAGAACATTGAATACTTTGTTCTACTCAAGTATATATAGGGGTTAACTAACCATGAAGTACAATCTGCGCTTGCGTATGTTCCGTTATGCTTATGTCGCAAGTGTGAACCAGCCGTTTACGCGACAATACCAAAGGGAAATATGGCATCAATACCAAATATTGATCGTATCGGCAACAAAACCCTGGTTTTCACTAATGACATAAGCACAAGCAACATACACAGACGCAGTAATGCATTGATTATTAGCGGTGATTGTTCTTATCTCACATCTGCAAGTTAAACCTGGTTCACACGAGCGACATAAGCATAAGCAACACACACAGACACAGCCATGCATTGATCATTAGCGGTGATTGTTGTTATCTTACCTATGAATAGATCAAGTACCGCTAATGATAAATACGGCACTGCGTCTGCGTATGTTGCTTGTGCTTGTGTCGTCTGTGAGTAGAACAAGTTCCGCTAATGATAAATACGGCACTGCGTCTGTGTATGTTACTTGTGCTTATGACGCCTGTGAATAGAACAAGTACTGCTAATGATAAATACGGCACTGCGTCTACGTATGTTGCTTGTGCTTATGTAGCTAGTGAAAACTAGGCGGCTGAAGATGTCAAAATAATACTGAGAAATGTTATCTATCGCTCACTAGCAGATTCGCTGTACGGTCGAGGTATATGACAACTGTTTTAATATTCAGCGATTGATAAATACACACGTTTTTTAACAACTGTATGTGCCAATTAACTTTACGTGTGATTTTTTTTGCAATTAATTTTGTACACTTTCTCATTAAAAGTAAGTGTACAGGAAAATACCAAAACAATGGCTATTCATCTAGAGAGACGGGGTCGTAATAACTGTTCAAAATTCATTACTTGTGGCATCACTAGAGTATTAAATCAATGTTTTACTATGAAGTTTTCTGTCATTTTTTTTTATTATTTAAAATAAGTGATATCGATCGAAACTCCGACGCCACTTGGCGAGTTCAAACAAATGTAATAACTTTTAATTTTTTGGTTTCATTCTGCTCAAACTTTTACAAACGGAAACAATTTATTTAAACCGAACGGAAGATGTCAAAATCTTAATCCGATATAGATGTAATTGTGACTTCAGTCAACCCAACTTTTTTGACATTTTGAGCTGATTACTCGGAATCTAGTCGAACGATTGTTTTACAAACCTGAACTGGAAACTGTTCAAACTTATAACACACATACACAGTGCAATTTTTTATCAAAATCCCTTGGTAGGAAGTTGGCAAAAAAATTGGATATGAATTTCTAACCTTACTAACATTGTCAAAGTTGAAAGGCTCGTAGCTTTCTGTCAATAGAAGTGATTAGAATGCAAACTGATTAAAAGTATTTCCCAAAGCATACTGAATCTTGGTGCCAAATAAAATTGTACTAGCAAAAACAGAAACAAAGTCACCAATATTTCATTCGATAGAGTCAAAAAGGCGAAAAATGGCAAAAACGTCCAATCTTTCAAAAAAGCACGGGAGGCCATGTTCAATCCCATGAGATTTGCATGGGTTTCCAGTCGGGTGTAAAGTATAGTGTAATCAGTATTCCATGAAAGTCATGTCCTGAAAACTACCGCCATGTAGTCTGTACTTCTCGTCGCCAAACGCCTTCAGATTTTCTTCATAAAAAGTACCAGTCCCTGACTTTTTCTCCCTCTCAATCTGAATGTCAATGAGGCTGTATCTTTTCTTATTCATCTTTATCCTCCCCTGCGGGCTCAACTCATACGCCTCGATCAATACATCGTTGCTCGACATCTGATTAGCCGGTTCCTCTTCTACTGCCCTCGTCAAGTTCTCTATACTCAAATACTCCATTTGAAATCGCTCGTTTTGCCTATGAACTATGACGTCATCTGGCTCTAGAACGATATTCTGTCTATGCTCATATTTTATCTTTTCAACTTTCTGATGGTGAGAGTTTCCTTCATATGTAGGTTGCAACACTATCTCAGAACCTTGTGATTCTGTTTCTTCGATTGCTTTATCTATTTCCAAAATTATTTCCTCATGGCTTGTCCTTCGTACTCGTGGTAAGTATATCGCTGAGCTACTAACGTTAATTGTAGGAGATTTCTTCAAGATCCAGTTTTCTTGGCTTGTCCGTCGTATAGGCGGTGAATATAATGCTGAATCGTCGTCATTGATTGTGGGGGATTCATTCAAACTAGTTTCTTGGCTTGTCCTTCGTACAGGCGGTGAATATATGGCTGAATCGCTGTCGTTGATTGTAGGGGATTCATTCAAAATAGTATCTTGGCTTGTCCGTCGTACGCGCCGTGAATATATGGCTGAATTGCCGTCGTCGATTGCAGGGGATTCATTCAAAATAGTTTCTTGGCTTTTCCTTCGTACAGGAGGTAAATATACGGCTGAATCGGCGTAATTTTTTAGGCTGTCATCCATATAGTGTAGCGGGCTTTTATTTTCATGCAGCCATGCTTGAGCCGTAATAAATCGAGAGCTTGGCCATAACAAATCATCGAGGTACGACGTGCGTCTTTCATATGGAGATCCGTGACGATAATTATTTTTTCTGCAAAAGGAATCACCTAATTAATATAGAATATTCTGCTCTTACATGCAGGCTCCTTTTCTGTTTTACAGTAAAAATTAACAGGAGTGCAAGAACGAGAATGGCCTAGGGTAATAATAATAAAAATAATAAGAATTTAAATATTTATACACTCAGGAGGCAAACTTCACCCTAAGGTGATTTTCAGGAAGGTCCTGTATTAGAGTAAAAAAAAAAAAAAAAAAAAAAAAATGTCTATGAATCTATAAAAGGTTAAAATCTAGTAATATAAAGTATTAATTAAAAAATAGCTATAAACATAATAATAATAACAACAATAACGTACTACTATATATAAGTAACTATAGATAACTCGTTTAAATTGATCTAGATTTAGAATGTTTCTCGTAATTCCAGTCCTGAATGGTATGAAAACAAAGGCGACGTTGGCCAAACGAACTACGAGATTTAGGCTAATAAATGTCGTTCTATACTTCTAGTATTGTAGTGTGCATGTCTCTCTTAAAAGTAAAAGTAAAATTCCAGTCTATAAAACCATTTAAACATATAAAAACAAATAAAATACGGTGCTTTCTGCGTCTCTCTGATAAGGAAGCCCAGCCAAGTTCTTCCAAGGCCTCTGAAGCAGAGACGGTACTTGGACTTATCTAAAATTAGCTTTGCTGCTCTGTTTTGCAGAAGTTGAAGGGATTTCATTAGAGTAGTATTGCTTTTGTCCCCCCAAACAATGTCGCCATAATATAAGATTGGTAAGATCATTGTGTTGCTAAAAAGTTATCTAACAGAAGCGGGAAGTAAGTACTTGATCCTGGTTAGTATTCCTAATCTTTGTGTAACCTTGCTGTTGACGTAATCGGTCGGGAGAATGGATATTGGCCGATAGTTATCCTTTAATTATCAGTCCTATCTCCCTGCTTGAATAGTGCATTTCCACGACAAAGGAAATTGACCTAGCTTCAAGGACAAATTTATAATATAAATCAACGCAGAAGCAATTACGTCAGCAGAATCACGAAGAAGGCGGGCACTAATCTTGTCAATACCGATAGCCTTATTAGTTTTCATATGACTTAATTGCAATTGCTTTTTAACGAAGTCTACTGTCACGGGATGTAGCTGGAATTTGTGATTGCGTGGTTTAATTTCAGATGGCATAGATTATGCGCATAGTTAATAGAGTGGAATGGTTATGAAACCCGGCAAACTTCAAAGGGGCTAACAAAGGCGCTGTGATTTATGTTGGAAGGGGGCAAGATAAAAGATTGTGCAGGGTCATAATTCATTAGCGTCCCCTGAACGACTGAACTCACACGTTTCTATTGGCTGATTGATTAACAAATTGGAATTTCTATTGTGTTTTGTGCAGGGTCACGGTTGAAAAAAGCTAACAAAGACATATAACAAAGAAGGTCGCTGGGTTTCATAACCATTCCACTCTATTAACTATGTTCTGCGTGACCAAATACTTTGCCTAAGCCAAAAGTACTACTGTTCTGTTACTGTTCGTTTCTCTTAAACCCTGTGCTAACGAGGAAACATTGCTGCTATTAATGTTTCTTGGGTGAGCGGGAAGCATGCGACTTAATCACGCTAGGAAGTTTGCGCGTGCGCAACATATGTAGCGCAGCCCTGGTATCTAGTCAACATCGTTGCTTCGACGAGCAAACGAGGAAACATTTATTGCGGAAGCAAAATTTGCTTCTCGGAAACAAAAATATTTCTGAAATGTTTCTCGGAAGCAAATTTTGCTTCCGTAACAAATGTTTCGCGCACGCGCAAATGAGGCAAACATATTGGGAAACACAGAAATTCACAATGTTTCCCCAGCAATGTTTCCTTGTTTGCGCAGGGTTTAAATCATCGAGAGAAGGAGATTGTCGATCACGAGACCGGCTACTTATGCTTGAAGTCGATTCCTAAAGAATACGCCATGTCTAGCTGTGCTGAATTGATAAATAAACTGCGCTCGAGGAGTTCCACCCTCTTATAGACCCTATGCATAAGTCCTGGTAACTAGCATGTCAACGAGGCCGGTAGGTCCTCTGGAATGTTGAAATTGAAGCGCCCGGGGAGATTGTGAAATGCACTGAACGAATGTTCAGTGAAACAATGTGGTTAATTTGCTATGCGTCTGGCTGGTTGTACTATAAAGAAAAATAAAGGATAAATGAAGACAGATTAGCAACATTTTTCATGTTCATGTTCAACACGTCTCACACCTCCTGCTAGTATTTCAACTTCAACATTCCAGAGGACTACCGGCCTCTTTTTCGTGTTGTGACCGCGCGAGTTATGCCTAATGTGGATGCTCACTCCTCTTATGATCTCTAACCGGCTGATTAAATAAGAGGTGGCGACCCCATCATAGGTCGTTATTTATTATTGTTTGCTTATGGGCTCCATGTGGGATAATTGAATCGATCATGGTTATTGTCAGGCGGTTTAGATATAGTTACTTACTTGGAAGCATTTCTACATAGAATGCAGGCCAGTACAGTAACGGCAACAGACAGCACGATAACAGCAGCCATACACGTCCACAACACGATCATCAGGTTACCCTCTGAAAACAAAAGCAATGTATACTATGTATACCATTTTAACTAATGTTAACTTTCTTCGTCGGCAAAGCCACAACCAAATTCAGCGCTACCTTTTCAAATCACTGCATTCAAAATTATAGCCCTAATCCTAACCGCAAGGGAAGCAAGCGTTCGCCTCTCCCCTATGTGACCCGGGTTCTATTCCCGGACTCTCTCTCCCTTGCGTCGAGGGTTTTAACCGGGTTCTCCGGTTTTTCTCTCTCTACCAAAAAAAACACCTAAATTCCAGTTTTATATCGGAAACGCGTGCACGTATACAACGACCTACTTCAAGCTCCTAAGCCTGTGTGGTTAAATTATACTATATTTAACGCTTCCCCCGACCCCGGCCGCGCTCCTTCTGATGGCCGTACAGCCTGGGCGCCATGAAATTTGCATATGCATCTCTAGCCTCGCTTCCATGTAACCGGAAGTAGGAACCCACAATTAGATAAAGTGTATATTTCACATTAAAGTGTTTATGAAACCAAATTTTGCATCTTTATTGTATTGCAGAATAATAAAGTTCATTCTTTTCTGATTATCAAGAGTATATTTATTTTTCAGTTCCGCCTTCGGAAAGATCTCTTTTTCGCCATTCAAATTGATTACTTTATGCTAAAAACTGTCCGGTTTGCCGCGCGGCCAAATGAGCTGCGTGACGTCACTGTGAGAACTCGTTGTTACAAACATGGCGGACTCCAGCGACAAAGTTTCAGAGAAAGCTAAAAATAAGCGAGGAGGTGGAAGATATTGTGGCTGCATGGTGGCCTTGGTTTTCTTCCCGTATTTAACTTTATCCTACGCCAAAATACAATGGACATTGAAGTTCTAATATACAGTGTTACTCATTCACAGTTTGATACAACACAACTGCAAGAAATGACTCACCAAGAACTCGGCGATAACTTTAATACTCCTGTACTTTTATGCTGAAGCCAGAACAGTGAATGGCAAAGAATACAATATAGGGTTTCTCTGGTTTCCTGTAGAAATTCGTTTAAGAGGATCCTGAATGTTCGTGAATGAAAAACGGACGATAAAACTTGCAAAGAACCCAGAATTTCGAAAGCCGTATAGTCGAACTGAGCCTCAAAAGCTACGCAACTCACTGCCATCAGAGCACAGGCAGCCCAAGCTCACGATTTGTGGATCTTACAAATCCTACGGTAGATTACGTGATCACTCGCGCAAGATTGATTGCGTGATAGAGCGCGCTAGAGTCACCGTTTTCTCCAGAAATTTTCCATGTCTTCTCACCACAGGTAACCCAAGCTCTGTAAGCGGCTTTATTTACTAACATTTGTATGGATTTTTGTTAGTCACTAATATTGAATAAAAAGCGACAATACTTAAAGCATGTGTTTATTTGTCCATGGGCTGTGTCTAGCTGCAATTTCAGCGTTTTTTGGCAAGTTTTGACCCCAGCAGTTCTGCTAACTGTATAACAGAGCATGGGTTACCTGTGTTCTCACTAATAGAGTTTGCATTAATTTCTTATCGTGGTAAAATAAAGGTAATGAAATAACATTTTGCAATAAATGTACCTCGAGTGTCCTTTTCTTGTGTCCTTGCGTATTCTCTGCTATTTTGGGCTAGTTTGGATCTGGTTTAGAGAGTTTTTGATTTTTGAGATCTCTCTCTATAATGAAATGACAAGGCTGCACATTCCGTTGAGCACATCAAATCACTCGAAGGGCAAAAACACACTCTAAAATCACTTCAATCCTCGCCAGACTCCACAAAAGGACGTACCGAATATCTGTCTACGTTTATTTCGGGGTGGAATTCCAAAATTTTACATTTTAGCCCTCAAAATTGTTTGTGCTTTATTAAATTGTATTTTCTTGTAGAAATGCGTGTCGTCCTACATGATCATATTTAGGAATTGTCACTTGCGAGTCCTCACAGTGAAGTTCATTGTAATGTAGGATTCGGTTCCAGGCCCCGGACAGTTTTAAGCATAAAGTAGTCAATTAGAGACCTTTCCGAAGGTAGAACTGAAAAATAAATATACCCTTGATAATCAGAAAAGAATGAACTTTATTATTCTGCAATAAAATAAAGATGCAAAATTTGGCTTCATAAACACTTTAAAACTTCCTACTTCCAGTTGCATGGAAGCGATCCTTGTGCTGCCTGCTATTGATGTAACCGGAAGTGGGAACCATAATTATGCAAAGAATATTACGAAAACAGAATAAAACTATTTCTATTTTTTCCGGTTTTTCATCGAGGAAAAGCTGTATACTATTACATTTTAAGTGCTCTCAGTCAATTGCAGAGCAACCTCAAAGAGTTTGCTGATAGACTAACGACAAAATGACAAAATAAAGGATATATATAACACTGTTCGATGGGCTGTCTAAAATAAATTACGATCATCAAAGATTTCAAAAATCATATAAGACCGCAATGCACTTTTAAAAACGTATTCATTTATTTTTTTATACCGATAAAAGTATTCGTTGCAAAATTATCTCATCATTTAAAAACAATATACTTTTTGTCTATGCGTTATATCGGGTTTATGTATTATTGCTGGTATTGCATTTATCGGTTGTTCACTCGCTATTCTATTATGCTTTCAAGACTGCTTCATTTACCGGCATATAATCACTTGCTCTTATTATAATCTTGCAATAATCTCTTGTTCTTGCTTTGTCGTCTAACGGCTCACGTCAGTCACGTCTTGAGTCAAAGGTTTTGCGAGTTTCAGAACGTATCTGATGGTAATCACTTCTGGATTTGAAAGAAGGCCAGTAACTTGGAAAAATGGCAGTCCATTACAGTTTGAATCGAATAAATTGACCCAAATCAACAAATCAACACCACATAAGAAATGATATAAATATTTGTTATGTGTTTTTACATTTTTTATACATTAACATTTAAAACAAATTATTAATTAATTTATTTATTTAGAGGATGCAAGTAAAATTAACTGGCACTTCTCGTCTGCGCCTGCAAGAAAGTACCTCCATGAAGCTAAGTACATCATAGCCCTCTCTAAATAAAGTATATGCCTATGTCTATAAAATGAAGCTGACTTACCAACAACCATACTGCAGCAAGTGTATCTTTAAATTTTAGTTTTCCGTGAGGGCTTCTAGTTCACTGTGCTGGACTCACGCGACATGACGAGAGCTGCACGACGAAGAATACTTCATTTAACTCTTCAAAGAACCAGGTCTTGCCAGTACTGAAAGTTCAGCAGCCAGTACATGTTGTAAATATTGTCAAATTAAAAACTGAATCAGCTTGAAACTTTGAATTTTTCACTTTCAACTGAAACTGAAGCAACTGCATTATTTCATTTTACTTTCGTGTGTCAAAATGTAAATGAGAAACATCCCTTTCAATATTGGCTCTTTCAACGAAATCTTTGTGTCGCAACTGATACATGTCTAAAAAAGGCATAATGTAGAAACATGGAAGTTGCTTAACAAGCTAATAACAGACTTAGATCTATTTAATATATTGGTTCTCAAGTGGCTGGCGAGGGTAATTAATAATTGACCATAATATACGATTAACGTATGTGGTTCACACTCAGACATAATTTAATTCAAAGGGGCCGAATAACACTTCCAAATATGGTTTGTTCACCACTTGAGAGAGAACCTGGTTACCGGATACCTTCACGGTGCGTTTCCAGTGTAAATTACGTAGCGCCTCGAGGAAATTTCGTAGATACCTCAACCATGTATCGTTCCAAAGCTTATAAAATTGTATATATTGATATTTAAAAAGTTTAATTTTTTGAAAGTCTCGAACTTTCCGCTGTCCGTTTCTCGGATCTTAGTGAGATAGTTTACACTGAAGCTAGCTCCAGCGCAGAGAGTATTTTAAAGTTTTTAAATCCGTTTGCTTTATACCATTTTTGAGGAATTGTATTACAAAATCGGTTGTCGGGATTATCAGATTTCAATTTAGTTCAAAAGTGAAAAGGCGAAAACTGATAATCTGAGTGGATACGCGGGAAAAATTAACCATCAAGAACTCAGCTTTTAAAATTTACCAATTCCACGACATAGTTTGTAGCCGAGATATCAATTGACATTTTGTGACACATTAAAAAAACTCTATTTTGGATGAAAATGGAAGCGCGGAAATAGCTTCCCTGCGTGTGCGAATCTGAAGCCCCGCCCCTCCAATACATTAGTGATCTCTTGGCCATCAATCACCATAATAGTTTGACAGCCGGTGTCTGTCTTGAAACTATCTGTCAAAATTTAACGCCAATGTCGACATGGTACGCAATAACAATATCTCTTTTTATAAATCATTAGAATCAATGTTTGCTTAGTGCATAGTTGCATAAAAATACTGTTCACAAGGCTTCTTATTGTTTTTCTTTGTCTCGATTCTTTCAACCAACGTAGCCTGTTGCACAGCTGAGTGCCACTTTGTCACATGTCAATCAAACAGAACCTTTCACTTCCGATTAAATACATCCTTTTGAACTGATTTTTAGTTTTTGGTACTAAAACTACTTTTCTACCGAAATACATTTGTTCTCATCTTTTCCACTGATTTTTAAGGTATCCGGTAATCTTAACCAGTCATAATACAGACTTGTCAAACAGCATGTCAACCCGGAAACGGGTTGCTTTCTAGCTAAATATACCTAATTGCGATTTCAGTACAGTTTTCAGGACAGTGTAGATATCATTTTGAGATCATAGGTGTTTTGTACTAGGGTATTCCTTTAACTATAATAAAAACGGCTTTAATAATAGCGATACTTACTGTGACGTCACACAGGCCAACCACAGAATGACGAAGTGTGAACGCAGTCAGTTGCATATAAAATATCACAGGTCGGTGCCCGGGGGTCGGTGCTTATTCATCGCCAAATTACTCTTCTTATTCTTCCAAGCCCTTTCATCGAAGCTTATATGCTCTTAACTCTATAAGTCTCTATAAGATTTGGAAGCAGAATTGAGACTTTAGATGTATTTTGTGAGGCACAAATCGCAAGGTGCCATCGCATATGTATAAATGACGTCAGTGTTTACAAACAGTAAGTATCACTAAATTTTGTGCCGCAATTTTTTTTACTTTAGTACGAGCAAGACGAAGCTGGTTCAATGTCCAGACATTTTATAGCACGTCATAGACTATCTTTCGTATAACTTTTATCAATCGGGAATTGAATTGGGAATCGAATAATTGTTACCAGTACCGGTTATGTACTGTTTAAAACACGAACAGCAGTGTTTTATCAAGTTTAAAAATTCTAGGGCGAAGCCCGAGAATTTTTAGACTTGATAAAACACGTGCTGTGAGTGTTTTAAACGGCTTCAAAAACGCTTTAAGAATGCAATGAAAGAACGACGCACATCTCAAGGGAATGGTTACTTAATGAACCACTGAACCTTTGTATTCACAACGCCATGCAAAATAATTGAGTAATCACCGTCTGCAATTACGAACATCTCAAGGGAATGACATGAAGAAATTACCATACTATGTTGTTTGAAGCGGGGTTTCGCAATGAAAGAAGAATCTGCACTTGAAGGATTTGGTGTCGTGGTTTACCTCGATAAAGTTCAAGACTTGGAAAGCGATGTGACTGACATGACGGCAGACTCTAAATTTTTGACTCCGGCACAAAATATGTAAGTTTAATGCACGTTTTTATTATTTTACGGCTTTGAGTTTGGTTTAGTAATTGGAACTAAACAGTGGCTCGGTAAACAAGTTGGATACGTTCATTTTAAAAATATTATCTGTGTATCTCGGTAGTCTGCTGATATTAGTAAATCTAGTGCAAAATTTATTATCTAGGTACCTTATGTTCCGTGTACTTTTTGCTATCTTTGGGTCTTTATCAGTGAATTCTTAATTAGGATGAAACTTTATATAAAATTTCATGTTCATTAGTATTCTTTATATAAAACGTTCATCCTAATTTGCAATTCAATGAGAAAGCTGAAACATCAATAGAAATTCCATTGTCTCGATCATTAACCCCGTTTCCCCCTGGGACAGAATTCAAATCCCTCCGCGGGCCTTCTAGAATGATGATATTTTATCAGGTATAAAGGGGCATGCACGTGACTGATTTGCTTCATCTGATTGGACAAAATGCTCATTAATTATTCATGAGTTTTTGAAATATGATGTAAGGTCTGTAACAACTTTAGAAAATTTCAGTTGGGATACATTGGAGCATTCAGTAAACAAAATTGCCCCGGAATATCGAGGAAATCTCTTCACTAAAACGAATGATGTCTACAGATAGAATCTTCGTTGCTCCAACCAGAACCTATTTGTCCCAATACACTCAAAAGGAGTTTCTCAGAGGGGCAGTCCTCTGGAACTCCCTTCCAATTCCTGGCTTTCACTTGAATTGACGTCATACTTGGTGCCCGGCTTAAACAATAGTTCTTTTGTTGGGGCACCAACATGGCCGCCATGCCCTTTCTGGGGATTGAGTGAAAACCAGCAATCGGAGCACAACAGGCTCAATCAAGAACAACTTTTTAAAAAATTACATTAATATTAGATTAATTAAACACGAGCAATATAACTTTATTATATTAGTGGAATCATTTTATGACTGTATATATACAAGAAAGTAAAATTGATATATACATATAATAATAATTTTTATTCAGCTACGAGAATGTATAAGTATTATTAATTTTATTTATTTCAGTTAACTAGTCAACATATTTTAAAATTAGCTAAGGGAGTGTTCATTATTTATGGCTTTTATGACCTCCTATGAATAAATTAAAACTTAGATGACTTCCCTATACAATTGCTCAAAACTTTATTGACCCCCTCCGCGACAAAAAAGATGGATGTGCAAAAAAAAATGCAAACTGCGTATACATGTAATCTATTAAATTTACTATTAATGTTTCTAGATTTATGGTATTTTCCTTTGTTTAGTAGAAAACACATATATACATGTATTCTTCTGAAAATCTCTACCTCACCATCCTTCCCGGATGGGTACTTGAAATTGTACCGTTAATTTGTGCATAATATTGCATTCTAGTGCATCATATTGTATTGTTCCGTAGTCTCAAATAAATAAATAAATGAAAAACAGCTCAGCATTGGCATTAAGCTAATCTCCTGAACACCAATGCATTATCTCTCCTATGGGGATGTGTCTTTGATCATGAGCTTAGAGAATACCATCCTGTATATAAAGGAAACAAAGTAGAATACGTTTTTGAAATGTTGCGAGGGCCAAAGGCCCGAGCCTAAATTTGTGAGATTTTACTGCTCTCTAAAACACTGGTTTCCTGTGTTCTGGAGACTAAACATTGGCTTAGCATTACAACAGCAGACAGATATGTCAAAAACTTTCATGACCCCCCCAAGGAGTAGGTAAAATATTCGATGACCCCCCTAAACCCCCCCCCATAAATAATGAACACCCCCTTAGGTTAGATCACAGCTCTCTGGAAGCCAGCACATATTCTTTCTGCACTCTTTATTCGCCGGCTCTTATATATTACCCGGCGGCCATTGTTTCCGTCAAATTCGTTCTGTATTACTGCTCAGTGCGACACAAGGTGTAGGAAATCTATTGCTTGTAGCCTATGTGGTCACAAACGCGTCTTCTGCCAAAGACTGGGATCAGTATTGTATAAGGTATGTGGTTTAGCTTCAATTTTTATTCCCACGTTTCTTTGCAGAATTTTCCTTAGCCAGCGTTTGTCAACATCTTAATTAAGACCGATACAAGTTGTGAATATCACAAGAGAGATTTGAGATATGTTGTGGTTTAATGATGTTTCTATGATGCGATTCGTCTGAGCATTATCCAGACTGAAGCCCGTTTATATCAGCTTTTTCTCCACGTAATAAGTCTTGAATCGAATAGGGGGCTCGTTATGGAACATCTGTCGAAACTACTCAGAGGCTTATCTATAATCGTTCATTAAACTTCGTGCCGGAAAAGCTCTCAAAGTATTGTGAAAGCCATTAGATGGTGTCACTCGCTTCGCTAATTTTCTTGCATGACAGGCCGCGTCGTTTGTGCGTGACTGACAGTTGAGTAATTTACATATTTGGTAACGCATCTTGCTTTTAGCGGTTCAAAAGTGAGACAATTAATACTAATAGATTTCGGCATCAATAAGGAACATTTGAGAAACATTGTTTTTCAGTGGAGGGTTCCGTTAAAAACTACCTTAAGAATATTCGTAGATATATATCAAAGAAGATACTAAGTCCTAGGGCGGATTTAGGGGGGACGAGGCCCGAGAGGCCGAGAGAGGTCCGAGAGAGGTCCGAGAGAGGTCCGAGAGGGGCCGAGAGATGGCCGAGAGGGGCCGAGAGAGGGCCGAGGGGGCCGAGAGAGCTAATCGCACCTATACGGTGTGAGGTTCGACTTACGCCGCGGCAACCTCTTTCTGCATTTCCTGGTTCCGCCCCTGACTAACGTTAACCGACCTTTACTAAGTAGTGCGAGGCAAGGTGCAAGCCCGTCAGAGCCATGCGAATCACGGTTTTATTACAAAATTGCCAAAATTTAAACCCAAATAACTGTCTTATTTTATCCTAGCCAAAACAGAAATCTTTAAGTAATTGATATAGAATGAGTAGTCGTGTCGGCTTTATCGGATTTACAAACTCGACAAGCACGGACACGAATTATACCGATATGGCTTATCAAACGTCTAGATGTTTTTCAGTTATTTTGGCGATACAACTGGTATTTCGACTGAGAAAATCGAAGCAAACGTTTATATAAATCAGATTTACAGATCACCTATTATACATCATTTCCTTTGTTTTCCTTCACGAATTATTGGGTTTGCTAAGTTTTTATTGAAATCCAATTTTCTGTTGAATACGAGAGTTGTGGAGACGCCAGGACTGATGCATTTTTTAAATGACGAGCTTTCAATTTTGGGCGGTTCGCACCATGGCTCGTGAGTGCCTTGGCTCGCATGACTCGTACTTTCGGGTTCGCATGACTCGAACTTTGGTTCGCAAGGCCCGCTGGCTCGCACATTAGGCAGACCGGCCCGAGAACTGGAGTTGCCGGCGAAGCAGAGGAGGCTAAAAATAATCTAATTGAACGTTTTTCTGTTTAGTTTAACAGAAGAGAAGATACACAGTTTCTGCGGTGTTAGCGTGAGTCATGTTGCGTGTACTTCTTCCGTGTCACACAGACATGTGCATAGCAGACCCTCTGAGTGTGTGTGGAGACTTCCAAGCCACTACTGTACCTAAATGGAAGTTCGTAACTACAGTCCTTGATGAGAAGAATATAACAAACATCGATGGCCTTTTGGATGCAATAGAAAACTTACAACCCACAGTGGACACTCGTACCCTTGGAACATTCCTCAAAGACACCTGGGACGCTGAGTCTTTTCTTAAAAAGATTCCAGGGATGATACGAATTGCTCTTAAGCTTCCAGAGCTTTTTAAGTCTTGTGAACTTGACGTTCTACAACCAGGAGAGACATCCAACGTGAGTTATACACGAGAACAAGTAGCTTGTTTGATTGCAAATATGTTCTTTTGTTCGCTTCAACCAGCAGACTGGAACAAATACTGGGTGAACTTCAGTATCTGGTACAACTCCCAATCACCGCCTGTCATTGCCTACCTTAAAACGCTCTTTACGTACTTTGAACAACTCGATGAAGACGGCGTCCCAGAAGAGCCACATCGAAGAATCACCTTTTCCAGAATCATCCTTAATTTGGAGCCAGACTGGATATCGGCCAGTCACGAGCTTGCGACAGTCAAACGTGGGGTGGGATACGAACCGAGAGAGTATGAAGCCCAGGTAGACTTTGCCAATAAGGATATCGGATTCGGAGTCTCAGGCACACAAGAGGAAGCATTATTTGGCATGAGTCCTGAAATGTCTATAGCTATGCTAATTGCACCAACCATGGCCGACAATGAAACAATAATAATCCGTGGAGCTGAAATTATCGGACGGTACTCCGGTTTTGGTCAGGAGCTGAAGTTTATTGGGCCATGGGAAGAACAACGTGACTGGAGGAACAGATACGTGATTGCTATGGATGCCTTAGAGCTCGATACACATACTTACGAAAGCGAGGAAGTGGAAATACCGGATTTAATAGAAAATAATATGAAACGAGAACTAAATAAGTGCTTCTGTGGATTTCAAGCTTTCAAAATTGAGGATTTTCCCACGATAGTTGAAGAAACTTCGAAGGAATTCTGCTGCAAGGCTGAAACAGTCGGCGCGAGCAAAGCTGAGAACGAAACCAACAAAGTACCTAACACTGCTCTCTCGAAGCGCAGTTCCAGTAAGAAAAGTTGCAGACCCCCAGCTACGGTTACCATAGCAACAGGACACTGGGGTTGTGGTTCGTTTGGTGGCAACAAACAAGTGAAATCTCTTATCCAGCTCATGGCGGCGTCTATCTCAAAAACAACTCTTACTTTTTATGACATTGCTCGTTACCAAAGTGGCGAGAAAACATTCATGGCAGAGTTTTTAGAGCTGGCGAGCTTTCTAAATGAGAAGAGTGTAACAGTACAGGATCTTTATAGAGCATTGGTGCGTATAGGCGAGAATGTTAATCAGAAAAAAATCGAGAAATCGGATGTTTTCGCTATGGTTACGGATTATTTTTAAAATCGTCTGGCACGGCGTTGATAGAACTGGACAATAATGCAAAAAATAAAAACAGAAAAGCAAATACAAAAACCATCAGTGACCCTCCTGGGCTTCCGTAGAGTATAGGGAGGACAGGTTGGTATGATTAAAATAATGAAAATTCTCCACAGAATCAGGTTCAATTTTTTCCCTCCCGATACTGTACGCATCCCCAAATATAAATTCCCTCTCTCACTCCCTCTCCCTCCCCTTGTTAGGTCCATTCAGGAGCCTTTGGGCCATTACGAGAAGGACCCCACCCCAAGGCTTAGATGTAGCTCCTACTCTCTCCCTCCCCTTGTTTGGTCCTTTCAGGAGCCCATGGACCATTACGAGTAGGACCCCACCCCAAGGCTTAGATGTAGCTCCTAGGCTCTCTCTCCCTCCCCTGGTTAGGTCCTTTCAAAAGTCCATGGACCATTACGAGAAGGACCCCACCCCAAGGCTTAGATGTAGCTCCTACACTCCCTCCTTCCCCTTGTTTGGTCCTTTCAGGAGCCCATGGCCCACTCCCATCACAAAGCCACAAATAGCCGACCTATATATCTAACCGGTCCTTTGGACCATCTCAATATCTGCTATTCTTAGACTTGAGTGAGTCCCAGACAGTAGCACAGTATTCAACAGACGGTCTCACTTGACCATGTAGTTAGTATTTGAGTGAAAAGTTTTTTTTTCGGGGAATGACTCTAAGGACGTTAAACGTGCTTATATTGAACCCCATCTGCCAGTCCGATTCTCATTTTCCCCAGGTTTTGTAAACCTTGCCGTAAACGACAATCGTTCTGTGATTTAACTGTAAGGTAGACTACAGTATCGTCGGCAAAGAGATGTACTTTTGAATTCACGTACAGTGGAATGTCATTTATAAAGGCAAGAAACAGGATTGGCCCCAACACTGAGCTGGGGAACACCAGAGGACGCAGGTACATAATTTGACCCTACACCTTTCAAGACGACACATCAGTGTTTTCTATCCTTGACTCGCCTCTGAGCCGTAAAGACCATGCGTCACCGATATGCTACACTCCCTCAACTAGAGATCCCTGGAATCTAGAAGCGATGATGCACGCACTTCTTTGCATGCTCTCTAAACGGCGAAATAACTTGGTCTGTATTGATCCGAAGAGAAACTGCAGCCGGGCAGTCACACATTAAACACCAGGTTTACCAAACATGGCTACAAACAACCGTCGTGGTCATGTGATTACTGATACTGAGGACTCGTTCTTTCCAAGAACAATCAATCGATGGAATATAAACATAACTAGGAGCGTCCATCCCGCATACTAGGCCTGTGTGAAAGCGTTTACACAAGTTAGGTTATTTTTAGAATGGTTTCCCGCTATTGTTGAGTTGCAATTATTCCTAAGGGAATAAAATTACCGAAAAGCGTAGCAGCCATGTCGTTTGGAATAACAAAAGTAGCTAATGAGGCATCTTTTGTTCCACCACGGTGCAACCCACCAATTAGCGGGAAAAAAACGAACTTGTAAAAACGCTGTGACATCTGTATAGGAGACATGGACGCTCCAAGTAAGCTCAGTGTTTTTACCAGAAGCTAATAAATAGTGCATTGACCAACTGACAAGAACATTATGTAGACATTCTCTTATTTACTGAACTGATTTCAATTAATGAGCTGATTGGTTATTCAATCATTAATTTTATTATTATCCCTTGTTGGGCTTTCTGTGTTAATACATCCGTGTGGGACCTGATGCTTGAACACACCAGCGCGGCAAGAACTTTATTTTATTCAGTTGGATAACGGAGCTAGAAGTTTTACCAGGCATAATGTCTAGAAAGACATTAGTATTTGTTACAGGGAATCAAAACAAACTGAAAGAGGTAAGAACCTTTGAATATTTCGTCGCAGTGCCCGAGTGGCAGTGAGTCGTGGTGATCGAAGCTCATCGCCTCATGGAGTCATGCTCTACATGTGCTGACTCTAGACTTGATCTAGCCAGTCTAGCCCTAGGTTTTCAGTTTCTGTCAGAAATATGACTATGAGTATGATTAGCAGATTTTAAAAGTGATTGGTATTCAATTAAAAATTGAAGCTGTTTTATTTAAAGTATTTTGTTCTAAAACATGAGTCTTGTGGACACCAAGCAGGAACTACATGTACAACTATAATAATTAATATATATATAGTATGCATATACTCTCATATATAGGCTATACGGGTACGTGCCGCTCTACAGGGTATGGTTTTTGACCATTCTTAGCCTGGAACAGGGTATATAAATCACTGTTTATGCCTGGAACAGGGTATATAAATCACTGTTTATGCCTGGAACAGGGTATATAAATCACTGTTTATGCCTGGAACAGGGTATATAAATCACTGTTTATGCCTGGAACAGGGTATATAAATCACTGTTTATGCCTGGAACAGGGTATATAAATCACTGTTTATGCCTGGAACAGGGTATATAAATCACTGTTTATGCCTGGAACAGGGTATATAAATCACTGTTTATGCCTGGAACAGGGTATATAAATCACTGTTTATGCCTGGAACAGGGTATATAAATCACTGTTTATGCCTGGAACAGGGTATATAAATCACTGTTTATGCCTGGAACAGGGTATATAAATCACTGTTTATGCCTGGAACAGGGTATATAAATCACTGTTTATGCCTGGAACAGGGTATATAAATCACTGTTTATGTCTGGAACAGGGTCGTATTTTTTTGGAAGTGCCAAAGGGATAAAGTAATTCTAAACATGGTTTGTTGTGCCTTTTATTGCATATACATATCAATCAATCAATCAAAACTTTATTTAAAAAGGGTGACATTAAATAGTACAAAGTACTGTCTAATAAACTTGTGGCCCTCATATGATTTGACTAGACAAGAAATCAACGAAAGTCAATATTAATCAATGATAATTCAAAAATCGATTGATATTGGCTGAGGTCACACTGGATGAAGTTTACTATAGTTAAGCAGATTTAACTATAGTTAACGGCATCCTGAGTGTGACCTGCATTTTACGGTTTACCGTAGTAAACTCAACTGTGGTTAGTTGCTCCGACAACGGCGGCAGGAAGAAAGAAAAGTTAACTATAGTTAGCCGACCTGAAAAGATGGGTTTATCGCTAAGTTAATCTAAACTTATTGACTTAGTTGACAGCTTGTCATCTATTTTGATGTTTAATGCAATTAAATCCTAGTTTGTGGTTTCTGAACTGTCAACACTCACGTTGGAATGCATCATTTGTCATTTCACTGATTTCAGCCAAGAAAATCAAACGCCTGTCTGACAAGCGTCTGGTTTTCTCAAAGTTACTATTTTAACTGTAGTAAAAAATTATTAACCATAGTTTGGCTGGTTTACTATAGTTAATGTCCCAGTGTGACCTCAGCCAATTGGAAATTGATGAGCAATCGATAATCACACAAACCCATCACATCAATTGTTCACCGATTGCCATTATCAATTGATTGATTAGTATCGATTGTTATTGATTGTTATCGATTTTCATTGATCATCGATTGGGTACGGCAGTCTTCATTGTATTGTAATCCCTTGTGACTCTTCTGCATATCAACGATAATGCTGAGCACTAGTCCTAGGGCTGTCTTCATTGTATGTAATCCTTCGAGACATTTTTTCATATCAACAACAATGCTGCTGATCCTACATGTAGGTCTAGGGCGGCTGGGATTCGAACCCCTGACCTCCTGCACTCTAGACGGTGCTCTACCAACTGAGCTAACCAGTGAGGCAGTTAGCTCAGTACCCTTACCCTCCTACCCTTGAGCCAAGTCCAGAGCTAACTTTTCTACACATAAACAGGGCCTTACTGTTTATGGCTTCATGTTTCTGATGTGATTAGCCAAATAGTATTATGAACTATTTAACAATTATTCACCAAAGTGGAGGTGAATAGTGGAGGATATTTACTGAGCTGCTTCGGCGAGGTAAATATATCCACCACTATTCACCAACACTGAGGTGAATAATTGTTTTAGTTATATACCACACTCCAGGTGAATAGCCAGCACCAAATAGTTATTTTATTTTCTGTCAAATGGATGAAAACTCTGCGAGGTGATCGCTGCTTCACTCGGAGGTGAATATGAAATCATATTCACTGTTTGAGTAGCCAATCAGAGCGCATGAAAAGTGATATTCACTGGTGTGGTATAATTTATACTAAATGTTTTTATTAATGGACATGGTACAAAGAAACTTAAATGCTGTTCAGTTCTTTTGTCATTCATCAAACTAGCCTTATTTAAGGGTTAGAGACTGGCATGCATGTTTTATTGACAAACTACAGGTGGTGACTGTATGCTAAAAAAAAAAGAATACTGCATCATTCCCAAGTTCAAATGCAATTATATGAGAGAGAAAAAATTGAGTTCATTGTGGCAAGTGCCTGTATTAATTTTGTCAATAAAACACAAGTTACATAATTTTATATAAAGTCTGTAACTTTTAATATTCCAACTGAGCACACTGCAGCGTGCTGTGGTCACCAATAAAGCACTGTCATTAGCCAATCACTTGCATGGAGTTTGTACAGTGCATGAAGTTGGAATATTAATTTATAATATTCTATATTTTCATAGTTATTGTAACTCAACCTCTTGTTATTTCAGCATTGAATTACATTAAGTTAAATAATGTGCAGCTATAGGTTTGCAGGGTTGCAGCTAGGGTCAACGATACAAGGTGGGGCATGTAAGATGAAGGCATGCTATCACACATGTACTTTGAGTCAGTACCACTTCCAGACCTGTATTCTTATTGGATCCATTATACTGTAGCTCTATTGTTTTTGTACAGTCTGCTAGTTCTTTGAGTTTAAGGTGTTTTGTATTACTGGGTGAGCCAATACTGTGGCTCATTTCGAGCGGTACTGTCTGGCTCCATGCTTTAGACACAATCCTCTTCCCCTCCCCCCATGGCTTTGATCTACATCTCGATCTGTTATATTGTTACACACCATGCAACACACCTCACTCATTGCAGGTTGTAGCCATATTAGGAGATTCATTTCCATGGAAAGTGGAATCTAGAAACATAGACTGTAAGTATTAATAAATTGTAGTATTAAAAGTGTTGACCCTATTAACTATTATTGTTGACAAGGAGTAGTTCATGTACATGATTGTAGACTGTAATATTATATTGTAATAGGTACTTTTCTGTTCAAGAAGTACCAGAGTTCCAGGGCGAGCCTGACGAGATTTCTGAAGAGAAGTGTAAAGTAGCAATTGAAAAGGTTTGTCATGTTACTATTCAATATCAAATTGATTAATGAGTGTGGTATTATTGGACATAATGGGTGTGAATCAAATACTAGATTTTATGATAATTTGCTACATAATTAGAGGGCCAATATGGAAATGTAACTTTACATAATGCCCTATAAAATATAGAATACCAGTTTGAAGGTAAAAGGGAAACAACTGGACTGAAAAACAGTCTTATATTAATAAATACCTTATTTGATGTTTTTCAGTATTAATTAGTTGATCATTGCTCACAGCTCATACAATATCAGCACTTATAGACCCATTCGAAAAATGGTGTCCAATTTAATTAACTATTGTTTAGTACTGACTAGCCTCGCTTACACGGTCAAAAGTTTTTGTGTACTGACTAGCCTCGTGTTCACGTTACCAGGACAATAGCTTTTTAAATTGGACGCCATTTTTCGAATGGGTCTATAACCCATCAAATATTTTCTCTCACACGTGATTGGATGAGTGCGTCATGTGACCCAATATTATTTTTCTCTCTGTGAGCAGGAAATATCGGCAAATACACCCTGTGAGCATATAAGCATGCCTCAAAGGAAATATTTGAAGGGTGATAACAATTATAATAAACACATGGCGAGAACATTGTATACTTGCCAATCTCAATATGCACTAATAACTGTTACTCCTAAGGGTAAAGATTACCGAGTCTTAACCAATCAGCATGTAGCATTTCTAAAGCCGTCCCGTACGGAGTAACATTTACCCAGATGAGTAATCTTTACTGTCCCAAGTAATTTTTACCACCACATGTTTTTAAAATAGCGTATATTTCTCTGCGACACGAATAAACATTGTTGTCATTTCAATAGGTTTTACTATTTTAAGCAAAATCGAGCAGTTTTAATTGAAAAACAACCCAAAAACGTTTCTTTCTTCCAAGAGCATGGCGCGCTTTTTACGCTACAATGATTAAGTTTGTTTGCAGAGAGTGACACTTCTATCAATGTCCGGAAATCCACTTCACACACAGACTTTGATGATAACCATAAAGAGACAAGCCACAATTTATATTGTGCATGGACTGCATGAAGTTACATTGAAAACAAAATCATACAGCTACTATCCCGGCAGTGGCCAAACGGTCAATATCAACAGGGAGAAAAACACTCACAAAAGCGCAAAGATTACCCCTGTCTCAACCAATCAAGTAAAATTTACCTCTCCAACTGGTTTGTTTCTATCTCTGGTAAAAACAACGTATGTGCAGCCATCCTTCAATCTCAACTATTCAAATGCAAATTCTAGCAATATTATGAACGTAAAACGTAATTCAAACTCACCAAAAAGTATTTCGCACTTTGAAAAGCAAGCAACGTACAACACGGTGACTAGAAAAGGTTCTTGGCAGAAATATTTGGATGGATTCTACGTGCATTGAACAAATAAGTAAATAGATTATAGCGCATAAACGAAACCACGGATGCGAGGAACGTTCAAATAGAGATGTTCGACGTTATTAGTTCACAAATGACAGTCATTACAACTTAAGGCAATATTAGACACAAAATTGTAAATGAGTAAGTACTTGTGGTAATGCATGAGTCAACTTAAACCCCCACCCCCCCCCCAACCCGGGACAAGGTGGGGATTTGTTTTCTCCCCTTCACAAAAAAGGACAAATACCCCACCCCCTGGGGCAACATTTTCACTACAAAGTTAACAAAATACCCCCACCCCTGATAACACTTTGTTGGATGAGTATAAGAGACTCCTAGACATTCTGTTCACCTCCATGACTTGTGCAACCCTCTGGGGCAAGCATATGAACAAAACCTCCCCAATGCCCCAGGGTGTGGGGCAGGTATTTTCATCCAATCCCCTACTAATCCCCACGTTTCCCCCACCTTGTCCCGGGTTGGGGGGGGGTGGGGGTTTAAGTTGACTCATGCATAATTATTACTGCTCCGCATATCTTGCTGTCCAAAATCCGAGCAGACAGATCATACCATAGAGCTTTGAATATTAGTAAGAACAATTGCTAAGTCTCAGGTCTGCATCCCTCCACATTTTGGGCTTGGCTTGTGACTACCTATATTCCCTGAGCGCGAAATAGGAACCATTTTTTTACCGTTAGTGTTATTCCCGCGCGCGGCGTGGCTTTATTTTGTAAACAAGTATATCGTATTTCACCGTCAAAGCTAATTAGCGGTTACCAAAAGACTAAAAAACTAAAATGATTGCGGTCCACATTGAGTTTATACTTTATCAAAATATGTTTAACTCAAGCACAAAAATATTTCAAAAACGTTTATAAAAATATGAAACTGAGAAAATGTCGAGGTTCTCAACGAGTTGCATATCAGCGCATTCACGAATCCGAATGAAGTCCCTTTTTTTTTGTCTAGACTTTCAAAGATTCTCAAAATCTCTTACATTGTAATATTCTACCTTCTTCCGTTTAGTTCAGTACCAGTCTTTAATTCAGGACAAAACTAAAGAAAAGAAATGCAAGCAAAGCCAACTTCGCAAGCTAAATATAAGCTTGTGAAACATCTACTTGTCAGTCCGCTTAATTGTCATGTCAGTCGCCGATCCAAATTACACGGTTCATTGCACGTGGGGGTTTTCACTTTTCGCCTCAGAAATTTTTCGTCTAGAAAATATATCGACATTTTTTTTTTCACTCGAAATTATCAACACGTTTTTTCACGCTGCCGAATTAACACTGTCGTGCTTTTATGGGGAATTTCAGTAAATTTTGGCTGTAAAACTTTTTCTAATAAAGGCGCAATAAATAATTGTAAATGAGTAATGTTTACTACTTGTGGTAATTATTATTACTTCTAAGTCGCTGTTTAGCGCCGTAGGCATAACCAGAGCATCCAGGTCAAACCGAAAAAGACTACAATTGCAGTCCATATTGAGTATATATTTTAGCATTGATAGTATGATAAATAAGCAGATAAATATTAAACGTTGGGCTAAAGAAACTGCCGAGGTGTTGCATCTACAAGTAGCACATTCATGAATACCGATGAGTGTGGACAACATGCGAGCCAGCGAGCCATGCGAACCATGCGAGCCAACAGTGCGAGCCATGCGAGCCATGCGAGCCATGCGAGCCATGCGAGCCATGCGAGCCATGCGAGCCATGCGAGCCATGCGAGCCATGCGAGCCATGCGAGCCATGCGAGCCATGCGAGCCATGAGTAGGGGGAAAAGGCCGATTCTGGCGCAGTTTTTGACATATTGTGACATTACTGGCGCAGCGCCAGAAATGACACAATATGACAACACTTCGCCAGAAGTCTGCCTTTTCCTCCTACTGTTTATTTAATGATTCCAAGAAAACCGGTTTAAACTGGATTCCAGGAATTCGATCACGTGACTCAACCTGCGCCAGTAATGTCAATTCCCAAACTGCGCCAGTAATGTCAATTCCAAGAAAACCGGGTCAGAGTGGATTCCAGGAAATTGACCACGCCCTAATTGACCACGCCCACGAATGGAATGCCAAGGTCACATAGTATCTTTTTTTTTCTCGATGAAGTTGATCACGCGATCTCCTTGACTGCACTCGTCATTCCAAGAAACCGGTTAAGAGTGGATCGTACCTAGGGGTGTAAGGAGGTGGCTTGCCCAGGGGTAGGTTTTCCTCAAGACTGTAAGGTGGTGGTGGCACACCCATGTATGGATTGTAGTTGACCATGGAAAGTGGTGGCTCATCCTTGAGTGAATCGTACTCGAGACTATAAAGTGGTGGTGGCTCACCCATGTACGAATCGAAGTACAAGGCACACTCATAGGTTATGTCAGTCACGTGGCGCTTCTCGATGTGTGTGTCAGTTGCACCTCGATTGCGGGCACGCATCGCGATGTCCTCCTCTACTTCGTTATCACTTGGGTAGTCCATATATGGGTATGGGTCCCATACACGGGCGTCGCCATCTCGTTCCCATTCTGATTCCCATTCTGATTCCGATTCTGATTCCGATTCCGATTCTGATTCTGATTCCCATTCTGATTCTGATTCCCATTCTGAGTCGTCCATGAATAGGCTGCCACATGAGCGCGGGTCTGTGTATGGGGGGTCGACATCTCGTTCCCAGTCTGAGTCTGGGTCATCCGAATCGATGGGGGATATCCTATTAAGCTGGGCACGTATTCTCCTTAAGGTGCTACGGTCTGAGTTCCTTATCATTCCGTTTAGGATGCTTTGATCCCATATGTTGGATATGTCATCTGGGTCTGGGTATGTGTCGTCCATGAATAGGCTGCCACATAATCGCGGGTCTATGTACAGGGGGTTGACTAGGGGTGGGTCTATGAATAGGCTGCCACATGAGCGCGGGTCTATGTACAGGGGGTCGACTAGGGGTGGGTCTATGAATAGGCTGCCACATGAGCGCGGGTCTATGTACAGGGGGTCGACTAGGGGTGGGTCTATGAATAGGCTGCCACATGAGTGCGGGTCTATGTACAGGGGGTCGACTAGGGGTGGGTCTATGAATAGGCTGCCACATGAGTGCGGGTCTATGTACAGGGGGTCGACTAGGGGTGGGTCTATGAATAGGCTGCCACATGAGTGCGGGTCTATGTACAGGGGGTCGACTGGGTCTGGGTATATGCGCGCCTCCATTGCCTCCATGCGCGCCTCCATGCGCACCATGCGCGCCTCCATGCGTACCATGTCAATGCAGTTGTGTGCTCGTGTGCTTTGCGCTTTTGCGTTGTTCACCATCGTACTATACTAGGTCGATATATCTTTAAGTGTACTGCGTGCTTGACACGTGTGCTTGTGTGCTTATCAGCCATGCGCACGTTTTCGAGGTGATTATTTATGTGCTCACATGAAAAGGGCTTAAAGGAATGGCGCGTTAAGATATTATTGGAATGAGTGGCAATGCGCAAAACGTTATGGATATGGAAGTACCTGAAATCAATGTGCCGATCTTGAAGCCAGTGGCATATAGTAAGCCAAAGGCATCTAGTAAGTCAACTAAGAATGCTATGAATGCATTCGTTGATGAGATTCTATCACTCGTTCCAGAGGCTAATAAGAAAGTGGATGAACGCATCAAAAAAATAAGGGAGGAAATAAATAAACTATACAATACTAACAAACCACGACCACAACCTAGGCAGTACAAGACTGCAATAAAAGGATTCTTGAAGACATTCAGAATAGAAGGACAAGAGATCGATTATAAGACTTATGTTGATAGTAATAAACAAAGAGTCATCAATTTAATAAACCAACAAGACAAATCGATAAAGATGAAATTCATACTCACATGTGAGTTCACGAAAGAAGACACGAATACGGGATCACCTGTTACTACTATTGGAAATTTCCATTCTAGAATAGAGATAATTACGGAAGCAACAGACGTATCCGATATATTCGATAACATGATGGAAGAAATAATTGAAAAAATTGAAACATTCCAAAATGAAGGATCTGGATGGAAATTCGCAAGAGTATCATATTTAGACATACACATCGACAAGCATATACCTATTAAGGCAAATTCATATTTGCCTCTTCCTAAGGATTTAGCCATAAAGAAAGCAATTATAAATATGAAAAATATGGATGATGAATGTTTCAAATGGTGTGTTACTGAAGCAGCATATCCTAGGAATAGAGACAATGAACGTATTACGAAAAGACTAAAGGAGAATTCGGAAAGGTTAGATTGGAGCGATATCGAATTTCCAGTTTCACTAAAACAGATAGACCATTTCGAAAGGAACAATGTACTACATTCAGTAAATGTTTTTGGATACGATAACAATGAAGTGTATCCTCTAAGAATTAGTAAGTTCAATAGAGACCAAACCATTAATTTATTAATGATATCAGATGGTGATATAAATCATTATTGTTGGATTAAGAGTCTTAGCAGACTATTGTCGTCGCAGGTTAATAAGCACCGTCATGAAACGCATTTTTGTAATAGATGCTTGAACTCATTCAAGTCGGAGGAATCACTAAACAAGCATATAGAATATTGTTCAGACCACGACGCTGTTAAGATAGAGCTACCAAAAAAGGGAACCATGCTAAAATTCAAGAATTATAATAGATCTATGAGAGTACCATTTGTGATCTATGCTGATTTTGAATGTTTTACGGAGAGTATATCAACTTGCGACCCCAATGACAGTGAGAGTTATACGAAACAATACCAGAAGCATAAACCATCAGGATTTTGCTATTTGATAAAATGTTTTGATGATGACGTATTGAAACCAAAGTTAGTTACGTATACAGCTGAGTTTCGTGGTGATGACGTTGCACAGAAATTCATAAGTTGTCTTGAGAATTCTATAAAGGAAATCTATAATAAATTTAGATTCACTAAGAAGGTATGCATGACAGGAGAAGATGAGATTGCCTATAGGGAAGCCATTAGTTGCCATATCTGTGGTGGAGAGTTAGTAGGTGATAAAGTATTGGATCATTGCCATATAACAGGTAAGTATAGAGGTGCGGCTCATAATGATTGTAATATTAATTATCAAATTCCAAAATTCTTTCCTGTCGTATTTCATAATCTGTCTGGATATGATGCACATCTTTTTATTAAGAACCTAGGCGTAACGGAAGGTGAGATAGATTGTATACCAACTACGGATGAGAAGTATATTTCATTTACGAAGAAGATAATTGTAGACAGCTTTGTGAAGGATGGAAAGAATAAAAATATTACACGAGATATCAGATTCATTGATAGCTTTAAATTTATGCAAATGAGTCTAGCAAATCTTGTAGGTAATCTTGACAAGTCTAGTTGTATGAATATGAAAAGATTCTACAAAGGAAAGCAGTTAGATTTATTGTTGAGGAAAGGAGTCTATCCTTATGATTACGTAGATAGTTTCCAAAAGTTAGCTGACACGAGTCTTCCACCAATAGAAGCCTTCTATTCGAAGCTGACTAGCACATCGATCTCAAAAGAGGATTATGAACATGCTAATACTGTTTGGAAGAATTTCGATATGAAATCTATGAAAGACTATCATGATACGTATCTCAAATCTGATGTCATCCTATTGGCAGATGTATTTGAGAACTTTAGAGATGTATGTTTGAAGAATTATAATCTAGATCCCGCATGGTATTATACATCACCAGGATTATCATGGGATGCCTGTTTGAAAATGACTAAGATTAACTTACAACTACTACATGATATTGATATGATAAATATGGTTGAGAAAGGTATTAGAGGTGGAGTATCAATGATTTCGACCCGCTATAGTATGGCTAATAATAAGTACATGGATAATTATGATCCATTGAAGCCCTCGAAATATATTCAATACCTAGATGCAAATAATTTATATGGGTGGGCAATGAGTAGGAAACTACCAACACATAATTTTAAGTGGATGAATAAGATGGAGTTGAGTAAGTGGTATAAATATCCTTCTATATTAGAAGTAGATCTAGAGTATCCAACAGATCATCACAATCTACACAACGACTATCCTTTAGCTCCAGAAAGACTGATGATAAATGAGGTAGAGAAATTGATTCCAAATCTGAATAATAAAACCAAATACATTGTTCACCATGATGCACTGAAACTATATGAGAGCTTAGGATTGAAAATTACTAAGATCCATAGAGGTATAACATTTAGTGAGAGTGCTTGGATGGCTCCATATATAAACTTGAATACGGAGCTACGTAAGGAAGCTAAGAATGAGTTCGAAAAAGACTTCTTCAAATTGATGAACAACTCAACCTTTGGTAAGACTATGGAAAACATACGTAATAGAGTTGACATCCAACTCGTTACATCTGAGAATAAGGTAAGGAAGTTAGTATCCAAACCAAATTATCAACATCGAACTATATTCTCTGAGAACTTGGTAGCCATACACATGAAAAGAATAAAGGTAGTATTTGACAAACCAATATACTTGGGTATGTCTATCTTAGATATTAGTAAGGAGCTAATGTATGACTTTCACTATAATTATATTAAACCTAAGTATCATGAGAAAGCAAAACTCCTTTTCACAGATACGGACAGCTTGATGTATGAAATAGAAACAAACGATTTCTACAAGGATATAGAAAACGATATACTATTAAATTTCGATACAAGTAACTATCCAAATGATCATCCATCAGGTATAGGAACGGAAGTCAATAAAAAAGTTATAGGAATGTTCAAGGATGAAGTAGGTGGTAAGATCATTACTGAGTTCGTTGGACTGAGGGCAAAATTATACGCATTCAAATACTGTGGCATAGAAGAGAAGAAGTGTAAGGGTATTAAGAAATCAGTTGTTAAGAACGACATCACATTTGACAATTATAAAATGTGCTTATTTGATGGTATTCCTCAGATGAGAAAGATGAATGTAATCAGAAGTCACTTACATGAAATTTATACAGAAGAAGTCAATAAGGTAGCATTATCTAGAGATGACGATAAACGAAATATCAGTCCTGATGGTATTAATACTTTAGCACACGGTTATAAGAAATCGGTAGTACAGACAAAAAAACGAATTGATAGTATGAGCTCATAGAACACTGTTTGGCGGTAGTTCAGTATCATGTGGTACGGTTTGTAATTCTTCTCTTACGAAACCTCGTTTTGGACCAGCTATTAAGAAATATAAGACAGGTTGATTTGTAGAGATGATACTACGTGAAATGTCATACATATCTAAACTCCATATTGGATCAGTTGATCTATATCTATCACCTCCTTCAAGTTCTCCTGGAGCATATAAATATCTAACCTTCACTCCTGCTGGTAATATCTTTTCATCTAATCCGACAGGCCTTTTATATTTATCTTCTTTATTTTCAACTTCTTTAGAGCTTATTGATTTTATAGGTTCTTTACCAGTAATTCTTCTAACGGAACTATTAATAGTTTTCAAAACACCAGGCAATATCTTAACCCACTTTCTTGATCTATCATTTTCCATTATCATTTCCTGAGCATATTGGTGACTGAATAGTTTTTCAGAAATAGTTCTGTTAGCCCTTTCAACTAGTGACTGTGCTCTATGGTTACCAGCTTCACTTCTTTGAATTTTAATATTATGTTTTTTCATTTCACCCATAAATTCTGTTCCAGGATCTACCATTAATGTTTGTGGCCATTTTAGTTTCCTAGAATAAATCTTAGTAAAAGCTTTTGATACTTCCATAGAATATTTAGATGTCAAGGGTTCGGCATCAACGTATCTAGAAGCTATGTCGACAACAACCAAAGCATATTTGTAAGTTCTTCTATTGACAGTATCATGTGGAAGGAATAATAAGTCCGCTTGATGGATCTGATTAGGTTTTGATATATCCCAGTGAGGTCTTGGAACATATGTGGGAGCTGGTAAGTATATTTGCCAAATCGATTGTTTCTCAAGCCACTTTTTTGTAAGGTCTTCACTTACACCAGCAGCCTGCGCTAATTTATAAATAGCTGAATATCCTTTCCAATAACCATTTGTTGAATAATATATTTTACTAAACATATATAAATAAGAGAATAGCTTATTCCTTATAGTATTATGTCGCAACAAACGATTTCAGAAAAGCTAAGTGTCAGTCATGTTTATAAACACCCATTTGGATTGAAAGCAGAAAGTAGTCTAAATCGTATAACTATGAATCCATCTTCTGCAAGTCCAGGAGAAACTCTGTATGTCAATATTCCACAATTAACAGAGAATGTCGTTATTGTTCCTGGTAGCATAGCTCTACTATTCGATATTGTCATCACGGGACATGCAAATAAGAGACTTGTGAACAATATAGGTAGGAACCTAATATATAGACAAAAAGTAATATTTGGTGGAGAGACTATTCAGGATACGCAACGTCATGATCTTTTCCACACATATCATGATTTATACTTATCAACGGAAGAACGTGAAAATAGAATAAAACAAGGCATATCTTCTGAAGCTATGAGAAAGATGCGAGCAGGTGCTGGTGATAAGCCTTCTGATGTTGCTAAGGATACTGCTCTAGCAGCAATACACGGCACTAAGTATAAAATCCCACTTGATCATTCCATTTTGAATAATCATGGAGTATTCTATCCAAAGGCACTACCTCATCCACTAATATTTGAGATTACACTAGCCCCAGTTGCAGAAGTATTAGTATATTCGGATACCACAATAGCTCCTAATTATGGACTTACAAATATAGAAATGGAGTATTCGTGTATTTCAAGTGAATTACTTGCAGGTGAAGCAGCATCAACATATCGAGGAGGTAGAGGCTTCTTCTATGAGAATATAATTCTATATAAGACATTCAATATCAAGACAACGGATCTCGTTATCAATGAACATATTAATTTGCCACGGAGGTCTATGACTGGGGTATTATTCTTGTTCACGGAAGCCTATACTATTGGTACAAGAGATTCTGAAAAGTTTGCTAACCCAAAGATCACATCTGTGATTATTGATATTGATGGAATGCCAAATCGTCTATACTCAAAAGGTATGCTACCATCAGATCTGTGGGATTCTATAAGGAAACGCTTTCCAGGATTAGAAGGTGTAAAACAAAACGACTTCTATGCTAGTGATAAGTTTGCATTGTGGGTTGATTTGAGAACTTTTGCAGATAATGATGTTCATGGAGGAGGATTGACACTGAATAACACACGAGATGGTGTAAGACTAGAGATTAGGAGAAAGTCTGGATCTTCTGCAGTTACCTGTTACATGTTTGTAGTAGCTGATGCTCTATTCACTCTTATGAATAACGAACTCCAATCGATTATGTATTAAGAGATTGAGTATTAATATACATATATGGAAAAATTAAATGATAAGACACCTTTTCACTGTATCATTACAGGACCAACAGAATGTGGAAAGACGAAATATTTAATAGATCTTCTTAGAGGCTCCTTTCGTTATGTATTCGAATACATAGTACTATTTTGCCCAACGTACATAAATAATAAGACATATCATGGATTTGCAAAAGGTGATCCTAGATTTATCGTTTTATCACCTGATGCAAGTAATGTAGATGAGATAAATGATTTACTATCATATTGCCAACAATTATTTACAGGTACTAATACATTAATAATATTAGATGATTGCGCATTCAGTAAGGATCTAAAACAGAGATCTAATAAGTTTATTAATCTAGGGTTCTCAGGCAGACATGAGGGAATATCCGTTTGGGTATTAACTCAACAACTAACTTCAATAGCTAAACCATTTCGTGAGAATGTAGCTTGTGTTGTAGCATTTCATAGTTCATGTCAAACGGCAACTAAGACATTATTTGAAGAGTGTGGAGGAGATATGGATAATGAAGATCGTAAGAAATTCGTAAAGTTACTAAAGTCTGAAAAGTATTCTAGGATATGTTTTTGCTTACGATATCCATTTCAATGTTATCTTGAGATACCTAATGCAATAGACACTTAAGGAGATACTTAATATATATGATCATAGGATGTCGCTAGTAATCAAGAGATTCGAAAACCATGAACTAAACTTATCTATTAATTCGTATATCGATAGTAAGCAGAATATCTATTTCAAAGGTATAGATATTGCTAGAGCGCTAGGTTACGAAAATACTAGGAAAGCGATAATAGACCACGTGGATTAAAAATATAGAATAGAATATAGGAAATTACAAGGGTCCCGTTTCGTTACCCTTCAAAGGGGGCCCCGTTTCAGGGCCCCCTTGAACAATGTGCATCCACAAACGATATTCATAAAAGAACCTGGCTTATACTCCCTCATCTTTGGTTCTAAATTAGATTCGGCTAAAACATTCCAAGACTGGGTATTCTCTAAAGTATTACCATCTATCAGAAAGTATGGATACTATAAAATGTTTGACAATCCCAACACACTAACATTCAAGATAGAAGACGAGTATGACCTACACACAAAAGTAGTTAGTTACATTAGACGATTCTATCCTAATGTCATAATGACAGCTGGATTGGGTGAATTACAAGATAGTTCAACTAAACGAATTGATTCTTATAAGAAAGGATACATGAAAGGGCAACCAGACATTATAATAAATAATTGTCACAAAACTTACGAAGGTCTATGTATAGAATTTAAAACCCCTACAGGTAATGGTATCCTATCTGATGCACAAAAGAATTTACTAGAGAAGTATGAAGAGAATGAGTTCAAGTGTTTAGTATCAAACGATTACGATCTAATAATAAAAGAGCTAAATGATTATCTAAAAGATATTAGAATAAGATGTAAATATTGTAATAGGAAATTCTGCACAAGTGAAACACTAAGAAATCATAAAAAGTACTTCCACAGAATAAATATGAACTAAGGCCCCTCTCAAATAGTATGAGGGAGTTTAACTCTTCTATTTTATTGATAACCATCTCTCACCGTAGAGATGGTTATCAATAAAATAGAAGAGTTAAACTCCCTCCTAAGTTTAGATACTATAGATGATAAATTGAGCATAAGTACAATGACAATAGTGTGCAAGTTCAACGTAAAATTCAATACTGAGAATATATATAGATACCTAAAGTTGAATAAGGATGCCATAGTTTCCATCAACTATAACAATAAAGGTATTCAGCAAGTGAGATCTTTACTGAATGAAAAGAAAAAGGTTAAGAAGAGTTTCCTAAATCAAATGACCATTATTATAAAATCGAATTATGATGATAAATATATAAATATGAAGTTGTTCAATAATGGATCAATACAGATGACAGGTTGTAAAAGTATCAATGGTACTATTGAAGCTCTTAATAAAATGTGTATAGAATTGAGAAAGAAACCTTTTGTCGATTGTCCAAAACTTTTAAACATTAATGATGTCTACGATTTTAAGATCAGCATGATCAATTGCTTGATGAATATTGGATTCCAAATAGATAGACAAAGACTACGCGATTACCTAGTGGAAAGAGACGTCGAGGTCTTCTTAAATCTTGACAGGCATGCGTGTGTTAATATAAAGCTCGATAACGATGCAGGAAAGCAGACATCCATTTTCGTATTCACAAGTGGTTCCATTATAATTACTGGAGCAACAACTGCAAAGCAAATTAATGATGCATTTAGTTACATTTCAATTCTCCTGCTTAGCAACTACACGGATCTCATCTTAATCGTTGGATATGGATCTTACTCGTTGGATACATAAACGATAGTTGACAATTATAATATATGGAATCGATCATTGAAGAGTATATTGATGTTAATGAAGAAGATATCCAACCAATAAAAGCTCCAAAAGAGAAGAAGGTAAGATTCAAGAAAGAGCCAGCAGTAATCCCAACAGACATAGATGATAAAAGGGAATCCTTAGCAATCCTAGCAGTATTGGGAACTATCAATGAATTCGTTGGAGTCAATATGAGTCTTGGTGATGTTAAGAAGTTGTCAGTAAAAGATGTTGAGAAGTATTACAATAGGTACCAAGTCATAGTTGGTAATAAAGTTACTAACGGCTTAGTAGATACCGCTATAAAAGCTACTGTGGAAATAATCTCCCACATGATTACTATAGATAATAACGAAGAATTGTGCAATGATTTACAAACCAATGAATTAGTCAAACAAGAACTATCAAACGCTGCTGGATATTTAGTATTGAAGGGGGGTAGAATAGTAGCTCTAGCAAGTGGCTTACTTCAAATAGCAAAACACGTTAAGATTTCTACTGAGAGCAAATTGGTTTAAACATTAAAACATATTATTCATAATATGTCAGACGATAAGATATTTGATGATGACTATATCGAACAAATTACTAAGGAGGTAGAAAATAAAAAACGAACTCCAAAAGATCCTAAGAAGGTTGAAGCTGGAAAGAAGTTAGCGGAATACCGTAAGAAAGCAAAGAAAGAGGTAAGTACGGATGAGGTGGATCCTAAGTCTTACATACCCGAGTTATCGTTTACGACAGTATTAACAATAGTTGGTATTGGCCTAACTGCTACAGACTTGTATTTTAGATATAGGAATAATAAAGTTGGAGAACCTAACGTAATAGAAGAAATAAGGCCATCTACAAAGTCATCCATTCAAAATATAGGTATGTAGTGAATTGATTTAAACCTATGGTAAGATATGTAAGTATCATGGTAGAAAATAAACTCGTTAAAACATTTACAGATGCTGCTGTCGTAGTTGGACTTTCAGCTGGTGTTGGTTATCTAAGCAAAAAGATGATGAAAGAGTCATTCCTAAATGATCCCTCATCAAGTATCACGAATTATGGTAAGTGGGTCTTAGTCTTATCTGGAAGTATGTATCTGAAAGAGTACCTTGAAGATAAGAAGATATTACCAAAGTCACTTTAACAAATGTACATATAGTATAGCATGGCAACTATAGCAATAATGATTGGTGGAGCTATCTTAAATGCAACGACATTTGTAGGAGGATCATATCTAGCGAAGTACCTATCAGGTAACAATTCAGATGAAGAACGAATTAGACACGACAAGGCTCTAGAAAAATATCAACGCGATATGGGTAAGTGGCAGAAAAGAAGACAAGGATATCAAGATTGGTTATCAGAAAAATATCAAAACAAAATCCACGCAGATGATAATGACAAAGAGACTGACAACGCTTTTAGACTATATGCTCAAACACATCCAGATTTCAATTTGAATGAACCACAATTATCTAACTATTATAAACCAAGTAATAATCAGAAACAATACGAAATGGCATACGTGGGAGGTGGTATTATGGCTATAACGTATATAGCTACTAAATTGGTATAAAAGATAACCCACATTATAAATCATAAGATGATGGAAGTTGGCCCAACAGAAGAAATTCCAGATGATAAGAATCCTTTTGGTCACGACAATACTGGTTATGATGATGACGACTACGAAACTTTTGAAATGGCTCAATCGACATCAACTAAATTGCCTCACCATCATACCACTGAAGAAACATCATTCATAGAAGGCATAGATGACACCACACCACTAATTATTAGAGAAAATAGAGTGAATCTTGCTTGGGAAAGGATTCAAGATAAGTTTCCTAGTTTCGACCCAAGTAAAGCGAAGTTCCTTGCTACTATTGATGATTATGATAGAGTCATAGTAAAAGTTAATAGACTAGATGGAAAATGGTATCGTCTGTTTGATGCGGCAGGCGAAATGAGTGGAAAATTACTTAAAACATTTACTAAGAGTCTTGGCCCACCTGCTGAAGAAATTATTCGAAATAATGAAGAAGCTATCAAAAATCAACGAGAAAAAGTCAAACGGTTAAAAAGGTGATGGATAATATTTCTCAAATCAAAAGTGAAGATGTTATGGAAAAGTTAGATAGATCACTTCGAGAACAGATTATGGAAAAAGAAGATGAGATCGAACAGATGGAACGCGTGAATGAAGTAATAGAAGGGCGCATGTCTCTAAGGGATCGTATAAAAGCTACATTCAAAAAATATGGTTTCACTGTAGTTTCTATTCTAACAGCTGTTGGGGTTGTTATTGGAGTAATCGTTAATAGCCTAACGAGTGGACTATCATCCGTTGCAAAAGGTATTGGAAATGGTTTGAAAACTATTGGAAAGAAATTAGGTGAATTATTACCTGGAATGATTGGAGCAATTGCATCCTTCATTTTTAGAACAGCTGGAGAAGTCGTTAGCTTTTTGGCTAAAAATGCATGGCTCCTTATTGTAGCTGTAGTTGTTTATTTCGTAGAAAGATATAAAAATAAAAGATAGACTATATATGTATAATGGTAGTATTATATATTGAAAAAATAAAATGTGATGAGACTATATATCTCGAGAACCCAATTGAAGTTAAGAGGTACATTTCTATTATTAGCTGTAATTTTAATAATCGTTTACATGATCTAATGAATGAAGGTACAGTTTCTGATACATACGGTAACATTAGACTTCGTATTCCCCAAGGAAATTATACTATAGAAAGTTTTAAGATTACCATAAATAAAGCTGTTTCCCTTGGTGATAAGCCAATCAGTATAGAAATTTCAAATGGTAAAGCCTACTTTATTCCTACAGTTGACGTCATACTAAATGAGAGTTTAGCTAAACTACTTACTATGAATAGGAGTCTAAAAGGGGGATCTCGAAATGAGATTAAGATTACAAAGAGCCCTAATGTTATATATATCCACTGCAATCTCATCGATCCAACACAAGTAATAAAAGAAACTGAATATTCACAAATCTTAACATCATTAGAACTAAATAAAGAAGTAGAAAAGGTATCCCATACTCCTAATAATTCACTCAATATTAGAGAGGTTGATTATATTAATAGCATTCGTTTATGGGTAACAGATAGTGATAATAACATGATCGATTCTGGAACATATCCAATGCGGATCGCGTTAGAAGTCATTTAGAAAGATAAAAATATAGATCATATATGATAGTACTATACATATTGAAAAAATAAAATGTGATGAAACAATATATCTAGAAAATCCCATTAAAGCTATGAACCAAATTTCGTTGGTTAGCTGCAACTTCGATGATTATCTATATAATCTTACTAGTGATGGCTCAATTTTCGATAAGCAAGACAACATGATAGCTAGATTCACTAAGGGATACTACGATACACGTAAAATCATAACTACCATACACAAATCTGGAGCAGTAAATAGTGGCTCACTATCCTTAGAAGCTGTAAAAGGTATACCATACCTAATACCAAATAAAGACATCACACTAAATGATAGCTTAGCTAAACTACTTGGGATCAATACGGCCTTAAAAAGTGGATCAAGGAATGTGATTGAAGTTGTAGAAGTATATGAAGCAATATATATCCACTGCAATCTCATCGATCCAACACAAGTAATAAAAGAAACCAAATATTCACAAATTCTAACATCCATAGAACTAACTAAAAAAGGAGAAAAGATAACCTACAATCCTAGTAACTTACTACGTGCTAGTATTATAGGAACCGATTATATTAATAGCATTCGTTTATGGGTAACAGATAGTGATAATAACATGATCGATTCTGGAATATATCCAATGCGAATTGTGTTAGAAATCGTTTAAACGAAAGATGCTACTATTAATCATATGGTTGACTACGATTCGATTTACCCAGATATACCGCTACAAGTCACTGGAGAAAACTTTAGACTTCATAAGGTAAATACGGTCCTATCGGAATTAGGAGCTGAAATAAAATATTATGAAAAGGTACGAAAGAAATATGTTAGAATACGAGGAATAACCCACAATCTTTCTGTAGGTGCTGGCTTACTTTCAGTTATCTTAACAAGTTCTGCAGTAGCGACTTCTTTGACAGGGTTTGGTGCTGTCATTGGACTCCCAGTAGGAGTAGTTGGCGGTTTGTGTGGTCTAGTCTCAGCTTCTTCTGCAACAGCTACTAAAGCTCTAACCAAGAAGGTGTCCAAACATGAAAAGACAGTAATGTTAGGCAAAGCAAAACTAAACACAATACGCGACCTAGTATCGAAAGCATTAAATGATAACAAGATCAGTGATACAGAATTCGAATTGATTATGGTTGAATTTAATAAGTATGAAGACTTGAAAGGTGAGATCCGACAAAATACCCGAAAAGAGGAATTAAAAAAAAGAACCAATACTATAGAGAAAACCGATACGCAGAAGATACGAGAGGAAGTAAAACAGGAACTATTAAAACAACTAGAGAAATAACGCACTCCTATGATGTAACACCTTATGGAGGTTTCATCCATAAATTTAGATATGAAAAATATTAAATGATATAAAACGATGTCTCATATCATAAATATGCGTCGAGGAACAAATCATGTATTCTTCAATAAGTATCCTACTGAGGATCATATAACAATAAAGAAGGATCACACACCAATAAAGTTACCAACAAAGGCCGAAGTAATGCAATCACAAAAATTGACTGCAACATGGAATAGTTTCAAACAACACTATCCTAGTGCTGATCTAAGTAGATTCTATAAAGAAGCCACTGAAGAATATGGTATCATGTATTATAACGTATACTTCAAAGGACCAAATATGGATCATGGTGTGTGGGGTGATAAGAAATTCATTGATGATCCTACATGTAGTTCTTTAACGAATGCTGATAAGAAGGCTATGAGAATAGCTCTAGAACCGCCAACATCATTTCCAGATTCCTTATTACCAACTACACACAAGTATCCAATCCCTGGAATCTCATTTACACAAACAGCTTTGGATATTGCACCATCATTGAAAGAAATGAAGATATACGTTTCCCCAACTCAGTACTTTATCATAAAGTTTAGAAACATCTTCAAGGATTGTACAGTGACTTTCAAATCTGCTAAACAGTCAAGACGTTGGTTGAATAAGCCTGACTATGGATATTGGCCACAACAATTAAACTTTGCTGTATGGTGTGCTACTTCTGGTTGTGGAATAAGTCTACAAGAACAGTATCCTCCAGTTGTTCAAGGATTTATCAAGTTTCACGTTTACTATACTATACGAAGAATCCTATATGAGTTGGGAACACCATTACCAGATGATCATATTTTTAATCAAACGAGTAATCGCTATAGTAAAGTTACTTTCGAACGGTTATGTAACGAATTCGATATTCCTTCCAATCCAGACTTTAGGTGGAAAGGAGGACGCAATAATGGACTCGGTGATATATTTCTATATTATTCAGGTTCTGGTTATGAAAACGTTCACGAAATTCGTGGATACGATATAGATGCTAACTTATATCCCAGTCCAGATGGAGAACTATTCTCTGACGAGGGTGGTAAGGTTGACCAAGGAAATCTCATTTCATTTATCCGTAATGATGACCACAATGGTAAACAATATTCTTGGTTCGTTCCAAATGAAGATAGTGGATTAACAATAGCTGGTATGGGTAGATTAAATAGATCAGCAGAGGCTTTCGTTTATTGTGTATTAGGTTCACAAGTGGATACACGATCAAGTATTATTGGTACTGGTGGAAGTGCTATTGAGACACAACAGGAAATGCTATCACTTTTTGAAAGCGCTGTAATTGAAGGTAGTATATCAATGAGTATACAACGATATCAATTAGCTGTTCAAGGAGCGAAATTGAGACTAGACTTAGCCATTGCGCCAGGAATATGGTTGATGCCATCTAATCTCATTATAAATACACAAAGTGTAGTAGGATACAATAATAAATTATTGAAAGCTACAAATGATATGACATTTGGAGCTAACGACTCAGTAAATAAGAAAGTAGAACCTATAGTATTAAAACATAATATAGGTAAAGTTAAACTGCCACACCAATATGGCAATAAGCCAAAAGTGAAACCTATAATAAAGAAACCACAAATAACACTCACATCATCCTCTCATGAAATTAATTTGATTGTACTAACGATAGCAGCAGCAGGAGTAGGTTGGTATCTATTTGCCTAAGTGTCTCTTCTTGTGAACATACTTACTACCATTCTTTATTACTGCATTACAATCAGGACAAACGTATTCTCTTTGTCGCCATTCCTTACTTATCACCTTTCGCATTTCCTTTAGTTCAGATTCTGGCAATCTCTCTTTCTTTCGTTCATAAGATGATTTCTTACAATCTTCTGGTAGTTCATCTCTTTCTACATATTCAAATGTATATCTACACTTGTCTATCTTTGATATACCACTTTTACAATTATTTAATCCTTCACAAACCATCTTGACTATACCAGCATTAATTCCAAGATGTTGCTGAATAGCATACATACTATCGAAGTATGTTACTTTATCTGTATCACAATTGGTAGTTTTTACGCTCTTCTTATTCTTATGATTATCTTTAACAAATGAGTAATCTCTAATCTTTCCATTAATGATGACTTCATTAATAGGAGGTATTTCTTTATTATCATTCATCTCAATAATACATTATGACGTTGTCTCTTTAAGTGTCAGACAAGCTCATTTCTATATGGCTCTATTGCTTTATAAACTTTAGATATAGTGGTTTCTGACACTAGGAACTTATTAGCTATCTCTTTCTTCGTAATTGCTAAGTTATTTATATTTATTGTTAATAGGATACATCCAATAGCTATAGAAAGTGGCGTGTGCATTATTGCGATATTTAACTTTTGAACGTTTCTTGTGATTTTCACAACTTGATCTATGAGTTCTTGTTTAAAGTTAAGGATCTTGCAGAATCGTGGAATGAAGTCATCAGGAGAGCTATAGTCTAATTTTCTAAAGGATTTAATATTTTTAGTTAATTTCGTAAAGACCTTGTATCCCTTTGCTATATCTTTACGATTTAGTTTAAATAGTATAGCTATTTCTTTCGATGATCTAGCGTTATTATTCTTTTTGCATGCAAAGAGAACGCAATTTGCAATTACACTTTTTCTATTCGTTCCTCTCATAATGACACTCTTCTTTACGTTAGCATCATTCAAATAGTATTGTGAATTTATTTCTTTGAAGATAATTTTAGCATCATCCACAATACACTTTAGGATACCAATGCTTCTACATTTCTCTTCAATATCTTTGAAAACCATATACAGACTCCTCTCTCTATATGGCATTTGCAACCATCTATTTAGTGTTTGTAGTTTACCATATTTGTTACCACTGATACTCGTACCGAGAGATGATTGGGGTAAGAGTACATTGATTGGTCCACTGCATCTATTCATACCCAAATTGTTGTTTCCTTCATACGTAGTCCATTCAGGATTGTTATCTAGGATGTATCCTTGCACTTGACCACATTTGATACAGACATCTATACCTTTTTGCTTGTCCCTTACTATTTCAGTACACCTCGTATTCATTGGTTCATCATCTTCTTCTTCTTCACACATATCGAAATAGTATAACGCATCCGAAGTATAAGTAGAATTGAATCTTTCCATTTCTAATTTTAGAAAATGGAAAGATTCAATTCTACTTATACTGCTTGATAATTCGTAATTGTCTATCTTGTCCTTGTTTTAGTTGTTCAAGTCGTTCTAATAGTTCGGTTTGCTTTTGCTTTAGTTGATTGATTTGCTCTTGCTTAAATTGTTCGATTCGCTCTAATTGCTTAATTTGCTCTTGTTTAAATTGTCCAATTAGATTGGGTTGTTGCTCTAGCTGCTCAATCATCTCTCGTTTGGGTCGTTCAATTTGTCTTAACTGTTCAATTGCCTTTTGATTGTCTAGTTCAATTTGCTCGAATTGTTCAAATGTCTTTTGTTTGGGTAGTAGACTTTGCTCTAATTGCTTGAGTCGCTCGAGTTGTTCGATTTGCTCGAATTGTTCAAATGTCTTTTGTTTGGGTAGTAGGCTTTGCTCTAATTGCTCGAGTCGTTCGATTCGCTCTAACTGTTCGATTGTCTCTTGATTGTGTAGTACGATTTGCTCTAATTGTTTGGGTTGTTCGATTTGCTCTTCCTCAAGTCGTTTCTCTTTCCTACGCTGTCTAACTCGTGCATTTCGTTTGTCTTTCTTAAGTTGTTCCTCGGATTTTTTAGGTTGCTCTTCCTCGACTTGTTCTATCAGTTCGATTCGATTGTCATCTTCAGATTGCTCTTCCTTGATTTGGTCATCCTCAGATTGCTCTTCCTTGATTTGGTCATCCTCAGATTTATTGTCTTCTTCGGATTGCTCCAACTCTTCTTCAGTTTGATTGTCTTCTTCATGTCGTTCGTCTTTCTTAGGTTGTTGCTTTTGTGGTTTAGGTTGTTTGTCTTTCTTGAGTCGTTGCTTTTGTGGTTTAGGTTGCTCTTCCTCAACTCGTTTATCTTTTTTGGGTTGTTGCTTTTGTAGTTTAGATTGCTCTTCCTTAACCATTTCTTCTAAGCGTTCATATCGTTGCTTTTCTTCATCTCGCTGTCCGAGGTATCGATTAGTTTCTTTTCGACTCTCTATATTTAACTGTCTAGCCTTACTATATAATTCTCTTACTGATAGACCACTAGATGCAGGTTCTAAACCAAATACACTAATATGCTCATTTATTAATTTATTATTCATATCGTAAGCAGATTCAACATCATCATAAGCGGATGCGAATTCATCTCTTCGCTTTCTACTTTCTATTATTTTTTCTTTATCTCTCTTATCTTTTGGTTGTTCCTTCTGATATGATAAATATTTATTGAGCTCGCGAATACCATTATTTAGTTCCGATAATTTATACTTGAGTTCGTTCTTCCTTTCTATCATTCCATTATATCCTTCCATGAGCATCCTCTCTACTTTCATTACGTTATCTTTTATTACTACTTTTTCTAAGGATGCGATGTCGCTCTTCGATAACATATGCTTGTCATTTGGCTTACTCTTTGGTGGCATACATTCATCTTTTGGTTTACTACTCTTATCTTTCGGTTTGCTACTTTTATTAATTATTGTAGTATCTAGATTATGTTCTTCTATGAAATCCTTCAATTCTATTTTGATAGACTCTAATTCTTCTTCCAGAATCTCTTCATTGTACGATCCTCTCTCTAAATCTTCCTCGATTCGTACCATGATCTCTTTCCTTCCTTTTGCCTTACTCCTTTTTACTTTCTCTAGATGTCTAGATATCGAGGAAATCTTCTTTCTTACTTCTTTTAATTCGTCTTCCTTTTTAGACTTATCTTTGTATCCTTTTATGATTCCCTCCATTTCAATATTATTATTAAACATCACCTACTTATATAGTTTGAATATATTAAAATAAGGTCAAGGTCGAGGTCAATTACACAAGGAGATCGCGTGATCAACTTCATCGAGAAAAAAAAGATACTATGTGACCTTGGCATTCCATTCGTGGGCGTGGTCAATTAGGGCGTGGTCAATTTCCTGGAATCCACTCTGACCCGGTTTTCTTGGAATTGACATTACTGGCGCAGTTTGGGAATTGACATTACTGGCGCAGGTTGAGTCACGTGATCGAATTCCTGGAATCCAGTTTAAACCGGTTTTCTTGGAATCATTAAATAAACAGTAGGAGGAAAAGGCAGACTTCTGGCGAAGTGTTGTCATATTGTGTCATTTCTGGCGCTGCGCCAGTAATGTCACAATATGTCAAAAACTGCGCCAGAATCGGCCTTTTCCCCCTACTCCATGCGAGCCATGCGAGCCATGAAAAAAAACCTCACATTCAAAAAAATAATAAAATACTCACATACAAAAAATAAATAAAATACTCACATACAATTGCTGCGAATTCCTATCAAAGCTAGTAGTTGATGAAGATCTGGTGAATTCCCAGTCTGGACACAAATAGCGACAGGTTTGAATTAACATATTGCCGCGCCGCTTTAGTGATGGAAGATGTTTGATTTATCTCATTTTAAATTAACACTGTTAACTTTTGAAAACTCTTTTTGCTTAGGCTTTCCTCTTGTTAGATTTCATGCCTAAAAACAACGATACTCTCGATCGTTTTGAAAATCCCAAGCGTAGTTTCTTGTATTCAGTAAAAGTACTGGAGAAGCCATTTGAGTGTTACACGCACGCTGTAGCAATGCAAATTTAAAAGAAATTCCCTGCCTTTATCTTTTATTTTAGATTTCAAAATAGCCATATAATAAAACTCTTATTAACCGATATACCTTTGTTATATTTGAAAAGCTTTATTTGAGGTAATAATTATTGTATAGACTTGCTATAATTCTCAAGCACGGCTCCCCAACCAGGCGCATCGAGATTTATGGGTCCGCGGAACCAGAAATGCTAATACGTACACGACAAAAATAGGTGTTGTGCCGAAAACTTTTGGGTCCGCGGACCAAATTTAGGGGTGTAGACACTCGGCCAATATTCTTGGTACAGGCACCAATCGCATTCACACGACACGTTGTACAATGTAACTCCCAACTGTTGCAAAAGCTTTGCTAGCGCTATTGATATTTATACCTGTTAGCTGTTGGCTCATCATCAGTGGCTCGAGTTACCATGTGTTTTCAGGGCTAGGGTTTTGGGTTTTGGTTGCAAATGAATGTGAGAAGGTAAGTAATTCAGCTTTCGCCAGTGTGTGCTTTGCTTACCGGTTGACGGTCAATGTACTGGAGAATGGGAATGATGCGAGTTGAAAAATGCGAGTTGCAAGAAAAAGTAAGAAAACTGAGATTAGAGTTCCTGCAATGGTAAATGCTTTTTGAGATGGAAATAATCAAATTTTCCGTATACAGGAACTCCGAGTCAATTCGACGAAACGTGGGCCCCCCCTTCTGGATCCCTAGAAAAATGAACCAGCATATACCTCGCTGGACGTTTATTTTGTTCTCTTTACCCTCACAGTTATTCAGAGCTAAGTCCTTTCTAATTCTAATTTACAATATTTCGATTGCAATCACAATTCAGTTCAATCTATTACTTAGCTTAACTATTCCCTTTCTTCTATCACTGATTCTTCCAGCGACGAAAGCAATGTGCATCTTGAGGAAGTCCTACCTCTCCCCTCCACATTTCTAATGGTGCCTCCCTTGGACACTGAAAACAATTCCTTTATGGGAGTACCCCTTTCTCCATAAAGGTGGGACATACACTACGGGGACATGCAAAATGTCTCCTGGTGTGTGCTCACCTTAAAGAGTGTCTGGCTGCATTGATATATATATATATATAGTGGCCCGAGTGAAAGCCCAGTGGGCTCTTGTTCCAATATACATTCGATATAGCCGCTCTACGTAGCTGTATCGTAGCCGTATTTCAGTGCGTTCCCGAATCCATAGCGCTAAACCCATGAAATGTTAACATCAACAGTTCTGTAACACACATGCGACTTCTAAATAAACTAAAACCTATAACAATCATCATTTCCGTGACAACCGTTGTTTCCATCGATTTTCCAGCGAGAATCGAAAAAGTCACCCTTTGTTGATGTTTCCACAAGGGTCCGGCCAATTTTATAATTAATTTCCTCTCAGAGTTCAGTTTCGTTTTTCTTGATCTATCATTTTTTTTGGTTTAGTACTTTTCTTCTTTATCCTACTAGTTCGTTCATGTCATTTGCAGTTCGATAAATTGTTTTTGCAATCCGAAAAGTAGTTTATTCAGTTCTGTATATTCGATTCATATCCGTAAGCCAATTGTTCTGTTCGGTTTCGGTCAGTTAAATTTTCTCAATTTCTTTGTGTATGGGCGTCAAACAGTTTCAACATCGGGTTCGGTTTCAGTTCTATTTATTCTATTCATGCACTCAGTATTCTCCAGATACAGAACCGAGATGAACAGACCGAAATAAACAGAATAGAAATTTAAAGAGCCGAGAAGTTTAGAACTAAGCGAACTGGAGAACAGAGTCTGAACTGAACCCGGACTAGAGTGGACATGGACATGATTAGATATGAACCAAGAAAACTGAGCTGATTCCAAAAGGTCGTCAAAAAAACAACTTTATATCGTTAATCGGAAAGAAAGTCAAATTCTCTTGGACTTGGCTCAGCCGATCTTCGAAATTTCCAGTCTGCACTGCGATAGATCGTGTTTTTCCCGCCATTTTTTCCTGTAACATTTCAACTCGCAACACGCACTTTTCAACTCGCACTTTCCCTATCCCCGGTCATCTGAATAAGGATTTGTATGAGTGTTTCATCATCAGTACTGGAAAGAATCGATTGAACTTTAATTTGCTTGGCTAAATTTTGTTTTTGATTATTTTTTTATTTTTTTGCATGGCTCGCATGGCTCGCATCGCTGGCTCGCATGCCTCGCATGGCTCGCATGGCTCGCTGGCTCGCACATTGTACAGACCCAATACCGATTGGATTGCCCTTTTGTTGTCTAGATTTCAAAGATCCTCGAACGTTTAGTTTTTTAGTTTTAATTTTAATTCAGATCATAACTAAATAAAAGAAGAAATTCAAAGGAAGCCATCTTCAAACTAAAAAGCTAGTGAATAAATTTCAAGTTTTTAAGAATCATTTTGAACACTGCTAATGTCAGGCCGCTTGTCTTGTCACGCACGTCATCATTACACGGTCCATTGCATACAACTTAAAAACATTTATTGACCTATTTTCCCCCTCTAGAAAACATATCGATATGTGTTTTTACTCCAAAAATTTCAACGTTTTTCCACGCTGCCAAGTTAACACTGTCACGTTTCTCCGGCGAATTTTCGCCAAGAGCGTAGCGATCGCATGTGACTTTCCTAATATTGTGGTTATAAAGTATTCCAGGCTGGTTTTTATTTTACGCATGATCGATTATACATGTACAAAGGCAGAGCAAAACATTTCGATAGAAAGAGAAGAAAGTGCTGTTTAGATTGCCCATACGTAGCAGTAAACATTACCAGTGCAGAGCGGGTTAATACCACCGGTTTTTTGCCCACCGTGAATAATACGATAAGCATTACTTGTTGACAAATTAAAGCCTCGCCGTGGGAATAACTCTCAGGGTAGTCATATTAAAACCAATCTCAAAATGTGGAGGGTTACAGACCTGAAACTTCCCAATAATTTATTGTTTTTACTAATAGACCCTATCAAGGTTATTTCCGCCATCTTGGCAGGGGCGCAAACATACTGGGGCGAGCGCGCGGCCAAGCGTGTTTTTCAATGGCGGATCAGTCGAGCATGAAAAGTGCTTGTTCAAATATAGCGTAAAAAGTTATTTCAAAGGTTTTTTTAACACTGAATTTTAATTAATCAAGTTGAATAAGAGTTGTATAATCGGTTTCACTGTTTTTACCGAGTACGGGGCGAATTTCTTGACTTGAAACCATGCCAAGGCGACACCGCGGCAAAACGCATTGCGCACGCGCGGCCTTCAACTTCCTGTCCTGTGCTCTTCCCTGTTGAAACCATTTAGTTTTGTCAACAACAAACGTTTCCGGCCTGGTATTTTGAAAAAGTTAAGGTGGAGAAGTAAAAGTTAAGCCTCAAAAGTTCAACATAAGGAGTTTATTGTTCATTCTATCTCCTGTCTTTTGCACCCCATGCTTTCGTGCTTGCACCCGTGTTGAAAATCACGAGCGAAGTTGTGCTTACGAGTTATGGAGTCTTGCTGCTTTGCTAGTATGTATTAGAAAACCGCGAGTCTTGCGAATGCTGTGAATGGGAAAGACATAAACGAACAGTGGATCATCGTCAAGCAAGAGAATGCTAAGGTAAACTGTATTCCTTGACTAAAGAACGCATCAGAGACGTTCAGCTCCCATTAGTTCTTGTGTTTGCCATGCCAAACGATTATGCAGAGAACAATTAAAATCAACAAAGGGCTAACACTCGAATTTATACCCAAGGAATCTCTGTCTAGCAGGGTATTAAACTCGGATTCAATAATATTTTTACAGCTCTTTCTGAAACCCACCTGCTCTTATTTATAGATTCAGCAGCACCATAATTAATATCTAAATCAGATATATATTTAATTTTATTTAGTTATTTCAGTTACACTGTCTTGTGCACCTAAACTATGCATAGGCAAGTATAGCTAGCACTCTTCCAGTATTTAGTTCATACTAGTTGGAAGTTCACATTCTAAGTTTGACAGTGTGGGTACAGACCAGGTACTTGGTGGTCTGTCACTCTTCAAAGCAACTTCTGACATTTTTTAACCACCCCTTTATTAAATACAAATGTAAGCCAATACCAAAAGAGAACACATACCCAACAGGTGAGAACTAGCATATATACAGGCAACCACATTTTGACATACTACTAATGTGCTTGTGTATTAGCAATAGCTGATAATATTATTATTAGTTGCGTCAACAAATAGCAGTTTCAGCAGTATTGACCCAATTGCCTCACTTCGATACATGTAATAATGAAGCACATTTACGACCATGATTATCACAGGTCTCTTGTGAAGCACCATTGAAACCATCATTCATGCGAGGCATTTGGGTCAATACTGCTGAAACTGCTATTCACAGATGCAACTGTAATATAACCTATTGCAAGCAGCACCTGAATTCATACTTATTTTATTAAATATGTAAACAATGCTAATAAATTGTTTAGTATGGTCATATATGATGAACAATTAAATTGTATGAAACATGATATGGAAGTACAGGATTATTAATAGTAAGATTGTACAAAGTTAATATTAATAACAAGGATAAAAAATATAATAATTATTGTTCTATTTTGACATATGAATTGCCTGCTATTCGTATTAGTCATGTGTTGTATATTGTGTGAAAAAAAGCGGTTGTTTGTCACCCATACTTACAGTTATGTGAGAAAACACATAATTAAAGTTTTTAAATCAGCATTTTTGATTATTACACCTATTAATTAGTATTTCTATATTGGATGGGGAAATTTCCTTTGATCCTTCATCTGAGTACATGCTTCCTCAGTGGTAATCCTGCACTCAACACTTGATAAACGATTTCCATAGCCACAATTCCCTCTTGTTCTGACAAAGGGCAAGCATTTGAAATGTCAGCTGCTACTCACTTCCCACTGATACCTTGATCGTCATTCAGTTGATTATGGCAGTGTTTTATCTTTCCCATGGACACAGTCGATCAACACTAGTTTTTACAGGAACTAATCAACCATGTGAGAAAACATGAAATAAAGTGGTAAGCTGTAGTGCTAAGTGTGCACGCCCTATAGCTATGAGGGAAAGAGAAAAAATCTCTGACCCAAGTGGGACTCGAACCCAACGACCTCCAGGTTACATGTCTGGTGCTCTACCAACTGAGCCTTCTCTTTCCCTCGTAGGGCGTGCACACTTAGCACTACAGCTTACCACTTTATTTCACATTCTCTACACTTACTAGTGCTACGCGGCAAACATGATTCAATATCATAACTACATGTGAGAAAACAGACTGGTTACCATGGTTTCATGACAGATTTCTTGCTGGCTGAGCTTGTGAAAGAGGTTCTCATACACTAAAAAGGGGCCTGGGGAGAGCTAATAGCAGTCATTGAAGTCACCAGGTTTTTTTTGGCAAGTTGAGGTGTCTGTTGGCCCCATTTCTGTAGACTGTCATTACATCTACCAGGTAATCCAGTTAAAGGAGAACTGTACCATAAAATGGACTTATTTTTAAATTAATCTAGAAGGTATGGATAATACTTTGATTTTCAAAGTTATTTTTCTCATGTTGCACTTTATTTTAAAATAAAAATTTTGGAGAAAATTTGGGCTCCAGCTCTGCGGCATAGAATTGGGATGTTTTTAATAGTATTTATAATGTAGCATACAAGGAAGATAAGTTTAGAAAGAACTGGAAAAAAGTCAAAGATTTAGATAAAACATTGTGTATTTTCAGTCAAGTATGTGGTACTGCTGCTCTCAAAATGGATGCCAAAATTGGAAAGAGCATTAGCCAAAAATAGTAACTTGTGCAAGTTTCATCCCCATATCTTTCAAGTTAAAGCCAGAAAAAATGAAATCTCTAAAATTAACAGAGTTTACGAGGCTGGAGGGCAACTCTTCCTTGTACTTGTATACGTCATGAAATATCCACTGACACATACATTGTATACATTAGTTGTGCTGCCAGCAGTGTTTGAAGTCAAAACTCACAATTTGTTGATATTCAAGGACCTTCCTTTAAATTACAAAATGCAATACGAAAAAAAATCGGTTCTTTAAATTAAATAGGTTAATTTTAGAGTACAGTTCTGCTTTAATAATTCCTGCTATGTCCCGGGAGTAGGGGTGCAGGGCTTTAGATTTACTACAGGCCCATAGCCAGTATGAGGCAGAGGTAAAAAAAACATTTTTTTAAATCAAATCGCTTGAAGTCGAGGGGTCCAATGGCATTTCAGTACTTCACCTGTCCAATGAGGTTGCAAGAGTTACAAAGCAATACCTTCCACAAGTTACAAGCATCGTTTTGGTGTTTTCCTGTCAACATTTTCTTTGGTTTGGTCACCATTTCCATTTTAGTGCATCATTTTAGTCTGGCTTAAAGTGCACCTAACCCCTTTGGAATTTTTTATAGATATGAATCTTTGAAAGGTTTTGAGTACTTCTGTGAAGAACGTTTTGGCTTACATAGAATAACTCTAATGTTTTATGCTTGTTTGAAATGGTGAAAATTTGACCCTTTCCTGACCCATGACCGCGTAAGAAAAAGCCTGGGTCGATTCTGGATAGTACGTCACCTCATTAATGCATTATTCTCCCATGCCGCCTTTCTATCACAACAACATCGATATATAGAGAATATACACAGTCTGTGAATTGTTAGTAAAGAAAACAGTTATTTAGAAAAAAATGCTCAAATTATTGCAAAGTGGAATGAATTATATGACGTAAGATCAAGAATCAACCCAGTCTTTTTCTTACGCGGTCATGGGTCAGGAAAGGTAAAATTTTCACAATTTCAAACAAGCCTAGAACATAGAGTATTCTATGTAAGCCACAACTTTCTTCACAGAAGTACTTAAAACCTATCAAAGATTCATATGTATAAAAATTGCAAAAGGGGTTAGGTGCACTTTAACCGATAATTTGAAAAATTGTGACTGGTCAGTAAATCTATGCTTTAGAGCTAATTGATGATTAGAGCTCACAAGTAAACAAGAAAAGACAAAAAAAACTATTATGGGCACCTACTGGGACTCAAACCCTCAATACACAGCATAGAAAGTAGATGGCTTAACCACTGCACTATGGAGACATGGACTCCGTCTGTGTTATATAGTGCTCACCTATCTTGTGACCTATACCTTCTATCGGTTATATATATATATATATACACCAAAATCCTCCCCCTATAACTTGACACATTTGATGAGGGTAATATGAGGGGTAGCCTTCACCTCCTCGGAAACTGGAATAGTACTGGCTATCCAAACAATGCCTAACCCTGAAACAATACAAACCCTAACCCTAAAACATGGAATTCTTTGTGAGTGCAATCCAAATGGGATCCAATAAAATGTAAGGTTTTGAGGTGAAGACCTCTGAATGACATATTTAATCAAAATAGTAACTAATTCTGCCCACTATCAATCATTATAGCTTGAAATGGGAATTCACAAGTAAACCAACAACCACAAAGCTACTTCTCTACAAAAATCAGCCTATTCATGTTGGATCATTATAGTGTTTCAAATGGTTTCTTCCACCTCAGCTTTCGCAAGTCACACTTTGGTAAAAAAATGCATTCATATGTTAATTTTTTTACGCTTTACTTGGCAATCTTTTAAACCGTGATGCACACCAATTGAAAACTCGTACTCCTCTCACTACTGCATGCCATGCCAGAGGCAGTCAACTGTATATTTACTCAAAGTAACTGTAACTTTTGTAAGATTCTTCGGGGATTCTTGTTAAGGTTCTTGACTTTGTCGAGAATGAGATCGTACTTGGTTCTGTCACCTCGTTCTGTTCATCTGGAAGTGGAACACACGATCAATCTATCCACAACTTGCACAGATCCGTGCCTCCCAAACTTCAAGTGCCACAGAGATCTTTAGAAATTTTATTTGCCAGGAGTGAGGACTTAATTAACGCAGAAACGAACTTTCAGCCTCCATCCTAGTCTCCCTTCGCAGCCGTTATGGACTCTGTCACGCGGCTGCGAAGGAGACTACATCCTGGCCGCCATCTTGTTTCAAGCCACGAGACGAAAAGTGACGCATGCGCAGTCGTTTTGCCGCGGTGTTTGCCAAGGCAGGGCGAGGAGAAGTTTCAGTACGAAGACTTCGTGGGCTGGACGACAACTTCTCTCAAAGATTTCCTGGCTTTGAGAGGATTGAGCCAAAGCGGGAAAAAGGAAGAGTTAGTTGCAAGAGCTTTTGGGGCATATGAGCTTAATGCCCCCAAGAAATTCTCGCAAGAGGAAATTTATTCGAAGATTTAATGCATCAGTCAATTCCAGCAATGCCCATCCCCCTCCCCGGGACAACCCCCGGGCATTAGTCATTTTAGTTATTTTCCCCAAAAATCCCACGGTGGGGACAAGCAAGGTGTTCAAATGCCCCACAGTGGAGCCAAAGAAGTAAGGGAAAATGCCCCACCCCCGGGCACATCCATAACGATATACTGCCCAGTTTAATTCCATGCAAATGCACAAGGCGCAGAGAAGTGCTACTTCTCTATCTATTCATTGATAGTTTCCGTTACGGTTTTGTAGATCCGCCATCTTGTTTTGTATTTGTATTTATACTCACTGCTGTATCAGTGATTATGCTATTGAGCTGCCTGGAACAAAATGGTATTAATTTACATAGTTTACCTTTCATTCCTATAAATAATCATTCGCACCGCGGTTAACGTTATACAATAAGCGCTTATTAAAACCACATGACAGACTTTTATAATAATAGTGTGACTTCTGTTCGTCCGGTGGACAGCAGCAAACAGTGTATATTTGTAAACAAACTACTTGATATCGTTTCCAACTCGGACCAGCAGAGCTTGGGCCCCGAGTGCCTCCTGAATTAACATTTTAGCGTAGCGTAGAGTTAAGAATACAGGATTGCAGATCAGATGGGCGGTGAACGTACGAGAACTGCTATTTTCTAGCTATATTGTAAAAATTAAACATCCATAGGTTTCCCGGCTTTTTCGTGTCCTAGCGTATACAAATAACGTGGATAAGACGGTATAAACTGCAGGTTTCCAGGTTTAGAGAAATAGATAGAATCCACAGGCAGCTGGAATAATTACAACAACTAAGATTTATTGGTTTCTTTTACTTGATACAGTATGACGTCGTTACCACGAGACCTGCAGTCTCTTTCCCAGAATTATTTTCGGCAGTGTCAAATGCCCCACCATATGCCCCGTGGTAGAATAATGCCCGACCCCCGGGCCGATATAAGGTTACAAATGCCCCACTACCGGGATCTCAAAGTATGCAAATGCCCCACCATATCCCGGGAGGGGGATGGGCATTGCTGGAATTGACTGATGCATAAATAAGGAAGAGTACCAATCTCGGCTAAGGAAACATGGCATCAAAACCGACCCCAACGCTATTTCAACACAATCATGGAAAGATAACGTTCAAGAATGGCCAGAGGTCAACGATGGCGTTCTATTCAGCTATATCTTATTGGTAAAGGCTGTTGATGCGGATTATATAGGCAAATACAAGGACCAGAAAGCCTACTCATACTGGATGAGCGGTTTTGTTGACACTGTCTTGGTAACTAAATCTGATGGATTTACTTTTTTAAAGGGAAGTGTTTGCCCTTCTCAGCGAATAAGGAATGACCCACACCAAGTCTGGGTTTGCACTAAAGGCAAAGATTGCAGGATTGTTACATCATGGTGCACATGCACAGCAGGAACTGGTGAGGTGTGTAACCATGTCATAGCAGTCCTTTACAAAATAAACTATGCGTGTAAAAAGCACTATATTTCTCCAGCATGCACATCTGTTCCTCAAGGTTGGAACAAAGGCACAAGGAAAGAGGTTGCCCCCTCAAAAATCAGGGATCTTACTTTTTCTAAACACAAAAAGTCAAAAAAAGAAAGTGACAGAGATCCTGTTGCAGACCAGAACATTAGAAAGTTTTTTGATCCTCGAAAACCAGAAGATCGATTGTTGACGGATGAGAGAGTTTCTTCACTACTTAATGCAGTGAAACTCTCAGCCCCCTCTGCCTGTGTTCTAAACTCAATTGAACATGGACAAGATGATGGGTTGCCTTTCCCTTTCACAGAAAAGGCTTTAAACTTCATGACAAGGGAAGTCAACAAGGGCAAGCCAGTTGAAGAAACTGGGCCTAGATTTCTGGAGGAAAGCCAGTTAACAGCTGATGAAGTCAAAAGAATAGAAGCAGAAACTAGAGGACAAAGTAAAAATCCGCTTTGGAAAAAACATAGGGCAGGGCGAGTCACGGCTTCAAACTTTCATACTGTTAGCAACAAATCAGAGTCGCTTATAAAATCAAGGCAAAAAAAGAAGATAGCATATACTTCAGTGGTTTCAAGTTTAATAAATGAAGGTGAGGACATTTCTTATTTACCGCAGATAAAGTGGGGGATCGAACACGAAAGTTCTGCAGTTAAGGCATTTATATCTGATATTGCATCGCAACATGATAATGGTGTGGAGGGGTTCAAGGAGTGTGGGTTATATGTAAAGAGAGACTACCCATACCTAGCAGGATCTCCAGATGGGATGTTTGTGTGCAAATGCTGCTCTCCTGCAACCATAGAAGTGAAATGTCCCTATGCTGTGAGGAATGAGAACTTACACCGGGAAGAAGTGTACAAGAAAGTTGACTTTCTAGAAAAATACAATGACACACCCAGACTTAAACCCACAAATAAATACTATACACAAGTACAAGCACAGATGTGGGTTGCTGGAGTGGATCATTGTTTTTTCATTGTGTGGACTCAAGGCCACAAGCCTCTGTATGAAAGGATAGAATTTGATTCAGCGTTCTGCTCTTCTGTGGTCAACAGAATCACCCTTTTCTACAAGGCATATGTTCTACCCTGTTTGTTAGGATATAAAGACATATTCCATTGTCCCAAATGCAGCAAAGTAATTCTAGAGCAACCAGAGATTAACAAGGCAGAGGAAAACAGTGTGCAATGCGATAAATGTTCTACCTGGTGGCACCTCCCTTGTGCAGGCTTAACAGAGGACAGTGCTGAAGCTATTGAATCTTGGTTATGCCACAGCTGCCTTATTGATGATATAGATGCTGACAGTGAAAGAGATGATGATGATGATGATGATGGTAGTTATAGTGGTGGTGATGATAATGTTGACGATGATGAAGATGGTGATGATGCCAAAGAAGATGGTGATGACAAGGGCAGTGAGATAGGTGATGTTGATTTATGCAGTGTTTGCTTACTTGCCAGTATTCCAGTGGGCAAGGAACATATTTGTTCTGTTTGTCACAGAGCAGTCCATGCATGGTGTAGTAATCACGAGGAGATCACTAACTCTTTATATTTGAAGTGCAATAATTGTAACCAAGGTTAGAACTAAAGCAAAAATAGCTTCATTTTTAGAATAAAAGTTTATTTAGTATTATAATAGACAGGGGTGTTGCCAGGATTTTGTCTTGAGTGTTGAAGGGGGGGGGGGGGGGGGGGGGTAAACCTATTTTTAGAATATTTGTATAAAAACAAACCAACAGGAATGGGGTCCAGTCCCCATAGCACCCCCCCCCCCCCCCCCCCCCCCCCCCCCCCGGCTATGCCCCTAGTAACTTTGTTTAATTCCAGAAAATATTCATGGCATTTCTAGAGGGGTTGGGTCATTGGTTACACCCTCTTGGAGAGCATGATTATTTCGTTGCAATCACACAGCATTATATAATTACCTTCTGATTTTACTACAGTTTCTTCAGAAGTGAAGCATAACCAAGATTGCTACTTCTATAGTACTTTGTATGATTTGTTTTAGTTGCAATAAAACATGTTAGTAAAAATCTATTACCATTCTATATTCAAATCTCACTTTCTGACTGGCTACTCTAATACAGCTGTAGTAGAGAAAAGCTGTCATTTCTTCAATAAATTTATCAAAAAAAATGTTCTTGTTTTTTTTTACAGTAGAAAGCTGTCCAGTAGGTTTTTACTAAGATTTTTAATAAAACAATTAGACTACAAGTTCTCTTTTTGTATTGACTGATAAAATATGTCGACTTGGGCTTCATCCTTCCCAACTATCACAGGATAGAAAACTTGAAGTTGTAGTCTAATTGTTAATCATAATCCAAATTGTTTTAATCCAAAATATTAATAAACAGTGTTTAAACGTTAACAAGTCCAGAGTCCATTTACATTGACAGATTTCAAACTGTTTTTTTTCTTCATAATTACACCCAGATGGGCCAATGATATACTTTTCGGTCTTCATTTTTCACATAGTGGTGGCAGAAGATTACACAATGAGCAGCAAACCCTTACAATGTCATCTACTGTAGGTACATGTAGTTGAGCTATGCAAAGTTCATGTTTCAAAATACGAAAAACTTTCAAACGCCCAATGGCCTGTTCCACATAGATTCTAACATTCGCAATAGCAGAGGTCTTTCTAATATCTGCAGGTAGCATTTGCATTGATGCAGCACAGCTTGGGGGAATGCAGAGTGAGGACATTGACATCATGAGATCTTCTTTTATTTTAAAGCCCCTGTCAGCCATAATTTGGTCATATGGCTCAATCAATTTCAAGAATCCACAGTCCCTCACTATAAACACATCCGATGCTCTCTCTCCATAGCTTGGTGACACATAGCTAAAAGCTCCACTGGGTGTAATAGCCACTAACACTTTACACGTATAATGATGCTTATACTCAGACCAGAGAGTTGCAGCAAGGTTTAATCCACTTGGAGTTTCCGTGAAACACTCAAAGCAATCAATTATGCAGCGGGTTTTAGGGTATAGCTTCTTAAAACACAGTGGCATAGATTTGAGTATTTGTTGGCGACTAGGCCAAATAATTAGGACTGACAGTTCTTTAGACATCAATTTTACCCAGGTGATGAATATGCTGCTGACTGTACCCAATGAGATCATGAACCTGAAGGCCAAATCTTCATTAATAAGTCCCAACTTCAACTTCATCAAGGTCAAAAACATTTCTTGAGTTAAAGTTAGCTGCGTTGTGGGCCAGGTCTACCTTTTTGCGTGTTTAAGTGAGGTCTATTCAGCGGCTGTTTAAGCATTTCTTTCTTTGTCTGTTTAGCACCCCTCCAGTACTGCATCTTGCAAGCTTTAACTGCTAAATACTCAAAAAGTCTCTCAAAAACTTCAGCGGAGGGAAGGCCTGTGAAGTTTTTTACATCAGCGGCCCTTGTCAAATCCTCAAAACGCAAATCAGCTCTCATATGAACGTTCCCATCGATATCCATTTCCTCTTCGTCAGAATCACTCGACTGGTCAGGGCTAGATTTATATTCTTCTAATTCTATGGCTAAACTTCTCCTCGTTTTCCTTTTTTTCGGAGACTTGGACCTCAGAAAGTCCGATAAGGTTAAATAAAGAGTTGGGTAGTCTGTTTTAGGATTCTGAGGCGTCCTCTTACCCAGAGGAAAGTGGTTTGAACACACAAACTTCCCTTGTGCTCCAGGTGGCGGATTGAAATCATCCTTTCGTCCCTTTATCACTTGTTTACGCCAGATTTCTGCAAGTTGTGGATTAGCAGGCCACTTATGAAGCTTCAAAGCATCTACATGGGACTTAATAGTAAACAAATTGGGATATCGTTGATCGTTATCGCAGTAACCAACAGCACAGCGTGCATGATTTGGCATTTTAAGTTTCAATGCTCGACTGATCCGCCATTGAAAAACACGCTTGGCCGCGCGCTTCGCCCCAGTATGTTTGCGCCCCTGCCAAGATGGCGGAAATAACCTTGATAGGGTCTATTGAAAGCTCTATGGTTTGATCTGGCTGCTCTAATTTTTTACAGCATGAGACATACATGTATGAATCAAAACTCCTTCGATCGCGGCACATTACAGTATCCCTGGTTCCAGAGGTGCTCAGGTCCCCGGGGGGTGACTCCCATATAAAAGGGGTAGGGATGCTCGTCGGACATTTTCGATTTGACCCCTAAGAGGTACTAAAATGGGCGTGGCTCCAGCTTATTTTGACACCTAAAAGATAATAAAAATGTAAATTGATAACAGCTTTTTTGTTCAATTGACACCCAACCCCTAAAAGGTACCGCTTTATATAGAAATGTCTGTGTTTGATGGTGGATACCCTAAGTGGTACCAAACTCCTGATTTTGACCCCTAAAAGGTACGACGAGCATCCATGTACCCCTCACATAAGGGAGTCCCCCCCCCCCCCCCCCCCCCCGGGGCTCAGGTACGGATAAACATGTATGCAGTGTGGCGCCAAACAACGACTTGTACATGTAGCAGTAATAATTACCGCAAATTGTAACTGATTACTTCATTTACGATGCCGTAACTCGATCTCTCGAAAAAAACCACCCCTTGGTCAAGTCCCGTAATAATGAGCATTTGTGATCAGTTCAACACGTTATCATACGAAATCTGGCGATCTTTACATTTCCTTTGCGTTAGAACAATTGCAGTGTATATCATTTAATAGAATCGGATGAAAATGTGTCGTATGTGATTGACTTTTCGTGCGCTCCGCTCAGCAAAGAGACTTGAAAACCGAATGTTCAATCATTTGAGCTGAAAATAATTTTCTTTTCAAGATATATAGCCAAAACAATCACTGATACAAAGATATTCTTGGACTGGCGGCCGAGCAGTTGATCGGTGGTCAATATCCTGCCAATTTGAAGAGGAAGGTCGATTTCTTTTAATTTATTCACGAAATACTGATTTAATCGTTTGAAAAGTGATGCGTTCAAGGCGATCTAAAAATATTTTTTTAGGAGTATATTGCTTAGGAGTATTGCCTAATTTACATGTATTTTATATTAAGTACTTTTTTTTGTTAGCGAACGAGGATAACGGTTTCTCAAATGTTACAAAAAAGAATATGTAAACAGACGGCGATTTCAGGGGTGATGCAGTGAAGCTGTATGATTATATTTTTCAATGTAACTTCATGCAGTCCATGCACAATATAAATTGTGGCTTGTCTCTATGGTTATCATCAAAGTCTGTGTGTGAAGTGGATTTCCGGACATTGATAGAAGTGTCACTCTCTGCAAGCAAACTTAATCATTGTAGCGTAAAAAGCGCACCATGCTCTTGGAAGAAAGAAACGTTTTTGGGTTGTTTTTCAATTAAAACTGCTCGATTTTGCTTAAAATAGTAAAACCTATTGAAATGACAACAATGTTTATTCGTGTCGCAGAGAAATATACGCTATTTTAAAAACATGTGGTGGTAAAAATTACTTGGGACAGTAAAGATTACTCATCTGGGTAAATGTTACTCCGTACGGGACGGCTTTAGAAATGCTACATGCTGATTGGTTAAGACTTGGTAATCTTTACCCTTAAGAGTAATCTTTACCCTTAGGAGTAACAGTTATTAGTGCATATTGAGATTGGCAAGTATACAATGTTCTTGCCATGTGTTAATAATTAACTTCTGCTGTCAGAATAATGAGAACAGCTTCCAGTAATGGCAGACAGGATTTTACTGGTAAACTCTCCAAACTTTTTTGGTTTAACTTAGTACTCATTAGGGGCATTTTTGTTCTAATTTGGATATTTCTAACACTGATTGACCTACATGTTTTGACACTGAAAATGTGGAAAATCGAAATAGTAATTAAATATTCGTTGTAGTGGTACTTTAAGAGCTGCTGCCGGTATGTACTGTATGTGGGTATCTTATATAATTTCATGCATTTGCTCTTTATTAGGATTATTGGACCAGTCCTCTTTTGTTGTGATGAAGGTCTTGTGGTTTACTAGCTACCACCTTGCTTCTGTTATTTAATAATAATTATACCCTCTGGACTAGTTTTTTTAAGGAGACTAGTTATCTGTTATTGGACTGTAGTACTGTTACAGTATTAGCTTATGGCTGTTATTTTTTCTCATTTTTTTTATGTCATAAATCTCAGATAACTGGTCCTGTTATTGTTGAAGATACCTGCCTTTGTTTCAATGCCCTTGGAGGTCTACCAGGACCATATGTGTAAGTTGATTCAATTTTAGTTTAATTACTATAAATAATTAAGTTAATATTACTAAAGTCACACAACGAAAATAATGAAATCATTTTATTAAGTAACACAATACTGCCAGCATGTTTATGTAGCTCATAACCTGAGTATCAGTCCCTCTCTCCCTTCCTTTTCACCACCCCTCCCCTCTAAGGAAGGAAGGGAAAGAGGGCCTGACACAATTCTTTGCATGGCCGCCTTCCGCCTCTCGCGCCATTTTAAGATAAAAATCCAGACATGTGATTGACGGTTTTGTCTAATTTGTTTGATTTTTAATTAAAATGTAGAAATATGATTGACGTTTATGTCAATCAAAAGTCATGATCCTGTTTCTTTTGTTTTTCTGACCAATGAAGGAAAAAGCCAGAATATGGCTTTTTAGCAAGCGGCCATGCAAAGAATTGTGTCAGCTGGCCCTCTTTCCCTTCCTTTCTTAGGGGGGAGGGGGGATGGGTGATGGAAAGGAAGGGGGAGAGGGACTGATACTCAGGTTATGTAGCTCAGTAATCTTGCACATGGTCCTCAGTTGACTTAATAGTCCTACAATTCTACGTCCTTATCCGAGAAGACATGAAGGTCTAACCATTTACTGTTGGATTATGTAAAGGCAGCACCTTCTACTCAGTTATTTTACAACCCTGAGTGTTGGTCTGGCCAGGGTTTGAACTCGCGACCTCCCGCTCATCAGACTGGTGCTTAAAGTGCCCTTAACTCCATTTTAGTTTTATTTATTTTCAAAATCTAGATGAAAATTGTGGATGAAAGAAAAAGAAAAAGTTTTAATCGATATAATTCCTAATTTTAAAATCTTGATTGAAGTCCTGTGCATTTCGTTTCACGACCACGCAATTTGAGGTCTTGGTCGAGTAATATGAGATCAGGAAAAAGCCATAATTTATATTGTTCACCAGCACTTGTACGTTCTACAGTAATTTTATAAGTAAATAAGTTTAGTACATGTAAGTGACTTTATTTAAGTGTCAATGTATTTAGCTTTGCAGCTACTTGGGGACACATACAAATTTACGGTGTTATCCGAGAAGATGTAAAGGCAGCACCTTCTACTCAGTTATTTTAAGACCTTAAGTATGGATTATTGATCTTACATCACGTATGATGTACATGTACATTGTACTACTAGGCCAATGCTTCTAATTAGTGTACTGTGACTCGGTCGTGAAAAGAGCATAGTTGCTTTTCCCAAACTTCAACAGGTTCCATAGACAATCAAGCAAACACACAACTTTTTTTGCATCATTAATACTCTAACTATTATAAGAATGTATGCAAAGAAATAAAATAAAAGGGTTTGGGGCACTTTAACCTGACTGGCATGATCTCACCAGGTGGTGGTTAGAAATAATAAAAATAGAAAATGATGGTGAAGTCCATTTCAGATGCCACTCTATTGATGTGCCAAATCTAATTAGATCAAAAGAAGCCACATACAATGTACCTAATTATCTTTTGTTTCAATTGCATTCAGCACAATATTGAGTGGCATGGCATCTGAAATGGACCTCACCTTGATTTTATAATACAATGTACATGCTATGTGAAGTGAATTTACTAAAAAGGCCATTAATCAGCTAGGTATTTAATAAACACTTTCTTGTCCTTCATATCATTTTAAATGACAAAAATGCATTGGTCTTTTTATAGGAAATGGTTCTTGAAGAAACTTGGCCCTGAAGGTTAGTTAAGTGTACATGTTTTAATATACTGAAGTAAAATGTACTGAAGTTTACAGTAATTAATTTTACTGTAAACTTCAGTATAATTATTTTACTGTAACAAGTTTTGGAACCACCAATTTGGGCTTATACATGTATAGAGCAGTTTTCAGTTGAGGCTAGTAAAACCAAAACCAAAGTAATTACATAGACAATCACAGGAGCAAGTGAAAACACAACAAGCCAATCACGAACTGAAGTAATTCACGATTGGTTTTACTTGAACCAATCACGAGGCAAAGTAAATGCAATCATCAATATACCGTCGCTAAAACAAAACCTGATTGTGTGATTGCGTTTGGTTTTAGTTTAGAACTTGATTGGCTGATAATTAGAAAACATTTCTCACAGCCAATAGAAGAGGGTGTCAATGGGGTATAGCTGAAGTCAGTAAACAGCTAGTAAAATGCCATTTAGTCAGTAAACTGCTAATAAGAATTGATTTAGTCAGTAAACAGTAAACATGGACGCTAGTCAGTATTTATTATAGATATGTGACGTCATTTTGCCAAATAAAGTAATTTCTACAGGGGATATGAGGTGGTAGAACCTTGTAGACATTTTCCGGGGGGGGTTCTTCAAGGTAAAAAGGGTAGGGGTGTCGACCGTCGGAAAACCTCGAAAAATACCCTAAAAATACCAAACCGTGAAATTTCCCACCCTAAAGTATGCCTCATGGTCTAAAAAATCACCCCCAAAAATGGATTTCACTTGGACAACCCCTAAAAAATACCGGATCGCCGATTTCAAACCCTTAAAAATACGATGATCACCCCTACCAGCCGAATATAGGAAGAACCCCCCCCCCCCCCCCCCCAGGACATTTTCTAAGCTTTGTATTGTTTAGTAATAGGTGAAATGACATTTTGCGTGTATAAAATACGTTCGCAACTCGTAAAATTTCAGCCTGTAATACTCTCTACAAAACTTATATCCTCTATCAATAACAATATATTTATATAACATAATAGACACAATATAAGGTCATATAATATTTAAGGCCTACAGCAAATGTCGTACTACAGTCGCGCCGAACCCATACGAAACAATAGATAATTATCGATTATAAAGTATAATGAGGCGGCTTCTTTTGAAGATATTAGGATTGGCTTGACTTAAGTACGATGTTTGCGGCCAGCCTTACTCACCTAATGATACCCAATACGTAGATCATGGCATTTCAGACCCATTTCAAGACTCTCGGAATGGCGGAGAGAGGCCTGGAACTACTACGCAAAGCCGTATACTCATACTCACCACACGCAGGCTTAGACTTGTCACGAAAGTCACGCAACAGACGAAAAGCAACATCACGGAAAATACAATTGATATTTTATGACATTTTATACCGAATAGGTTCAAAAATGTGTTACTTTCCTCAAGAAAATATACAGGTTTTCACTTCCATGTACCCTATACGCTAAAATATTGACTTCCATTTATACATTAGTCAGTTATTATTTTGTGATTTATACGCTTATGGAAACGAAAAACGGCCTTATACACTAGTCAGTTAACCCCATTGACACCCTCCATAGAAAAGCGAACCAAACACAAAACCAAAGCAATCACTTATTATTTCGACACCCAATTGAGAACCGCTCTATTATATATTACTTTACTTTAGGTACATGCATATTTATGACCCAAGCTTACAACTTTGTTTTATTTCTTTTATGTGACATTTATAATATAAAGTAGATATAATTTATAAACCATTTTCATGACAGTAAAAGATTGTAATTTTGAAAAATCACAAAGCGTTACATAGCCTGGTTGTCACTACAGTGACATACATGTAAGCATAATCACAAACAACATATTATGCAGTAAGGCCAGATAAAAAAAATGACTTGTTTAGCGTCCACCCATTTCAATTTTTCCAGGTAGGGAGGGAGTTTTTTTTTTTTTTTCTATGTGAAGCTTATTTTGTCTTGACTAGACATTATTCACTCACCTCGTGTTCATGACCTCGTGTTGTAGAAACAAAATGGCGTCGATGTTAAAATATTTAATGCGCCGGCGCATATTTTAAGTGGTACATGTAGGGGTCTGGGTACAAGAATTGGTATTCGCGGGCGCATTTACACTTTCTAAAGTTTTTTATGAAAAATAAAAAATAAAATAAATTAGAGGTCGGGGACATTTCTCAGGTCGGGCGGGGACGCTAAGCAAGCAATTTTTTTTATCTGGCCTAATGCATTGATCATTAGCAGCACTTGTTCTAATACCTCACTCCTTTGAGTAGAATAAGTACCACTTACATGTATGACAAATACTTTACTGCATATGTTGCTTGTACTGACGCTCATGTTGCTAGTGAAAATCAGGCTTTAAAAAAGTCCCATCAAACAAGACTTGAAATGGCAAGCATTGCGTCAGATGAAGTGATGTGGTTGATGTGTTGTGTTCAGGTTTGCACAGGATGTTAACTGGCTGGGAGGACAAGTCAGCTTATGCACTGTGTACATTTGCATACTCATCTGGAAAACCTGATGAGCCTGTTTTACTATTCCGAGGAAAAACAATGGTATGTGCTTAGAGTGCCATAGATAGGCAATATTATAGTAAAACTATACATTAAGGGAGCATCCTTAGAACATGCAATTTGATTGGCTTATAGACTTGAGCTCAGGGTGCATGATTTTCTTATAAAAGAAATACTTGAGCATTTCGTTTCACATTAATCACATTATTCTTATATTATAAAACAAATAGATGTTCTCCTCTGTCCTATAAACAAAACATACATTGTACTTTCGAGGTCTTCAAAAGCTGCTGAATGAACTCGCATTATGCTTGTGTAGCTTTTCCAGATCTTGAGCATGCATAAAAAAAGAACATGGAGAACCATCATCTATTTGTTAAATACAATTGAAGGGCTGTGTGCAAAAAGGGTGTAAGTGACTCTTGATCACATTCTAAATTCTCCCTTAGGAAACAAAGAAATTGTACAAGAATTTAAAATATGATCAGGAGTCACTTACGCCCTTTTTGCACACAGCCCTTCAATTGAAGGAATCCATGCAAGAACAGCAAAAGCTGTCAATACCACAATACAATGTTTTAATAGTGCGACCACTGAAACCGGGGCCACTTAGACAACGAGAACTAAACGAGAACTAGAACTAAACACGTTGCAAAACAAAAATAAAGCATTCTAAAGTTTTAATCCTAGCATATCCATGCCATTATCTTCATTCGAAAGACTTTAGAACTAGTCGACCAAATGCACCTTTTAAAGGATTGAAGCTTGAGCAGGTTGAAATGCTATTCTCTTGTAATCGACACTGATTGGTTCAAGTAACTGTACCTTGGAATGCTTTGTTTTCATTCTGTACTGTGATTGGTTCTCACTGTCGAAGTGGACCTGGTTGCAGTAGTCACACCGTAAGTTACATTTCATGTCAGTACAAAGTTGATCTGGACATGGAAATGTTAAAAATTACAAAGAAAATCTTACCATACCATCGATATATACATGTACCTAACATATCTACATGTGACGTACATGTATGTGTTGACCCACTTAATATCTGCCAAAGTTTTGTATTCTATATCTATGTTTAAGGGCCAAATTGTAGAGCCAAGAGGTCCAAGGAATTTTGGTTGGGATCCCTGTTTTCAGCCTGATGGCTTTGACAAAACGTAAGTATGGGTACAGGAAAGTCAAGTCATTGCTTACATTGCATCTTTGATCAATTGTGTTAATGTTATACAATCATGTAGTTGCTTTCTAAAGTTTGCACTTTTGTCCTTTAAGATATGCTGAGCTGGCATCTGATGTCAAGAATTCCATCTCACATAGAGGGAGAGCTCTACAGGTACTAAAAGAATACTTGACCAAGATATCCAGTGAGACTAAAGAGTGTGACCCTGATAGGAAGAAAATTAGAACTGATGCAAATGGCAGATAGCATTCATATCACTTTGATGTGCATAAGAATGTTAATATTCACCAAGCCATTACATACCAGGTTTTACATGCAGCATAAAAGTGATATTTTGTGAAATATAACAAATACACGGCTGTGATATCACATGTCCGTGCCCCCGGTATTTAAAGCTTGGTTTTATCTTCTCGCCACTCAAAGATAGAAATATATCTCTGCTCTGCCATGAAATACCCTCTATAATTACTGGCTGGATATTATGCCATCAATGCTGGGATGCAAAGAGGATTGGTAGCTGGTGTTAATGTATAAATATAACAAATACACGGCTGTGATATCACATGTCCGTGCCCCCGGTATTTAAAGCTTGGTTTTATCTTCTCGCCACTCAAAGATAGAAATATATATTATATCTCTGCTCTGCCATGAAATACCCTCTATAATTACTGGCTGGATATTATGCCATCAATGCAGGGATACAAAGAGGATTGGTAGCGGGATTAATGTATTTACTTAATCGCGTAGTAATGGACAGATTGAAAAAGTTAACAATATTTTAATGATACCAACCAATAGTATGTGTATTAGGGATTGGTGTAACTTTTGTGACGTGTAAAATATTATATCCATGCATTGTGTACTTAAATTAGGCAATAAAACTGATGTGGTCTTATAAATACTGTAGTTGTAAACATACTATGTCACTTTACATGCAGGGGCACAGCTAGGGGGTCCCACAGGTCACTGTGACCAGTCTCCCCCCCCCCCCCCCCCCCAGGTTAGAAAAAAATAACTGAATAGAATAATAATCAAACAATGATAAAACATCCACAAAACCTACTTCAGAATCAGGAAATTATATTTCAGTGAAACAAAATTTCAAAACTTTCCAGGAGATCATGCAGCACCTCCTCTGCTGCTCATTTCAGGACCCCCCCCCCCCCCCCCCCACCATTGGCAAAATCCTGCCTACTTCCCTATGTGTGTGCATTATTAGAACAATTATAATATCTTAGTGTTATATTAATAATTAAGTTAGGGTTAAAGTTACTCTTCCAAGGCACAGGAATAAGTAACTACCGGTGACAGGCCGGCTTGGTTCATTGATCTAAACAAAATATGGAATGCATACAACAAGCTCAATCACAACCATTGTTGACCAAAGCATTGTGGTTCTTGATTCCCCTGGTAAACCAGGAAGAAATGGTACTATAGTACATACAATACAAAAGAAGAAGAAATCACAATCTACATGTAGCACACAACACAAAAGCACAAACATGCACTACGTAATGGACGTTAGATAATGGCATAAGAGTTATATGTGATTTAGAGTGCCGAGCAGTGCAAGTGGTTTCCTATCTAAAATGCGAGGCACTCTAAATCACATAGAACTTGATTGTTCATTATATCTCCGTCTGAGAATTTGGTCACATCCACAAGACATTTTTTCGGAAATTATTGGCAACTACAAAGTGTAAGAAACTCTGAACATTTCGAAATAATATACAGGGTCTAGACTAGGGGAGTAATAATTAGTATTCTCTATAATTTATAGAGAATGCTAAGGCTATTGTTTTCTATTGTTTCATATCCTTATTAGTATTCTCTATATAGAGAATACTAATTACTTAACTATAGGATTGACAGCTGAAATGAGGAATGCTGATTGGTTGAAGTGGGTGTGACCATGTTTTAAATAGTCTCGAATACATGGCTTCCTGTGGTAAACTTCTATCACATCTATTATACCAGGCTGCCCAGTAGTAAAATTAATCCACAATCTAAAATACTGGGCTTCCTGTGGTAAACTTATATCATCGAAAATACCGGGCTTTCTGTGGTACTCTAACCCAGGAAGACTGGTATCTTAGATTGTATGGGTGATTTACCACAGGAAGCCCGGTATGTTCCATTGTTGTGGCAAGTATACCAAAGGAAACCCGGTATGTTCGAGTATTCCACAGGAAACCCGGTATTTCCAATTGATAGAAGTGTACCACAGGAATCCCGGTATTTTCGATTATGTCACAAGTATACCAAAGGAAGCCCGGTATTTTCGATTATGTAGTGCTTTTTCAACCATATTTTACAAGTTTGGCCGGGATTTAAAGGGGCTGTGTCACGGTAAGACTTTACCGGAAAGAGCTATTTCCACCGATTTTGATATGAACTAACGAACCTCTCGGCCATGTGGGATGCTTAAAATCAAAGCAAATATGCAAAAATGACTAACAAACAGTGTAGTCTCCAGGGAAAATATTGAAAATCCTTTCAATCGAGCATTGAGGGAGGGAAGTTTAACTGTTTGTATCCAATTAACAGCCACTAAACAGCGATTACTCGATACATGCGCAGTACCATGACATAGCCCCTTTAAGGGTAAGCAGGTGAGAAAATATCTTATGCCCAAACGGAATGTTTCTGAGAGCCAAAATCAAAATTAGTCTGTAACCGCCAGTTTCGTATAATTTCACGCTTGGGGGTCCCCCCATGAAGAAAGGCGATTTGCATCAGTTTGGGTAGGGTCGGGAAAATTTTGGACCGCTTTGGTCATTCTGGTTCTTACAGATCATTGCAAGGTCGCGCTTTTTGGGTCTCGAGGAGGCCGTTTGGCGATGATAAATTTGATGGATTTTCCTAAATCTCGGGTCAGATGTTGCTTGATAACTATTCCCTCCTGTGCCGAAACCTGAATAGCGAGCGAGGAAGAAAAGTGCCGATTTTTGGGTGATCTTTGAGGTAAGTCTGCTTTGGCGAGGTCGACTTGCCTACCTTGTGAATTTTCTTAGAGCCTCGGCCAACGGTCAAAATTTCGAATCCTAATAAACTGCTTTAGAAGGCCCCAAATCGCCAAAAAAACACTCACACAACTTCATTAAGTATCAATCTTTTATTATGAAGATTCATTTCGTAGGAATCGGAAAAGAAAATTCACACGAAGCAATTATTTAAACTCTTCTGAGATCGTTATGAAACTAATCGATAAACCACAGGTAACCCAACAGACTAATAAGCGGGAAATATACGTCGAGTCTGGGAAGCCTGTGGTTGTATGCAGCTCCTCTAGCCATTTTAAGGCGCCTACTATTTTATAGGTGGAAATCGCGTCAACCGAAAATGCTATGGCAAAATATTCCCGGCCTACGAATTTGTTAGTAGTCTAGAACATAAACAAGAATTTTCTAGCCCAAGTAACTTCATGTTGCAAAGTTTTGTGGAGGTACGAATTTTTTAGGGGTTCTTTTTTCCTTTAGGCAATTCTTTTAGGTGACCTCCATTTGCTAAAGGTTTATTCTTTCGGATTTTAGATGTCAGAATTTCTTAGAGAATGAAAATGTGTTCTCGAAAACTTTAGGTGGCCGCTTCACTAAATGATTTGTGATAATATTTATTATTTTTCCATTCCAAACAATTATTTTTTTCCGGATCGTTCTGACTGTATTGATCAGACGAAAACGTACGAATATTTTAGGGGAAACCTTTTAGTCTCCCTTTTCTATATTTTTCTAGGGATTGAAAACAAATTTTCTAGCCAGTATTTCAGAAAACAATTTTCTAGGGACAATTTTTTCAAATCCGAAAGTTTTAGGCTAACTTACTCTCCCGAACAGCTTTTTAACCGAAAACTTCGTTGGGTGCCCTTGATTATTGGTAAATTCTAAGCGGCATGTTGGGAATTGTGCAAACACCAGTGCAAAACACACTGTAATTTTAAATTTCAAATTGTAACCGGGCTTAATTCATAACGTGTTTGAAACGTTATGACTTTGTATTAACTTTGTAGATCAGCCGTATATTTGTCATTTTTAGATACATGTCTTGTTATACGCGGCCGAAACTTGTGATGACGAAAACATATGTTTGAATCGCTGCGGTGAGTCGAGTTCGATATCTGGGGCACGTTTTTTTTGCCAAGCCAGCATCTAGATACGATTTTCGATCTGCTGCTCTACTAGTCTTTGTTGCGCACTTTGCACAAACACGGGAGGATGAACCATCGTTTTCTCGGGCAGAATAACCCAGGCCCTACAAAAGTTCTGCAAGTGGAAGCTTCAACACGCGGCCAGCTTTTCCAGGAATTGAAAATAGATTTTCCGTGGAGACCCGGTTTTCCCAAAAATTACCGTAATAGTTTTAAAAAGAGCAACTGCAAACACGGCAGAAATCGTTATACGAAGATTGTTTTGGTTTTCTGCCTCTTTTTTCTGGTACATTCTTTACCGGAGTCGTCAACAACATCGGGCTTTCCTGACTTTGGCCAGTAATGCTGGTTCGTTTCGAGCGGTAATGGCCGGTATATTTTGGGACTGATCAGGTGGAGCAATGTTACATCGGATTTCACGGAAAGAGGCGGAGCTGACAATGACGACTTGACGAAAAGGGGCGGGACAATGACAACTCGAAAGCATGGATCGTAAAAATAAAAGGGGGCGGTAGTCATTTCCTCTGTGTGATGGCCGCAGTCCCTACATTTCTTCTCCTCTCTCTCGGCCCCATTCTTCCGCTCGCACGCATCCAGGAGGGACTGCTCGCAGTCTAAATAAACCACGAAACCTCACTGGACTTTTACCGTTTCTTTTTCGCTAAAATGTTAACGTTTGATTCCCAGAGGTCCCCCCATGACTCTTGGACATCACTGTAAATAACATTTAAAACAAATCCTTGTGCAACCCTCCCTTTCACAAGATCCTGGATCAGCCGCACGTAAATGCCATAGAGAAAACGGCGAAGATAAATATGAAGCTGTTTGAGTTCAGGAGCTCATTATGTTTGAGTTTAATAATTTTATTAACGTGTGTTAATTTCATCAGCTCTGCTGGATCAGATCATACTCAAGGCCGTGTTACAAACTGACAAACGTACGGGCGTTGAATTACGTAGAATAACTGATTCAAAACGAAGCGTGTGATAGATAACCAGTGAATCATTCATTCGACTTCGTCTGGAAAACAGAATGAGATCGAGCAAAGTCGGAGAATTCGAGACCGGCGGCAAGACTTTGCCAACATTCCTGGGGAGAGGGGGATAGGGGAGCGGTAGGTTTTTACTTCCAAACTTCCTGGAGCAGGGGCTCGGGGGGGGGGGGGGGGGGGTCTAACCCAAAATATATATAGTTGATATTTTCTGGAACCACATAATACAATGCGCCAGTCTTGCTGGTATCCACGAGTTCTCCAGTTGAGAGGCTAAGTATGTAATTTCCTACGTTGTTGCTAAAACGTAACCAAAAGATCACAAATATGGGACTTACGTAATGTATCAATCGTGTATAAGATTGTGGAACGTCTAACCTAATGTTAGAATATAATTATTGATCAATTCGGGTTTTGTCTTAGCTCGATCATGTTTTGTTACGGACCGTGCCCATGTCCCGGTGGTTTGTGAACACAAATGCACGCAAGTTTTCCCCCGGATGCGTGTCTGTGAATACAAGACGCTATTGCAGGTCCCGATGATTCTCTCGCCTCCTCTTTCCAGTTACCAAACAATCGCTTGTGTCTTGAGAGGATGTTATTGAAGGTGTTTGCCTCTTGTTTGTGTATCGGTGTTAAATCGTCAATGGCGGAGTTGGACACTGCGATTCAAAATGAAGGCAAAACTGAGATAATTACCTCTGTAGAACACATTTCTGTTGTGTATGTGTAGCAAATAAAGGTTATCCGTACTTTATTTGCCGTTTTTTATCGTCCCACTGACCCCAAAAAATGATTTTTCTGAAAAGAAACGGGGATACAAAGAGAGAGTACCGACCACGCAAGTCAGTTGAAATATTTTCTTTCAAACGGCTGAATTTCTTCAACACTCGAACCACGACGTATACAGTAGGTTTTAGCCTCCAAGCTGGCATTTTTGTGCTTTCATTTAGGCAGATTCGACTTCAGTGAGCGAACCTTAGCGATGAGAAACGAAAAAAAGGGTGTCCTATTAAAGACGCATTCCTATCAATAACTGTAGGAATTCAATTTAGATCATTGGAGTTGCGCGAAACAACTGAATATACGTTTCCTTGTCAGTTTAAAGTGCATACGAGCCACAAATATTTTATCACTGAAAATCGATTCTACATCAAGTAAATTGTTGAATAGTAAAATATTTATTGGTTTGAGTGTTGCGTCTGAGTTATGAACGTTTATATTTCGAATATGCTAATGCATGACATTAAACGGAATTTACAGTCATTGCATTCCTTGTGAAAGAAACTTACTTCTGATTTAGACCATATACTTGGTAAAATCAGATATTAGCTTCAAATATAACAGATGATTATGAAAGGTCATTTATCTCTTCCAGCAAGTTTTTTGTATAATAAATCATTCCCTGTTTGACGTCGTCATTTGCATATTGGAAATATAAATCTTCCTGACGCAACACTCAAATAAAAAAAAAGAGATTGCAGAAGTGTTTTATCCCGAAATTTGGTTTTTACTATTCCCTTTATTCACCTTTAATTACTTTTGAAATTCAAATCTTCGAAAAATATAATAAGCATAGAGTTTTCTTCAGGCTAACCAGAGTATCAGGCTCTGAAGAAGGGAAGATGGGTATCTTCAAGCCGAACGAAAGATAGCCCGCTGTGCAGACGTATTTTTTCACTCATAAATTCGAAGAAAAAAGTAACGTCTGCTTACCCGAGCGCTTAATTAGTTTCCAATATGCACGCCTCATTTAGTCCATGGGCCAAGACCCAAAAAATGGATTTTCTTACCACTCAGAGGGACAAAGGCTATCATACATTTTTGAAAACCTCCACTCCTCTACTTCATTTTGGTATATGATAGCAATGTCAAATGAGCAGCTTTAATGCTAAAATCACGTGATTAAGTGACGTCATCACTGTCATAAGAAATGAACCAGATCGACTGATGAAGACACTACTATCTTGCATATTTTGAGCTTATTGTCTTTTTAAACATGCTAAATAGCTACAATAAGATAGTATAAGAAAAATCAAATAACAAAATACTAATATTGCTTGGTTTCCATGGCAACCGCTCGTTAAAATTAAACACAACACATAAAATCAATGACTTTCCCAGCAAATTTGATAAGTTGTATTTAATATTCATTCCGTACTACTCTAAGGGACAAGTGCTATCATACATTTTTTAACTCCATACGGCTCTGCTTCATTTGACATATAATAGCAACGTTGAAAGAGCAACTTTAAAGCTTTGATCAATTCATGAACTGACGTCATCAGCATCAAAAATATCCCAATATTATTAAAATTTACAACAAAATGTTGTTTTGTGTACCTCTTAGTACGAATATGCATTTGAAAGGTGCCAGTTACATCAAGAATGATAACGAAAGAGACTTAGAATGGCAAACTAATGTTTTCGTTTGGTTTCCATGGCAACGCGTTGTATAATTGCACATTATATGCCTATAGCTCCTAAATAACTGGTACTTTTTTCACCATTCTATTTAGTATTTTACAGGTAACTCTACCACTGAAATGATAACAGTTATATAACGGAATGCGTTATATTATACATGTATCTACTCTCTTAATCGTCTTAATCTTCGTCGTCAGAGTCATCTGTAAGTGAATCCTCGGTAGATTCAGGCTCACGCCGGTTTGTACAGTCTTGTAGCTTACACAAGTCAGTGCACTGCAGACCGTGGGCAAGACAGGTACAGCTCGGCAACTTGCAGATTCTCTTGCATTGGCAGGATAGGAGCTCAAGTACAGCCTTGGGTGCCGGTTCCCCACTCATCCAGTCAATGCTTAACTTGCCATTCTCTAGACTCCATCCAGATCCAACGAGCGAAGGGACCTGAGTACAGCCCTGAAGACTTCTGCGCCATATTGCTGTCTGATAGTTTGAACTAGCGGAATGCTTTCGCAGAGTGTCCTCGCATGGTGGAAGCTGGTTCGATAGCGCAGCTCGTTAACATCCTTGGTCCCCGGGTGTGAGGAGTACATCATAAAGGTGAACTCTTGAAGCCTCGTGAATAGCTCATCAAAATTTCGCTTCACCAGCTTTAATGCAGTTAGCGTCACGTCAGTGCCTTTTCTGGAAAAGGAAAACTATCACACCCAGTGAAAGCATGCAATCCTGGAAGACATTTACATAGCTCCGAACCATGAGGTTGGACAACAGTTGTAATGTTGATGTACCTTGTACGAGTCTGTGTACCACATTTCAAATACATAGTAGATGGAACAAAGCACTTGAAAGCAAGACAGAGTACAAAAACTCGGGGGATGGGGGGTTCTTCAAGGTAAAAAGGGTAGGGGTGACCGTCGGAAAAACTCGAAAAATACCCTAAAAATAACAAACCGTGAAACATTTCCCACCCTAAAATATGCCTCATGGTCTAAAAATCACCCTAAAAATGGATTTCGCTTGACCAACCCCTAAAAATACCGGATCGCCGATTTCAAACCCTAAAAAATACGACGATCACACCCCTACAAGCCGAATATAGGAAGAACCCCCCCGGGACAAAAACATTGGTTATCTTCTGATGATATCACAACGGCGCTGTAGCCATTACCAGTGCTATACATGAGAGGCGTGAAGCAGAAGTCTGGTGTCCGCTTCCTCTTGCGTATGCTGAAGATCTTCTTATACTTAAGTTCTTCACTGAGGGTAACGACACCGTCTGCTGAAATCTCAACATAATTTCCCTCGGTCGTGGTGTAAAGCGTTTTTCCTACTAGCCTTCATCTGAACCTCTCATTCTGCCATTCTTCGGTGACAAATCTAACGAATTGCTTCTTATTTTTAGGGTTTGAAAAAAAACTTCCTGTACTCTATTATCTGGTTGTATATTTCTGTATTCGTTTCTGTCTCACCTCCTCTCTTCTCTCTTTCCATATTCTTGATCAATGTCTCTCGATAAACATCAAAGACAACATCTATCCGGTTACTTGTTGCTCCTTGCAAGACCATAGCCATCAATGCATCTGCCATTTCAGAAAACGTCTTCTGGTCTCCTTTGAGCCTTTGGGCCATTTCACCAATGCTGCATGTCGATGGTTGTGGCATAACTTCAACTGCTGGGACATCCTTCTGGAGTTCGTTCGCTAGTGTAGACTTGTTAGTCTTCTTATCTTGTCGTGAAATTTTACCTTCGCTGGATTCGACTCTATCCTTTGCTTGCTAAAGGAACGGTACGCTCTTTCGCCAATATCTTTGGCCTGAAGTAGATCACGTTCAATCTGTTCGGTGGCCACCCTGCCTGTGGATTAGCCTGGTTTTCAGACGGTACGAGGTCGTCCTCTCACTTCCGGGGAGGAAGTGAGCGGACAACCTCGTACGGTCTGAAAATCAGGCTACCTGTGGATAAGCAAACAAGATCTTGTTCGATTTCAAATGGATTTATCCAGCTATCCCACGTTGACAGTAATACTGCACATCTGCTTCATCTCTGGAGATCCGGCTCTTCTGGAGATCATCGTGCTGACAGCTTGATTTGTTCAGATGAAGCATGTCCTTTAAATTCCTCAAGAAAATGCTTCTATATTCCGCTACTATAGTGCCTCGGGGTTTGCGTGTATTTATTTACCGTTTCCTCGCATGCTTGGTCTACAGGTATTTTTCCAAAAGGTTACCTTTCTCTATCTGCACAGCAAATCAATTAACCTGCAGACTTCAAATAGTCGAGAACATCGGGGTGTTCGTCTCCGATATGGGCCATTTATGATATATACGACGAAGTTATGTGACCATTTCAGCCCAATTCTAATATTCTAATGTCCTGAAAGACATGGTTAACAAAACTACACAGCAGGTATTGCCATGCAGCAAGCAAAATTTAAGAGTGGTCATGAGAGTGACACAGAGGAGTCCATGATACATATTTTTGTTGAGTGTTCTCATTCAGCTACTTGAATACAGTTCATGAATCGATCCGAGTTCTGGAGTTGTATATTGTTCATAATTTTAAGAACTCCTGAACTGACTCTGCAGCTTCAAAAGTCCAAAGTTTAAGTACCTTGTTCTAAATCGATTAGTGTACGTTCGATTGACCGTATTCCGGAATAGAAATACACAGAATGACCATGCACTACAAATCGATTATATCGGGATGTTTTCGCCACTGGAATACTATGTATCCTGAATATCATATGTCATATAATAAGAATACACAGAATGACCATGCACTACAAATCGATTATATCGGGATGTTTTCGCCACTGGAATACTATGTATCCTGAATATCATATGTCGGCAAGCATTTGTAGGTTACAGTGCAATATATGCCTGAACCCCGGGGGGGGGGGACTCCCTTATGTGAGGGGTACATGGATGCTCGTCGTACCTTTTAGGGGTCAAAATCAGGAGTTTGGTACCACTTAGGGTATCCACCATCAAACACAGACATTTCTATGTAAAGCGGTACCTTTTAGGGGTCGGGTGTCAATTGAACAAAAAAGCTGTTATCAATTTACATTTTTATTATCTTTTAGGGGTCAAAATAAGCTTGAGCCACGCCCAGTTTAGTACCTCTTAGGGGTCAAATCGAAAATGTCCGACGAGCATCCCTACCCCTTTTATATGGGAGTCACCCCCCCTCCCCCCCCCCCCCCCCCCCCCCCCCGGGGCCTGAACCAGTGTTATACTATTCTTATTCCTGAATACAGTCAATCGAACGCGCCCTTTGTGTCAAGATGTAGACTGATATCAAGATATAGACCACGATGCATGCGAAACAAAAGAGATAAGACTAAAGTGAAATTTGAATGATAAACTAAAAGTTTCAAAGTGCCCGTACGATCAAATTTTGACATATCAATGTTTTTTGCATATTATTTATTTATTTTTAATTTAAACATATTAACTACATTTTCTCCAAGAGCATAGGGCTCATCGAGGGAGATCATGCTTGTTTACAGCCACACTAAGCAATGTAATGTAGAGAAAGAAAAATATAAGGAAAACAAATTACATCATAATTGCATACTAAGAAAACATATATATATCAGGATTTTACCAGTAAACTCTCCTAAAATTTTGTGGTTTAACATGCCCATTTGGGAACATCTTTTACTATTTCGGATATTTCTAATACTGATTGACCTATTGACACTGAAAAAGTGGCAAATCGAAATGGTACATTTTCGTCGTAGTGGTACCGTTTAAATGCACTTGTTATTGCCGAGTAAATAAAGCTGGTTAGATATAATTGTAGGCTTTTTTCCACTGCTTAGCAACAGCTGAATGACCCATCCATTTTAAAAAGAATGACTGAAATGAAAGTGAGGCGTAAGATTTCTGAATTTTCTCGATTGTAACCGCCATTTCTAGTAATCCGAGATTACACGGCTTTTAATCGCGTCACAAGTCGGACATAAAGACTGAAGTTCTCAACGTAAATAAGCATTTGGCGGCTGGTGTTTCACCAATACATTTAATTTCAAGCCTACATAATGAAAGTGCGAAATACAAATCAGTTCAAAGATCTTGAAGCCATATGGCAGTCAAGACCAGAGAAAGTAATCAAATGAAAGAGGGAAATTTCGACAAAATTCAGACGACAAACATATTGCAGCTGACATGTCGAGCGTTGCTCTTTGTCAGAGCGAAAACATAAGTTTATTTTTTTCACAAACTAGATATCCATTTCGTCTAGATTGTACCTGTTCGCTTGGGTTTCACGTTCCAATTAGACTTCGAGCTCGGCGTGGTTTTTATCGGTAGAATAGTAATTAATTGTGGTAGCATAAACCATGATCTTTCCACCTCCCTTGTCAGCAAGAAAACACCGCCATATTAACCCAGCCGCTGTCTATTGGCGAACTCGCCATCTGATTGGCTAGCCCGCAGTCGCCGTCTATAGATCGATAGTCGACCGTGCGCGCGTTATAGACAAGTGCTTTTTGAGAGTTTTTTTCACAGTTTTCTCGATCGCTAAGTTGATAGAACGATGGCTTGGTTATACTAAAACAATTAGACTTCTCGCTCTTGGTTTCTATAAACTTTGATAGTATCTGCCGATAGAACCTCGTGCTCGCACAGTCTAATTGTTAATTAGGCCAAGGCTGGGTAGCCAATCAAATAGAGTTTGTAGAGAGTCCATAACTGTAGATATTGTAGGAGAAATCGACTCGTGTAACATGGCTGTGATTGCTGAAAAATGCTGCGTTTTCTACTTACTACCGTCTGTAAATAAACCTTCGTGTTCAAAGCTAAGGCAGTTATAAGACTAATCAAGATGACATGCTGTGAAATGAAATGAATAAATTGAGAACTTTGTGTTTTTTTTGGCTGCGTGGGCACAATATCCGATATTGAATAATTTGAATTGAATTTTTAGTAAAAAAGAGTGAAATTTCGACACCATTTCTAGTCTAGCCCTGTATAAGTAGCAGGGTTGACGTGAAGTAGATTATGCGCTGTGGATGTGATGTCCGTATTGCGCTTACTATCTCAGCATTACTGAACTGTGAACTGTTACCTGATCTGAAATTTCTGATCCGAGATTCAGTCGAAATTTGGTAGCTTTTCATATTCTTGAGTTGCAATCATAAGGATATAAAATCAGAAAAGCTTATCAGCCATGTCGATTGGGGTAGCAGAAGTAGCTAATGTGATATTCAGTTTGCTTAATACATAGAGGACACGCAAAGTCAGCTGTGTAAAACTGACTCGTAAAGATTCTCAGCGGTATTATTTTATCGAGCCTAAAAGGCGAGAAAAAAAATTAAAATATGACGAATTCAAATTCCCAGCCATATTATACATCCGTTCGTTAATATATAGTTCTACTCACTGCTATGAAAGTTGCTGTTCCCGACCTCTTAAAACATTCCTTGGGATTTAATCGATCAGAAACTATTCGATAAAAGCGGTATAAATTATTTCAAAACTCTGTTGAATCCATGGATCTTAGGTAAGGTGAGTGGTGCTAATTTACATAGGCACCAATCAAGTATAATCCCGTGCGTGGTCGTTTGCGTGGCGCAGTGGTTAAAGGTGAACTGAACCCTAAAATCAACTTTTAGCTCAATGAGTAGATCTAAACATGAAAAGACTCTTACCTAAATTTATTTTACTGTGTTTTGCGTCAAAGGAAAGAAAATCTGCAAATCTTCCTCCCAACCGCCGCTAAGTACAGACGGCTCAATTCCTGTAATCTGTGACGTACGATACGGGGAATAAATTAGTTTTGTCATGTTGTTTTCGGCTTTGAATATATAGATGGACTAACGACTCATAATTGCGCACTATTGTGCTTTCTTTGTGCTGAAGGTGTGGTAGTTTTTTTGGTATGCATGACGGTACGATACGGGGAAAAAAGCACTAAATTGACCTGCCACACAAACTAGCTTTATCAGCGGAGAATCGGCTATTTTTCGACCTTCAAAAGGTATTTCCTCTTTTTAGACCTGCACCACAAAGAAATCAAATAGCGGAACTTATTTCTCTTGAATACAAGTTCGTATAGTCGTCGGATCGATCTAGGGTTCAGTTTTCCTTTAAGATATTCGCTTTCTACGCGATGGGTCAAGAGTTCGAGTTCCATGAGTAGGACCGACAAAACAATTTCTCTCGTTTATCTTCTTTTCTTAGTTACCTGTCAACTCTAACCAAAAATTAGTCCTAAAACCTCGTCGTTTACCTGGGAACATATGTGTACTGACCGGTTAGGGTGTCCTTTGTGGTCGGTTACTCCGCGGTTTAGGGTTGGTGTCAGTTTGTGTTTTCAGACCCAAAGGCGGTTTGACTTCTATGTTCGCCATCTTGCAAAGCTTAGTACCCTGGCAATCTCATGTAAATACTGCTGAAATGATAGCAGGCTCTGATGTTACTTGTAGAGCGGGAAAATTGGAATTATAAAAGTAAAACATCGGGAGAAGATGTCTGACCGTTTATTTGTATACGAGAAATAAGATTTGAAGATAAAGGTTGCTAAACCATATATTAGCAAACAACACATTTCTGAAGTGCACACTGCTCCAAGCATTTAATAACGGTAATCAACTCTTTCTCCCCTTCTTTCTACTCGGTCCGCCATCTTGGAAATACCAAACTGAGCATGCGCTCTAGTGACTGGCGAAAGCCGCAGTACATTTATACGCAGGCTCAGAAATTACCTAGATTTCTGGTAATAAAACGTGAGCAGAATCAAGCAAAATTCTTAAAAGATATGACGTTTTGGTTCAACACGCAGAGTGGCGTCGATCGAGACACCTTGAAGTGAACCTAACCCTTGCTGCAATGTTCATACCTATACTATGAACCTCCGAAACGTTTGGAGTATTTCTTTGAAGAAAGTTTTGGCTTACAGAGAATACTATCTGTTCTACGCTTGTTTGAAATCGTGAAAATTCATTAATGGTTCCCCATTACACAAGTAGAATTTCAGTTATTAAAACTCCCATACTATTTTTTGGCAGATGTAGGATTAAATAACTTGTACATAGAATGTAGAAAGATAGTTTTGACGCGTAGGAAGAATTAATCCTTCGCCGTTTGTCTTATTTTCTAAAAAAAAACACTTTTATTCTATAAACTACAGTGTTTTACAAGGATTTCCAGCACTGAAAAACATCATATCTGAACACACGTAAAAATACGATAATTTTACGTGTGTGGTGATATCGCCTCTCAGCCAATCAGCGATGTCCACGTCACGCGCTTACCCTTGCTTCGAACAACCGGGCCCAGATCCAAGTATTATTTATAAAATGAATAAAATATTACATGGACGATAGGAGATATGGACTTTATCTTCTCGTGTTCAACTCGATATCTCGCGAGTTCGCTGCACTCACTCGCGAGATATCGAGTTGAACACCCGAAGATAAATTACATATCTCCGCATGCCCATGTATTACATGTTAGTCAGTGATAGCAAAATCGTAAAAATGGTATCACATTGCCTTCAGTGGGGATATCACTTCACAGACCAAAACCTATATTGTCAGATGTGCACTTTTTTTACCCCTAATATTCCTAAGATGTGAAAAACATTAATTTTCAAAAACACCATCCTGACAGTGTCACAGTATGATGGCATAATTTTAGAAAAGGCAGTGAAGTATATGGTGCCACATGTCTTACCGAGACCTAATATCATTAATTCTTAATAAAATGATTTAAACATTTTCTCTTGAGACAGCACGAGATGAACGATTATATACATGTTTGCTCCTGTAATCTCGATTATTTTTTATTAATTTCACATGCACTTTAAAGTGCCGCCTGCTTTGATAAAACGTTGTCTTCAAGCAATTATTGGATGAGGTTAAGCCGCATGGCATCGAACATTATCAAGACAGAGGTGTGCCGAAGCCGAAGCCTGATAACACAGACCGAGGTCTTTATAATTTTCGCTAGCATGCGAAAACCGAATACAATAATTGTTTTATTATACATTTTTAGCAAACGTTTTAGCAAAAAGAAAGCTTGCGAAAACGAAGCTAAATGAAACGCTGTCAATTTGGTTTGTGATGCAGGTTGGCGCAGTGATAAAACACTCGCCTCTCATCGCTGCGGTCCCCGCGGATTCGATTCCCGGCTCGGGCACCATATGTGAGTTAGGTTTGTTGTTGATTACTTATCTGCATTCGAGGATTTTTCTCCGGGTTCTTCGGTTTTCCTCCCTCCGTAAAATCAACCGTGAGTAAGTGTAGTGTGTCCAAAATAGTTACTGTAGTAGGGAGTGTGTGAGGAGTAAAAGCAGGCCCCCACCAGCTTTAAGCTGTAATACACAGCCTGCTATAACAAATATTGTTTCTTATTCGGGCTATAAATTGCTATATATACATGTTTAGGGGAAAGGAAAGACAGGAAACATAGCTGAGAGCTTGAAATAGCAAAATGGACCAAAAAGCGAAATAATTTCTCTGCTGACTTTCTAGCATAAAATGGTCGTACTTGCTTATCTACAAATAGTAGTGTACGCATGCGCAGTAAATGCTATAGCCAGCTCTCTAGCTGTGTGTTCTCAGCCAATTAGAATTGAGAAAGTGAGTAAAATGTATAATAAATATAAGGTTATTACTCGGAGAGTTGTGTAAATTGATGAGTAAGACTAGGCCCTTTACAGGACCTGATCACATAATAATAATAATAATAATGGCCACATTTATATAGCGCCATATCAACCACAGTTTCATGGCGCTTTACACATGACTGACATATCCCGTCAGTGAATTATTTCGGACTGCTTCACGGCGCTAATAGCTGCCACGCAGTTTACAATGTTGAGTGTGGTTATAGTGCAATGGCCAGGCTGCTGTACCGGGTGACAATCCCCTACATGAACTTTTTAGCATGTCAATCAAATAAAATTTGGCGCTAGAACAACATGGATGCCAGAAATGGAAAGAGCAAGCCAAAATTAGTATAAAGCCCAAGGTTTAGGTTCGTATCTTTAAAACTGAAGTAATGGAAAACTCTATAATTTAACAGAGTTTAGGAGGCTGACTGGCAAGCCGTGCCAATCAGCCTCACAAACTGTTAAATTATAGAGTTTTCAAAAAATTGCCATTTCTTCAGTTTTAAAAATATGAACCTAAAACTTGCGCTGTTTACTAATTTTGGCCAGTGCTATTTCCATTTCTGGCATCCATGTTGTTCTAGCGCCAATTTTGTTTTGATTGACAGGCTAAAAAGTTCACGTTACCAGGTTCTGCAAAAGGACCAGTCCTATTCACAACCGGCATATTACGCAAAGTTTCCGTGCAAGAAATTGTTTATTATTCAGTTTGACACAAAGTTACATTAATTAGAACAAATCTAATGGTCGTTGTTAATACAGATATTTTAAAAAGGGTCTGACCTTAGACAAGACTTAATTCACAGATAGAATTGGAATTTAGCGTGTTGGCTTTTGTGGAGGGAGGAAAACCGGAGAACCCGGAAAAAAACCCTTGGAGCAAGGGCGAGATACCAACAAACCCAACTCACATATGGCGCCACGTCCGGGGATCGAACCTGGGACACAGAGGTGAGAGGCGAAGCGCTTAACCACTGCGCCAACCCGGCTCCCCGAAAGTGCAAGAAAGACTTAATTCGCAATGATGAAGAGTCTTTCAAATATGAAAGATCTCCCACTAGCGTTGTGATTGGTCGGAACTGTTTTTAAGGTACTTGTAACCCCTTTTGCAATTTTCATACCTATGAACCTTTGAAAGGTTTGAGCACTTCTGCGAAGAAATATTTGGTTTACAGAGAATACTCTATGTTCTACGCTTGTTTGTAATGGTGAAAATTGACTTTTCCTGACCCATGACCGCGTAAGTAAAAGCTTGGATCGATTCCTGGGGTGATGTCATCTTATTAATGCATTATTCTCAACATCGATATATATAGAATATACACAGTCTGGGTTGTTGGTAAAGAAAAAAGTCATTTTAGACAAAATGCGAAGTATTTATTCAAATTATTGCAAAGTCGAATTAATTAGATGACGTGATCGACCCAGACTTTTCCTTACGCGGTCATGGGTCAGGAAAGGTCAATTTTCACCATTTCAAACAAGTGTAGAACATAGAGTATTCTCTGTAAACCAAGAACCTCTTCACAGAAGTACTCAACCTTTCAAAGTTACAAAACATTGCACAAGGGATTAGAAGCACTAATAATAACTTTATTTCAGTGTCAATATGTTTAGCTATTCAGCTAATGGGGAACACTGTAACAAAATATAGAGTAAAATAAGATACAAAAAGGAAAAATGTATCCTACCTAGAGTTATGTACAATTTTAAAATCTACTATAACTATAATTAAATCTATTATAAAATCTAATAATTAATATGCACTGAAGAGCTGATTATTTCATGAGCTGCATCATTTGCAGTAGTAAGAATTATTATCTAACAAGCTTGATATATCGAGTCTAACTTTCTTATGTTACACTTAAACGAATTTAGACTGGACACAGTCCTAAGACTAGGCCTATGCTTTGTCCATATAAACGGCCCTAAGTATCTAATTGAATGCTTTCCATAACTAACTGTTTCAAATCTAGGTATGTTGAATTCACTACTGACAGGTGTGGCATAAAGCCCCGGTCAAACGGACGCAACATTTTCATGCAACATTGTTGCATGAAAATGTTGCGTCCGTTTGACCATCCTGTTGCACGATGTCGCACGATGTTGCACGATGTTGCATGATGTTGCATGATGTCGCACGATGTTGCATGAAGTTTGAATCTAGTCCAACTTTCGTGCAACATCCACGTAACATTTCTATTGTTGTCTGGGATGTTGCATCATGTTGCGTTCGTTTGACCTCGTGCAACATTGTTGCATCGGAGCATGCGCATTAGTTCAATTTAAAGCACCATTGGCATGGTGCCCAGACCTCTTATCGACAAACCGGGTAAAAACATCCAACATGTTGCAACATGTTGGTGCATGCTAATTCTGCCGTTAGAGGAATCCTGTCTAGCTGCTTTGATTGCAAGCGTCGCCAAGCCACAAGTGGTGAACAAAAGATGGCAGATCTACCAGCAGCCAGAGTTATTCCCGATAATCCCCCTTTCACTTGTACTGGAGTGGACTACTTTGGCCCTTTCTACGTACGTCTCAAGAGAAGCCTGGTCAAGCGATATGGGGTAATCTTCACGTGTTTGGCTGTACGTGCAGTACACATAGAAGTCTCACATTCCCTTGATGCAGATTCGTTCATCCTTGCTTTAAGACGATTTATCGCACGCAGAGGTCAGGTCAAGGAAATGTACTCAGACAACGGCACCAACTTTGTTGGAGGTGAAAGAGAATTGCGTATAGCCCTGAAGGAGTGGAATCAAGTTCAGATTCACGATTTTCTCTTACAAAGAGAAATCAAGTGGTTTTTCAATCCACCCTATGCATCACATTTTGGAGGATCCTGGGAGCGATGTATTAGGACAATTCCTAAGATCCTGACCGCCCTAGCAAAGGAACAAGTTCTAGATGACGAAGGTTTTTCGACTCTGATGTCCGAAGTAGAGGCTATAATCAATGGACGACCTTTGACAAAGGTCTCTAGCGATCCTACAGACGAAGAACCTCTAACACCCAATCACTTGCTTCTCCTAAATCAAGAACCTGCCCTTCCGCCTGGACTCTTTGACAAGAATGAGATTTACTCGAGAAAGAGATGGCGTCAGGTCCAGTATATGGCCAACGTGTTCTGGAGGAGATGGACAAGAGAATATCTCCCTGCTTTGCAAGAGAGAGACAAGTGGAAATACCCAAAGAGGAACTTTGCTGTAGATGATGTCGTGTTGATGGTCGACGACTCTTCTCCACGGAATTCCTGGCCAATCGGCAGAGTCACCCAAGTGTACCCCGACAAGAAAGGCTTCGTGAGACAAGCAAGAATCAAGACAAGATCAGGAACATTTAACAGGCCAATTGCTAAATTGTGCTTACTAGAATCAGCCGCAATTTGAACATTTAGAGCTAGACAGATTTCAGACATTTATTGCATGCTTCATATGTCGGTTTCGCATCTTTCTATAGATGGTAAAATACTGTGTATTTTAGGGGCCGGAATGTAGATGCGTAAAAAATGTCTATTAATGTCTTGTTATTTTAGGTTATGTAACGTACTTTTGTTATCTCCGCACGTGTTACGTAACTGTTAGTTAAGTTTTTTCCACCGCTAGCTCTTTGTTTATATGTAAATTCTCGTAGTTTTTTCTCTAGACTTGGATTTTGCTTTTCATTCTGCTCATGAGATTGAAGTGTAACGTTGGTTTATTTTGTCTCGCATCCGCACAGTTTGTCTCGTAAGTACCTTATATTACGTGATTTAAGTCGTTCTAGTTTTCTTGCTGAGTTTGTACTTTGTTTTTTCTTAGAAACCGCCGCCGTCTGCCGGTCGTAGAATTTATTGTATTTTGTTGCCGATCGTCTGGCTCGGCGCGTTTGAGAATCCTGTAATAAACTACCAGTGTATACGTAAATGGGGAGCCATCCACGGTGGTATAGTGGTGAGTATCCCCGCCTGTCACGCGGGAGACCGGGGTTCGATTCCCCGCCGGGGAGCCATCCTCGGTAGTATAGTGGTAAGTATCCCCGCCTGTCACGCGGGAGACCGGGGTTCGATTCCCCGCCGGGGAGCCAACTTCACGTGGAAGAGCCCTGGCCGTATTGACTACGAAACGCAACAAGATATCAGAGTTTATGGAGGATCCACGTAATATATATGTCGTACGCACCGAGTTGATGAACCTGAGGGAATGTTTCTTAAAGTTCAATGAAGTGCACGAGTCTTACCATGTTGAACTAACGGACGAAAGTCTGGAGAAAGGTGAATCAGTCGAGTACTACATAAAAGTCGAGCAGAGTATAATGGGTTTCTTCGGTAGAGTAAACGAATGGCTAACAAATACCGAGAATACTTTCCACCGCTAGCTCTTTGTTTATATGTAAATTCTCGTAGTTTTTTCTCTAGACTTGGATTTTGCTTTTCATTCTGCTCATGAGATTGAAGTGTAACGTTGGTTTATTTTGTCTCGCATCCGCACAGTTTGTCTCGTAAGTACCTTATATTACGTGATTTAAGTCGTTCTAGTTTTCTTGCTGAGTTTGTACTTTGTTTTTTCTTAGAAACCGCCGCCGTCTGCCGGTCGTAGAATTTATTGTATTTTGTTGCCGATCGTCTGGCTCGGCGCGTTTGAGAATCCTGTAATAAACTACCAGTGTATACGTAAATGGTTGAGACTACAATTAGTTTCAGACAAACTTCAGAATGACCGAGAATCAGCAGAATACCGAAAATCCAACCGGCGAAAGACGTCAACGACCAAACGTGATTTTCGATGGAGCCAGAGGAGAATTAATTCGCAGCCTGAAGACTTCACGTGGAAGAGCCCTGGCCGTATTGACTACGAAACGCAACAAGATATCAGAGTTTATGGAGGATCCACGTAATATATATGTCGTACGCACCGAGTTGATGAACCTGAGGGAATGTTTCTTAAAGTTCAATGAAGTGCACGAGTCTTACCATGTTGAACTAACGGACGAAAGTCTGGAGAAAGGTGAATCAGTCGAGTACTACATAAAAGTCGAGCAGAGTATAATGGGTTTCTTCGGTAGAGTAAACGAATGGCTAACAAATACCGAGAATACTTTCCAGCCAAGTGAAGTTGAGCCCGGTGATAGTGTCTCACAAGTTAGCTCTAGAAAAAAGTCAAGCAGCCGAGTGTCCAAAAGTAGCTCCGTTATATCAGAAGCAAGGCTAATAGAAACAGCAAAACTCGTGGAACTTCAAGTCAGAGCCGCGTCATTGAAACAATGGCAAACGTTACAAGAGGAAGAAATGAAGTTGAAACAGGAACAGTTTAAGTTTCAACAGTCTGACGACTTGCGAAAGGAGGTTAGAGTGTTAGAGTGTGAAGTTCTCTACCAGTTTCCTTCACTGTGTTTATCGCTTGATCTCGTTTGTGTTTGTGTAGAAAGGTCAACACGAAGGCAGGCAGGAACGTTACGAGGACGAGGTGAAACGCTTCCAAAAAGATCTTCGTGGCGAGTTGTATGGCAATGCGGAGGAGAAACATCGTCAGAAAGTGATTGACATGAAGGTTAGCGACCGGGGGTGCGGTGAGGGGGGAGGGGGGAGGGGGGAGGGGGGAGGGGGGGAGGGGGTAGCGACCCTGAAATAGAAGACAATCTTATTAAAGGAAACCGCCACTGAAAACCAATATTCGCTCTGAAATGTTGCTTTGTATGTCTCCTGTAAATTGTACACCAGATGTCACTTATGGACATATTTCCTGTCCATAAATCTCATTTGAATTTCCCGCGTGCCGCCATCTTGGATGTTATGACGTCACGCGGTTGCCTGTATTGTTACACAACAAAAGAGCTATTGTTTTCTGATAGGGACAACCGTGTGACATCATAAGATCTAATATGACGGCGCGCGGGAAATTCAAATGAGTTTTATGGACGGGAAATATGTCCATAAGTGATATCTAGTGCACAATGTGCAGGAGACAAACATAGAGCAGGTTTCGTATTAGTGCGATTTGCAAACTACGGCATGTCCGCAGCCTGCATGTACGTGACGGTACTGCATGTACCGCATTTCTCTACCGTATTTCTGTAATTTGATTGGATCAGCAGGAGAAAAACAATAGGGACACCATTTCAATGTCACGGCATGCCGTACAGTAGTCGTGCTGTAGTTTGTCCCACTCGTAGGAAATCTAGTAAAGCTAACGTGTGCAGTATCTCACATTGTTCTTTGCTGTCCATCTTATTTCAGACGACAAAGATGGCCGGTACCGACCTTGAGAAATACTACAAAGCCTTAGATAGGTAACTACAATCCCTCTTTGTCCGTTCTTTTTCTTTCTTAATTATTTATTCTGTTTTACCACTCGAGGAGAACCTCGGCAGGTTTAGAGCCCCTCTGTGGAGGTCTACGAGTTAACGTACCTATCCAAGAACACATGAAAGTATAACCACTTGCTGTTCAAGAACGAGATTGTTTCACAAAAAGCAGCACCTTGTACTCCGTTATTTTAAGACCCTGAGTGTTGGTCCGGCCAGGGTTTTGAACCCTCGACCTCCCGTACAACAGTATATACTTCATGGTAGTTGTTCGTTCCCTACGCCCAAAGCCTTTACATCCACCAAAGAGAAGAATATTCCAATACTCTAAAGGGAACTTTACTGAACTTGTTGCTGATCTATCTAAATTTAGTGACTCTTTTCTTGGTACCATCCAAGAAAAGAGCATCCAAGAAAATTGGGATTTGTTCAAGAATAAGCTCCATTCCCTAATAGATTTATATATTCCAAGTAAGTTATCCTCTACTCGTTATAACCTTCCATGGTATAACCGTAACCTAAGGAACCTAAATAAGAAAGTACAAAAGCTATATAATATACAAAAACGCTCTCATTCCGATTCTGATAAAGCTAGATTTAGGCAGATGAGAAAAACCTATAAAAATAACCTTAACAGATCTTATTGGGAGTATATTAATGACCTACTTGATTCCTCATTTGATGATCAACCCAAAAAATTCTGGAGATTTGTTAAGGGTAAACGACAAGACAATATTGGAATTCCCCCACTTAAACACAATAATTTTCTAGTTTCTGATAGCTCTGGTAAATCAAATGTTCTTAATAACTTTTTTAAATCTGTTTTTACACATGAAGATACTGCCAATATGCCTAAATTGAAATTACCTACTTCCTATCCAGATATTAGTCCAATAAGAATTTCAGCAAAAGGTGTACAAAAACTTTTGGACTCACTTAAAGTAGATAAGGCATCAGGCCCAGATGATATTCCTGCTCGGATCCTAAAAGAAACCTCTTCTGTTATTGCACCTATTCTTACAGCTATTTTTCAACAATCTTTAAATGAAGGTGTGTTACCAAATGATTGGACACGTGCGAATGTGGTTCCAGTATTTAAGAAGGGCAAGAAACATGACCCTAGTAATTATAGACCTATATCATTAACTTCTATTTCCTGTAAAATCTTAGAACATATTATATGTACTAACATTTGGGCTCACCTTGAGAAGAACAATATCTTATCTGATTTCCAGCATGGTTTTAGAAAACGTAGGAGCTGCGAAACCCAATTAATTACTGTTTTGCATGATTTAGCTAGTGGAGTAAATCAAGGTAAACAGATTGATGCTTTCATTCTAGACTTCTCTAAAGCATTTGATAAGGTACCGCACAAGAGAACTATTGTACAAATTGAATGAGTACGGAATTAGTGGTGATCTCCAATTATGGATTAGAGCTTTTTTAACTAGAAGAATGCAGAGAGTGCTTTTGGAAGGAACTGGTTCTTCCTATAAATAATGTCACCTCTGGTGTACTTCAAGGAACCGTGTTAGGACCACTATTGTTCCTATTATTCATAAATGATTTGCCCACCTCAATTTTGTCAAGTATAAGATTGTTTGCTGATGATTGCTGATGGAAACATTCTCCAACAAGATCTAAATACCTTATCTAGGTGGGAAAAAGATTGGTTAATGTGTTTTAATGTAAACAAGTGCCATACTATGAGCTTTTCTTCCAAAAATGCTACCAACAATCATGATCCACATGTATATTATTTAAACAATCAACCCTTAGAAAAAGTTCACCATCATCCTTATCTTGGTATCATGCTATCAAGTGATCTTAAATGGAGTGAACATATAGCACATGTAACCACTAAAGCCAAACAAACCTTGGGTGTCATAAGACGTAATTTTAGACATACATCTAAACAATGCAAATCTAGATTATATACTAGTATCATTAGACCCCAATTGGAATATGCAAATACTGTTTGGTACCCTTATCTTGAGAAAGACAAGTATAAATTGAATATGATTCAAAGATCTGCAGCCAGACTATGCTGTAACGATTATTCTAGGAATCCTGGATGCGTAACCCAAATGCGGTTAGGTGAACTAAAATGGCCTTCAATCATAAGTCAAAACAAAGTAGCTCGTCTATGTATGTTTCATCGTATATACTACAACTCAATTGATCTAGATAAGACATTATATTTAACTCATATAAAGAGAGTTACAAGAGGCTGCCATGCAAATTCTTTAAATAGACCTCACTCAAATTGTAAAGTCCATGAGTTTAGTTTCTTTCCCTGGACTATTAAACAATGGAATAATTTGCCAAGTTTAAGATAGCTCTAAAGGAACACCTTATTGCCTCTGGCGAGTGGTTTTAATACCAATTATTTCTTTTATTTTTAACTTAAGCAGACTTATTACTGCATTTACATATTAGACCTTATTATTGTTATTATTTTATATTCATTTATTATCTAAGATTATTATTATATTTATAGTTTAAGCAGACTTATTACTGCATTTACATATTAGACCTACTAGATTCATATTGTAATTATTATACTTTAGCTTGATACTGACGTGATGCGGATATGCCGCTTTGTTAGTTAATAAACCAGAACCAGAACCACAGCGGTATTTTTTAATTTGAAACAGCTTTACTCTTTTCGTCGCCTTTGCATTCCCTTTCCCGTACCTCCTTTTACCTTTCTCGTCCCTACTCTTATTCTTGCCTTAACTCCTGTTCTCGTTTCTGTACCGAAACAAACGTCTTTGTAGTTATAAAGTTCAATAAAGTTGGATACAAAAGCTTTTCTCGACACAGCAGACATATCATGAATATAACGAACATTTTACTAACTGTAGGGCGATTATGAAGTACCACAGCCTCAAGATGGCGGAGATTAACAAAATAATCAAAGAGTACTGGATAAACACATACAAGGGCCATGGTAAGTCCGCAGAGTAAGCCACTTACGCCATGGATCGAGAACTTGTTTCTTGGCGCCAGCTTTAGCTTTATACGTTTCTTCCACACGAATACGTTCTCAAATGTTTGCATTGTCATTCCACTGAGAACCGAATATTGCGTCCGTGATAGTTTTCAGATCGTTTTGCCCATCCACACGAAAACAATACAAGCGCCTAACATGCATTCAACCCTACACTGCGCATGTCTAGAAAGCTTGCGCCCGCGAACCCTGGGACCAATCCTTCACTGTCCACACGAAAGCGATGCAAACGACTAACATGCATTCAACGCTACACTGCGCATGTCAATCCTTCACTGTCCACACGAAAGCGATACAAACGACTAACATGCATTCAACGCTACACTGCGCATGTCAATCCTTCACTGTCCACACGAAAGCGATACAAACGACTAACATGCATTCAACGCTACACTGCGCATGTCAATCCTTCACTGTCCACACGAAAGCGATACAAACGACTAAAATGTATTCAACGCTACACTGCGCATGTCAATCCTTCACTGTCCACACGAAAGCGATACAAACGACTAACATGCATTCAACGCTACACTGCGCATGTCAATCCTTCACTGTCCACACGAAAGCGATACAAACGACTAACATGCATTCAACGCTACACTGCGCATGTCAATCCTTCATTGTCCACACGAAAGCGATACAAACGACTAACATGCATTCAACCCTACACTGCGCATGTCTAGAAAGCTTGCGCCCGCGAACCCTGGGACCAATACTTCACTGTCCACACGAAAGCGATACAAACGACTAACATGCATTCAACGCTACACTGCGCATGTCAATCCTTCACAGTCCACACGAAAGCGATACAAACGACTAACATGCATTCAACGCTACACTGCGCATGTCAATCCTTCACAGTCCACACGAAAGCGATACAAACGACTAACATGCATTCAACGCTACACTGCGCATGTCAATCCTTCACAGTCCACACGAAAGCGATACAAACGACTAACATGCATTCAACGCTACACTGCGCATGTCAATCCTTCATTGTCCACACGAAAGCGATACAAACGACTAACATGCATTCAACCCTACACTGCGCATGTCTAGAAAGCTTGCGCCCGCGAACCCTGGGACCAATACTTCACTGTCCACACGAAAGCGATACAAACGACTAACATGCATTCAACGCTACACTGCGCATGTCAATCCTTCACAGTCCACACGAAAGCGATACAAACGACTAACATGCATGCAACGCTACACTGCGCATGTCAATCCTTCACAGTCCACACGAAAGCGATACAAACGACTAACATGCATGCAACGCTACACTGCGCATGTCAATCCTTCACAGTCCACACGAAAGCGATACAAACGACTAACATGCATTCAACGCTACACTGCGCATGTCAATACTTCAGTCCACACGAAAGCGATACAAACGACTAACATGCATTCAACGCTACACTGCGCATGTCAATCCTTCACAGTCCACACGAAAGCGATACAAACGACTAACATGCATTCAACGCTACACTGCGCATGTCAATCCTTCACAGTCCACACGAAAGCGATACAAACGACTAACATGCATTCAACGCTACACTGCGCATGTCAATCCTTCACAGTCCACACGAAAGCGATACAAACGACTAACATGCATGCAACGCTACACTGCGCATGTCAATCCTTCACTGTCCACACGAAAGCGATACAAACGACTAACATGCATTCAACGCTACACTGCGCATGTCAATCCTTCACTGTCCACACGAAAGCGATAAAAAACGACTAACATGCATTCAACGCTACACTGCGCATGTCAATCCTTCACAGTCCACACGAAAGCAATACAAACGACTAACATGCATTCAACGCTACACTGCGCATGTCAATCCTTCACTGTCCACACGAAAGCGATACAAACGACTTACATGCATTCAACGCTACACTGCGCATGTCAATCCTTCACTGTCCACACAAAAGCGTTGCTTTTTCAAATCTTTCCACTCTGTAAAGCGTTTTCAAAAGTCGGAAATGAGACATCGTTTTCGTGTGGACAGGAGATGGAAATTTTACACAATGTTTGCGTTTTCATTTGAAAATACATTCGGGGTCTAAGATTTAAACTTCGTTTTAAGAAAAAAAAGGTATTTTTGCCACAACACCTATCAGCGATGTTAAAATGAGCAAATATCCTGCCCAATATTCGCTAATGATATTGTTACAGTTCAGGAAGCTGCTTTGTTTATAAACATTACCTTTCTTATTCGAATATGTCAACCAATATTTGAATGCTTACGTCAGAGTGCGCTCTCCTATTGGTCGAACATGTAGTTAGTGTTGACTGTCATACATCCATTTCAGACATCGACACCATTGAGATCCGGTCTGAAGACGAGGAAGGCAGCGGTGCATCTAAAGCACGGCGTACGTATAACTACAGGGTATGTAGGGAATCAGGTTCTCTAATTCAGTTATTAGCTCGTTAAACTAGAGCGAGAACAGTACGAATGACATTCTACCAATTGAAATCGCCGCATTTGTCAAACTGTTTTGTATTGTCTTTTATTATTTGCTCCTGGTGTGTTTTGCCTTTGAATGAAAATCATAAACAGGAGTGGTATTGGCCGGTATACACCTTATTTACACAGCGGCCATGTCGAGACCCAGGAGAATAAAACCCTTTGTTTACTCCCGTTTAACCTCGTTCTGAAACTGCTCCGTGCGAGGCAACACGTGGTAAATCTATTGTCTACTCCCGTTTAACCTCGTTCTGAAACTGCTCAGTGCGTGATAAGAGCGAATTCTCGTTGATTAGTTCATCGTAAATACCTAACACAGTTGCTGGGATGTGAACTGGATAACAATGAATTGTGCTTGCTATCATTACTGCACATGTTCCAAAACAATCTAATTTGGACCGCAGAGGAGTCTGGGACGGATCCAGGATTCTCGGGTGGGGGCGTTCTTTTTTGTTTTTCTTTATAAAGGGAGGGAGAGAAAGAGGGATTCGAGTGAGAGAAAGGGGAGCTGGATCGTACCCCCCTTTTACCGCCTGGTTCCGCCCGAGGGCCTATCGGCGTATTATTATTATCATTACATCAACTGTTCAATACATATATTAACCGTACATCTATTTATAGCAATAGCTTTCATGTTGACTGGTGCTATTCGGTGTATTTTTACAGGTTGTTATGATCAAGGGTGAGTTGGCTCTCGACATGAGAGGACGGTGCAGCGCGGGGCAAAAGGTGAAATGTTTTCCCTCCAAAATACTTTGATGTGCTTCACCATTATTGTCCTGTTACCTTTAACATTTACCCACACCTTCATCTTTATATTCACCTTCTCCCCCATCTTTACCTTTTAACCTTAACTTTACCTTCAACTTTACCTTCAACTTTACCTTCAACTTCACCTAAATTTTGAACTTCACCTTAATGTTGAACTTCGACTATGCCTTAATTTTGAACTTCGACTTCACCTTAATTTTGAACTTCGACTTCACCTTAATTTTGAACTTCGACTTCACCTTAATTTTGAACTTCGACTTCACCTTAATTTTGAACTTCGACTTCGCCTTAATTTTGAACTTTGATCGTGACCATGACCATAAACTTAATTTTCACCATTAATTGCCAAATTGCTTATTAATCAATGTTCTTATCTAGGTTCTTGCTTCACTCATCATACGCCTGGCTCTAGCAGAAACATTCTGTCTGAATTGTGGGATCCTAACCCTAGACGAACCAACAACCAACTTGGATGAGGAAAACATCGAAAGTCTGGCCAATCAACTTGCAAAGTAAAAACACATTCCCTCAGCTATGAATCTTTGACTTCAATGCGGTCGATACCCATACTTATTTATTTATATTAAAGAGGGCCCTGTCAACCCCATAAGAATACACTTTCTCATGATGATAGACTAGCATCCAGATGTAAGGAAGAAACGAGAGATGAATGTAGCAAAGATTTGAACTGATGGAAATTGTACTTCAAACAGAAATTGACTGGACTGAAATTAACTTACGATTTCACAGCCTTGATCTCTGATTTGTATGTAATAGATACAGAATGATTAGCCGTGCTTCAAACTCTAGAATTTGTAAATCCGATAAAGCACGCACACGAATTCTGTATATGGCTTATCAAGCTTCTAGATGTATAGAGTCATGTTTTCAGTTATTTTGGCGATACGACCTATTTTGGCCGAGAAAATCGAAACAAAAATGTATGCAAATCAGGACGAAATCTGTATCAGATTTACAGATCACTTATCGCGCATTGATTTCCTTGGTTTTTCCTTCATGAATTTTTAATGAGTTTGATTATTTTATTATTATTTGCAACTGCATGTAGCTCTATTTTGTGCAGTTAAAAGAAGTAACTTAAAAAATGAAAATGTCTGTAAATACGCCGTAATTGATCGTCATCAGCATCTCGGGGAACATCGAGGAAGTAGGGGAACAAAACTCACTGTTTCTCAGTCAATAAATGTTTAATGTATTATTTACAAATCTCAAACAGGGGTAAGGGATGGCCTTAACAATAGTTGAAACTCCTTATTACCAGTTGTACTACCAAGAGTCGATGGCCGGTACTAAATTAGTGATACAACATCAACTGCATTTATCTTACCAGAACGGTCCATAACCAGAAGTCTCGTTATGCAGTGTAATGCGCCCGTCAGTTTTACAGTATAATCTATTGCTGGTTTTCACTCAATCCCCAGAGATTCAAATGACAAAGGGCATGGCGGCCATGTTGGTGCCCCAACAAAAGAAGCTAACGAGGAATCTATTGTTTAAGGGTACCAACATGGCGGCTATGACGTCACGTGCAAACCAGCAATATTTAGAACGGCGCTCAAACTACTTTCGTGTTAGAAAAACAATGGCAGCTATGTTCCTTTTATCAACACGAAATTAGTTATTTTATTAGAACAAAGGCTTTCATATTTTCGACCAATCATAGTTGCTGGTGCAATTACGAGTAATTCGCTTGGGTTTAGACCCTTTGCACATTACGTCATAGCCGCCATGTTGGTGTTCCTTTAACAATAGATTCTTCGTTAGCTTCTTTTGTTAGGTACACCAACATGGCCGCCATGCCCTTTGTCATTTAAATCTCTGGGGATTGAGTGCAAACCATCTATAGATTTATAACCTGCGTACTTGTTTTTAAATGGCCGCCATCTTGGCCGAGCTGCGTAATGCGATCTGGGTTCGAGCCAATATTTTGTCATAGCGGGGAGGGGGTAGGGAGAGGGGAAGAAAGACCGCGGTCTTTACTTTTCTCCCCCCTTCCTACCCCCTCCCTGCTATGACAAAATATTACGCAGCTCGGCCAAGATGGCGGGCATTGAAAAAACGTACTCCCGGCCGCGGCCCCGACAAAGCCAGCTACGCAGGCTAATAGATTTAACGAAAATCGTTTTCTAAAAATAGATTATACCGTAAACCGATGGGCCAAGACCTAGTATGGCCAAGACCTAGTATGGCCAAGACCTAGTACGGCCAAGACCTAGTACGGCCAAGACCTAGTACGGCCAAGACCTAGTACGGCCAAGACCTAGTACGGCCAAGACCTAGTACGGCCAAGACCTAGTACGGCCAAGACCTAGTACGGCCAAGACCTAGTACGGCCAAGATCTAGTACGGCCAAGATCTAGTACGGCCAAGATCTAGTACGGCCAAGATCTAGTACGGCCAAGATCTAGTACGGCCAAGATCTAGTACGGCCAAGATCTAGTACGGCCAAGATCTAGTACGGCCAAGATCTAGTACGGCCAAGATCTAGTACGGCCAAGATCTAGTACGGCCAAGATCTAGTATGGCCAAGATCTAGTATGGCCAAGACCTAGTACGGCCAAGACCTAGTACGGCCAAGACCTAGTACGGCCAAGACCTAGTACGGCCAAGACCTAGTACGGCCAAGACCTAGTACGGCCAAGACCTAGTACGGCCAAGACCTAGTACGGCCAAGACCTAGTACGGCCAAGACCTAGTACGGCCAAGACCTAGTATGGCCAAGACCTAGTATGGCCAAGACCTAGTATGGCCAAGACCTAGTATGACAGATCGAGACTTCTGGTTATGGACATCTGATCTTACTAATAATGTAACGAGGAATAAATGGATAAATATACAATGATTAAGATTAGGATCTGATCACGTACCATTGATGTTCCTAAACTGCGTTTAAATTGTTATACTTGTGTGTTTTAGCGTCATCAGGACCAGACAAACCCAACGGAATTTTCAGTTGATTGTCATTACTCACGATGAGAACTTTGTGGAGCTCCTTGGCAGAGCGGACTTCGTCGATTATTACTACAGGATTTATAAAGATGACAAGTAGGTTAATAGAAAACTCGTTAATAGGGCTCGTGCAATTATTAGAACTTATATAAAACCCATACAACCTCGTTCTGAAACTGCTCAGTGCGAGACTACACGTGGTAAATCTATTGTTTGTAGTCAACATGGCCAGCGTGTGATGGGAGAGAATGGGCCTTCACAGGATACGATCACGTGGTTGTACTGGACAGCAACAAATCTGACTCATTTATTTAAAGGCACTTGCATGTACGAGATCTGGAGTGTTATTAGCAAAACTTGTTTGTAAATTCTCTTTTCCACCTCCAGTTGATTGTCGATCTTTCAAAAACAGCGTCCAGTATCCATGGCAACGCCTTTTCCATGGGGATCACGAGCTCAATAAATTCGTTAACGAAGTATTATATCAGCACGTGACTGTTTCCTGCAAAAAGCCTGTTGTGATAATCAAACTGATACAAGTTCTGCAAGTTGTCATACATAAACATCCGTGTAATAAGGTCGGCACACACGAAGGGACAAGTCCCCTCGTGTGAACTAGGAAAATATTTGTCTCCGGGACTTGTCCCCTCAATTCAAACCAGTTTGATTTGAAGGGACAAGTCCCGGGGACAAAATGTTGTCCCCGCGACAATAATTTTCCTAGTTCAGACGAGTTCATCGTATGTAGCGACCTATAGAACCAACGTTAATCTCCCAAAACTGAAAGGTGGTGATATAGTCAACCGACGCAGACGCAGACCTTTGGCTTATTCGTGCACTATTTTTCTGCAGTAAATGCTAATTTAACTTTCAAAATATTCAGTCGTAACGATGTCACTAAACAACACGTTCACTTCAATCTTCCGCAGTGGATTCTCGAAAATCGCAAAGCAGACGGTTGCTTCTTTACACAGAGAGCAGTCTTACATTGAGTAAGCTGTTAAAGACCATTACCTCGAGGCTAAAGAAACAGGTGAACTGTGGAACTGCGCCTCCCTCTCACGAGACCAGTGACGTCTGCACGCAGTACAAGAAGAGGTGTCTTGGAAATAAAGTTTCTCAACTGTATTTTCGGATGTTATAACGTTGTTGATGTCCTCTGCATATTGTTACCGTTAGCGTTGAAGTGCGCGAACTCTGGGAGTTGGAAAATTGCATTCAGCCGACCGTCACTGAATCAAACGCGACTTAAATTAATGGCGCGTTCGATTGCCCGATTCCGTAATGACTGAGTAAATGGAATAGTCTCTGGAAATCACTGGTTCAGACACATTTTGCACTGTAAGCTATTTCGGTATAATAAAACACTGATATGATCAATCCTCCTCCATCAATCCTCCTCCATACAGTCTGTAAACTACAAATCCCTTACTGACATATATTCAGGATGCATTTAGTATTCCAGTAACTAAACAAAGCCTGTTATAAGCGATCTGTAGTGATAATTCTGTGTATTTTTATTCTGAAAAACGGTCAGTCGCAGTCGCACTTCAACGAAACGGTGATAACTATGCATGTCGAAAAGTTAGAGGTATCGAATGTGCATGCTCTGAAGTATTCACTCCAGCTCTCGATGTAGATACATTGATTGTTAATATCGGTGTTTACAAAGAAAACTAGAAACAGTTTAAACAATAAACATTTAAAGTGCACCTAACGTTTATTTTGTTATCATCATTATCGATTCTACATCAAGTTTTGAGTACTTCTGTGAAGAAAGTTTTGGTTTACAGAGAATACTCTATGTTCTGCGCTACTTTGAAATCGTGAAAATGTGACCTTTCCTGACCCACGACCGCGTAAGTAAAAGCCTGGGTCGATCCCTGGGTAGACGTCATATAATTAATTCGACTTTGCAATAAGTTGAATAAATACTTAACATGTTGACTAAAATGACTTTTTTCTTTACTAACAACTCTCAAACAGTGTATATTCTCTATAAATCGATGTTGTTGTGATAGAATGACGGCATGGAGAATAATGCATTAATGAGATGACGTCAACCCAGGGATCGACCCAGGCTTTTGCTTACACGGTCATGGGTCAGGAAAGGTCACATTTCCACGATTTCAAACGAACGCAGAACATAGAGTATTCTCTGTAAACCAAAACTTTCCTCACAGAAGTATTCAAAACTTGATGTAGAATCGATATTTATGATAACAAAATAAACGTTAGGTGCACTTTAACAGTTGGTAACATAGTAGTATATCAAAGTCATTTTCGTCCGTTTTAAGGTAAGGGTATAGCAATCTTTTTTATCGTCGATAACTCGTGAGTCTTAAAGACTACAAAACCTTGACACACCGTTCGAGTTTGAGGGGAGGGTCGCTGAAAGTTCCCCGCGATTCACTTGTTGCCTTTTTGCAAAATAAATGATGGCTGTCAAATGAAGGTATTATGTTGATTATTTCCATGCTTGATATCATGTTTCTTGGTTTGTACATATTGAATTTGTTCGCTTGTCGCCTTGGCCAAATAAAAATACATGAAGCCTAGATTTTAAATATATATATATATTGATGATCTACATGGTGACCATTTCTAATGAAGTATAGACTGACTTGGTAAAGAGAGCGCATAGCTTGCCGAGTAAAGTAAAATCTGTTACACGGAAACTTTAGAAAGGGCAGGCTGTTAAAAAATCACATCTGTCTATCTGGTTACAGTTTTATGGAGATGTGTCTACTGTGACAGAGCAGGTATTTGGGTATGTTTGTTTATGGGACGGGCCACTTTAGGCAGCCGCTCAGTTGGGAAAACAGAGTCGACAGTTGCTGAAACACAAGCTATCGCGGTTTTCCCTTTCACCGTACTAAATACGCTTCCCTTCGTGCTTGGCGTAAAGGACAAAAACAATTGTAATTCTTCGGCTGATAACAGAAATCAGTAAGTACTACTTTGTATTATTGTCAGTTCATTGTAGCAATTTGTCGTGCATACTTTAAGCCATTCACAAATGAAAAAGTGCTATTCTGTTCCAAGTCGCGAAACCTGAAGCACGAGTGCGTACTTCAAGGCAATTCGTGAACTTTGTAAATGAGTACTAAACCATTCGAATTCTGGCCTAATATTTTGTCAAATTCTCTCTAAATATTTTCTGTGCTTTAACAAGTGAGACGATCTGAATATTTCTGACTTGGAACTTCATTTTTTTTAATCCAACACTGGCCTTGAAAAGGGCAGCTTGGTTCAGGGCCCAGTTGTTCGAGCTCGATTATGCTAATTCAGGATTAAGTGTAATCTTTAGTTCTATTTCCTTAATCGTGATCCAGTCATATGAAGTTGAAAACTAACTGCTTGAGGAGAAATGACTAGTACTTTTCTTCCTGTGATCCTCTATAGATTGAAAAATAAAACCTTTCTACCAAGAGAACACACTGCCGGTTGAGGTATCACGACATTAATCACTAACGTTCGGAGAAAAGTGCCACAAATAGAGGGCGGGTGCGGTCGGACGAAAAACTTTTTAGATCGCTAGCTATGTCCGCTCGCGCGAGCCGAAGCTCTGCCATAAAAATGTACTCTCACAAATCCGCTGATTCCTGATTGTTCTGGGTTTAGTTTTAGCCCGTCAAAGAGAAGCTGTCAAAACGATTTTAACTCAAGTCGTAACTGTCTCAACATGGAATGGCAGGATTCTAGATTAATCCTAATATTTCTCGTCTTCCAGTTATTATTCGCAGGTGAGGAATGATTTGTTTTGTTGAAAAATATACTAACTACATTTTGCATCAAGAGCTTCTTTAGTCCCCGGCTTTCAACGCTTTCGCATCGATTGAGGTTTTCTTTATGCGAAAACGTTTTCATCGAAAACTCGTCATTTTGAAAACGCTTTCCGAAGTGGGCATCATTTTCGTGTGGTCCCCAGGTTTTCGTAAGCATGCGCAGTATTGGGTCGATAATATCGGATGTCAATCAAAATACATGCACAGTCTTGCTTTGACGCTCGGATCCCTTGCGTTTTCGTGTGGACGAGTGAAAACGATCGTGTGGACGGAAACTAGCTAACCCTAACCCAAGCCTTGATTTGCAAATACAATAGCTGCACGTGAGAATGCACGCAGTCGCCTAGATTTGACCCGGCGTCATCTACAAAAACAACGTTTTACGTTTCATAACCCTGGTTTCCATATAATCGCAGCGATCGCAGAAAAAAGTGTTGTGCGACCCTTAACCAAAAAGGTTGCGATCGTTACGACCCTTGACCCTTGCGATCGCACACCAAAGCCTTGTATCCCATAATGCACTTTAATTTTTTCTCACTTTCGGCAAAATGGCGTCCAAAACACAAGTAGACAACGCCAATTTCATGGAAGAAGTACAGAAATTTGACTGTATTTACAACAAATACAGCAAAGATTTTAAGAACAAACATGAAGGAGAACTGCTGGGCAAAAATTGCCGAAAAGTTCAAAATCAGCACAAGTGAGGCTCAAAATAAGTTCAAGTAACATTAGCATAGCTTATGGACGATTTTCGAGGAAGAAGAAGAGTGTGCTTTTGGGTTCAGGCTTTGATTTATAGCCGCGCCAGGCCTGTTTATCGGATCCAGGCCTACTGGACGTTTCCTTGCGATCGTTGCGATTATATGGAAACCAGCCGCTATAGAGAACGCGAACGACAAAAAAATAAATCACTCCGTCTTTCGTTTAGCCTGCTATGCAGACGTATTTTTTCACTCTCATAAATTCGAAGAAAAAAAGTAACGTCTGCTTTCCCGAGCGCTTAATTAGTTTCCAATATGCAAGCATGACGTCAGCAGATTTGTTTTGTTTTTCTGCCCAATCAAAGCCATTGTTTGAATTTTAGTGAATTGGCGCGCCAGTGAACACTCCAATGATTGGTCAATAGCAAATGTTTGTCTGAATTCCTTTTACATGTAAATGTAACATTACGTCAGTTTCCAGGATATGGAAGGTACAATCTGATTAGTCCATAACACAATTAGTCCATGGGCCAGACCAGATTTTCTTACCACTTCGAGGGACAAATTGTGACTGGTGTCATTTTGAAGAGTAGTCCAAGGTGTGTTGTAATTTTGATGATAGCAGTTTTGAATGGGCAGCTTTATGTTATATTTTTAAAAATTGAAAAATGGCATCCCAGCATGAAAACGAGGCTACCAGGAAGAATGCCTGAAAAAACCATTAATGATAATTTTTCAACGCCATCTAAAAGAAACACAAAGAGAAAACACCTTTTCTGTTTACCTAAGTCATTTTTTTTTTTAAATACCATTTTTACATTGTTTTACTACAAAATGACCTTCACCAAAATTTGCAATGCATTATGGGTAATTCAAGATGGCAGACAATGTCTCAGGTATGTTTTGAATTGTGTTTGTCGGGTTTTTATATCGGATTTTCGATATTTTAATAATAAAAAATATTCCTAACCAAAGGTTTATGAGTTATCGGAAGTGTCTTTAAAATAAATTGAACAGTAAATGGATGTTTTTTAGTAAGGGACTGTGCAATAATTAGCAGGAGGGGGTATGGGAAAGAGATGGTTAAAAATAATGCTTCACCACCCGCCCCGCCCCTCCCCCCCCCCCCCCCCCCCCCCTACTTAACAGAAGCAAAAATAACTATCACTTCCCCTCATACTGGCTAAAATAAATACGACCCAAACCATCCTTTAAGAAGACTTACAGGGCTTCATGTGGTTTCAACAGTGGATTTGCATGATATTTTAATCGGGAACGAACAATTAATGAATACTTCATAGCTATATTCTTCACATATCCATATTCTAACTGATTCACCTGGAGTGGAAGTCCTTGCTATATTCACCTCTCTAATTAACTGACAAAGCTTGCTTGAGAGACCTGCTCAGCTGCAACTGCTGTATTTATATTATCTCTACCGTTAAATATGTTCAATGGTACCGAAATATTTCCCTCGCCCAACGGGTGACATGCATGGTACAAGAGTATAAATGGCTGTCATTGTCATATAGTACTGGCCACTGGAACGAAAAGAGTCTCTTCATCGTTGGACATCCAAAGCATATTGCTACTTTTTTAGTCATTCGTTTTCCTGTTCATTTATTAAATTAAAACATCTCAAATGCTAAAATACTGGTCCTAGTTCAATAACTTCATTAAAGATAACTTTTTTTCTGAGCTGCAACCGACTTAAAATCTCGAATTTATAGAAAAGCTACGCCGAGTCTTATATACTTGATTTTTATGCTCTCTACTCTAAGATAAACAGTTCGCTGTTCTTTCCGCAGTGCCATAACCAACCAATACGCTAAATTCCAATTCGATCTGTGGATTAGCCGGGTCCTGGCTTTGATCAGTATCTATGGTTGTTTCAGGTCCCGTTAGAAATTCATAGTTCAGTTTTAGGTTGAGTTTCTATTTATCGACTTGTTGTTCACTGGTCCAAGCAGCCGCTGGATTAGCGATGACCTCAGCCGAAGCCGCAGAAGTTGTTATTGCCCTGGTTCTCATCTTCAGTTGCTCAGTTGTGATAACGCGACTTTCATTGTTCATTCGGCCCTGCCGCCGGGAGCCAGTTCTCAGAGCAATCACGAAGATTAAACCACACATAACAACCTCCGTAGTATGCGCGGCGACTTCAATGCCTAACCACGGCCAAAACATGACGAACCTGGACTCGTTAAACACACCGAACTCACTCGACGCGAAGTAAATATTCACCACGAAGAGAGCAGCTCCGTTAAGCGACGCAAATCCAAGCAACAGCACCAACCTCTTCATGCGTTTTGTCTCTCTTATGAAATAACTATCCGATGAAGCACCCAGGTTACGGGACGACTTCAGATTCCGCCAAAGTCTAACGCCAGTGATAGCGTACCCGAGGCAAATCAACAGGCCCCAAGCGCCGATCACAACCTGACACATGAAGATCATGATCTTGGCTTTAGTATAGTGCAATACAACCACATCCGCGACTATGAGGTAGGCGAAGTTCACAGCAGCCACAGCCAGGAGGAACTTGAATTTCTGCAAACGCGGCGGGCCTAGTTTGAGGTTGGTAGTCTCCAGTAGGATCAGGAGGAGTATGCTGTATGCCGAGGCGATGCTTGCTGTTCCGATGCCCCAAAATATCACACAGAACAAAAACAAACCTTTGGAACTTGGTTTATTCGTATGGGGATCCCACAGTAAGATGGTGGCTCTAGAGCAAGCCATCACCAGCAACAGAATATTCATAAAGAAACTATGGAACTTCCTAGAGAAGTTTTCGCTCTCTTTGATGAGAACGAATATTGCCCAGAGCGACACGAGAAGGAAGACCGAACTGAAGCCATATTTCCTTGCTTTGTAAGCCCAGTGGTCGAGCTCTACTGATGTGATATCGGGAGAGGGTTCGGGCCAGGAAATCTGTTCATCTTTGCTACCCATGGTAATTTCGATCGGTTTTGTGCAGAGCCGGCCTGATCACCTCTGTCGCTTTAGATTGTCATGGCCTCGGACATGTGAACTTCACACGGGCATCAGCTGGTACAACACACAAGAGTTCACCAGTCCATTGTTCGATACTCCAATACTATTAAAATATAGTCAACGATGATGGGAGCGAAGACTACTGGAATACCCATTCAAGTCCTCATTAATTATTCACGAGGTATTCAGCCAATCCAATGGTCTGATTTTAATCCCTTGAGGACACTGGATACCTGGTCTAGTCCTCCTAGCAGTAACTGGAAAAGTTTCTAGTTACTGGAACAAGTTGTTCCAGTAACTGGAAATTTTTCCAGTTACTACGAATAAATTATTGAAAAACATCATGGCATGCATAATTACTCTTTTATTGATCAGATTAAACAATTTCCTTTCAAATTCCATTCATTATCATTATGAGGTGGATACACCTCTTTTACTAAGTTAGATTATCATCCAAGTGCATTATTTTCTCGATATTTTTTAGTTTTCCTTGCAAAATACTAAACTACCAGCAACTTTTATTTGTCTTTGATTCCTCCCGAATAATTAATGAGGAGTTGAAGTCGTTCAAAGTCCTCCAATTTCGGACTGGACGGGGATTTCAAGTCCTTGCAATTAGTTCCAGTCCTCGGCTGCGCCTCGGACTGGAACAAATTGCGCGGACTTGAAATCCCCGTCCAGTCCTCATTGTCGGACTTTAAACATTACATGAAGTAATAACACAAACCGCGGCTGGTCTGTTTTAATGCCTTTATAGAATCCCTCGAGTGTTCAGCCAATCGCCAGCATTCTCAAGAAAATATCAGGTCACGTGACGCACTCAACCAATCACGCGCGAGAGAAAAATATTCGATGGCTAATAAATCTGGATGTCAGCCTCACCAAAGTTGAACATTTTGCGAACAATCGCCCCAACTAAAATTTATTAACGTCTCGATAAAGGTTCAAAATGGAAAAGTTTCGAAAATGCGTTTTTTCGCAAATTCTAAATCTAAAAGCCCTAATCTAGCATCACAAAAAAATTCAAACTCAAAAAAATTATTTAAAGCCTAGAAAATGCGACTTTCTGATTTCCCGCTAAAAAAGGCGCGAAAAATGATTGACAGCTGCTGTCATTCACTGTGCATGTTATTTCATTCTCGCTATCCTGTGATTTTCTGCGGTACTTTTCGTTCATAAAGATTTACTGCGTTTATAATGCAATGCCCAAAAGTGTAAAAGTAGATATTTCTCGGTGCCGTATTCAAAAAAGAAGAAGAAGAAAAAACACAGCACAATTTAGTTTGTTATAATTTAGTTTGTGAGTGAATTTGGAAGCGGGTGTAAAGTTCGTAGGACAAACAATGGCTGGAGGGATTATACTCAAGTTCCGAGAAGTTAGAATCATCAAAGACTGAAAGTCCACAAAGAATGAAGCAATAAAGTTTTGTTATCTTCAATCGGCCAAAAAATGTAAAGGGAATTCAATGCAGGAAGCTAAGGTTTGCCGGTTTTGTTTCAGCGCGATGAATTTTTTTAGAATGACATAAACAGTGTACCTTGTACATGGTGTGGATCGAGCTGCGCTTCAGTGGTTTTCCCTGCATGATATTAATTGTTTGCTGACTGTGGTGCCATTTTTATGTACTCCCAAAAGAGTGTTTCTTCTTGAAATTAAGCTGGAATCGACACTACAGCTAACTAGTTTCAATCTGCAGAAGTATCGAGCATCGGTAAACTGTGTAGCTTTCTCTGTTCTGCGGCTCGTCTGAACTTTGTAATCGGCCGAGACTGAACACAACATGAATCGCTCTGATTGGCTTAATGAGATTACCCTTGGAGGCAGGACTTCTTGGTCAACCGTGAAATGATTCGAAAACCTTTATCGGGTTTCTCGGCTCTTTTTTTCCGGCCAAAACAGAACTTTGCTGAAGTCCAGCCTTTTAGCGTTTTGTCCAATTTTCCTAAAATTTTCACGAGTCGTACAAAACAGCCGTTTCTCAAATACTGTGTCGGGGAATTGTGAAATTATTTTTCGTTCAGGTTTTATGACCTGGTTTGTATCAAAATGGGATGAAAATCTACTTTTTCAACTTTGAAAAGGGATAAAATCTGTAATACGTAATATATCAAAAATGCCCGACACAGTATTTGAGTCAATTTAGTTGGGATTCGAAAGGGCTAATTAAGAAAAAAAATGTTTCAAAGCCTGAAGGGCTGAACTCCTTCTGGCAGACGGAGTCATTTCGCGTAGAAATATATACAACATCTACGCTTTTAACTTTTGTTCAAAACGGATTAAATATATACTTTCTTCAATACAAGACCTTTAAAACGGCATATAGTACGTCTATGTGGCTTTAATTCCGACGTTGCAAGAGCGTTTTTCCGAAATGACACGTCGAACCTTTATCGAGACCTTAAATGATCTAGTCTTCCGTAGCCTGCTGTGCAGACGTATTTTTTCACTCTCATAAATTCGAAGAAAAAAGTAACGTCTGCTTACCCGAGCTTAATTAGTTTCCAATATGCACACCTCATTGTGTTATGGACCAATCAGATTTTACCTTCCATATCCTAAAATTAACTAAAATTAACTAAAATTAACTAAAATTAACTAAAATTAACTAAAATTCTAACAATGGCTTTGATTGGGCAGAAAAATAAAACAAACCTGCTGACGTCATGCTTGCATATTGGAAACTAATTAAGCGCTCGGGAAAGCAGACGTTACTTATGAGAGTGAAAAAATACGTATGCACAGCAGGCTAAGTCTTTCGAAGCAAGCTTTGAAAAACATCCGCTCTCTTATTGTTATCATTCTTCCTCGCAGCTAAGTCACCATTAACGTGAATAATCAGTTTAAAACAGTATGACTTCGGATTAATGGCTTTTGCAATCCCCCCTTTTAATTACTCCTTTTCTATTGCAATCCATTGGCGAGTAACAACGGTGATCGACGGATAATCTTCCGCATTGGATGATCTGAGTACGTAAATCAGCATTTGTACTGCTGAGAACCTTCTACTTTGCCTGTTAATTATGCCTTCTCAAATCCTCGGGGAAACATATTCTATCTTCAAGAGATTTTCACATCAATGCATCTTCTTGTGCGTTAACAAGAAATAAAAAAACAGTACACACGGGAACGGTACACGTGATCTGAAATAGGGTTTTTCTCCCTCCTCAAAAACCAACCTAAATTCCAATTCGAGTTCGTCGGAATACTTAATCATAAGCCACCCATGAGCCCGAATACTTAATAATAAAAGACCCGGTTACGAATCCCTGTATCTGCGACGCAAAATAAACCATTTGGCATTCTAGCCTATAAAAAAGGTCGATTGATCTTCTAAGGTCAGATTCAAACGTCGAACTTTTCATGCGCCGAACGCAATTGAAACAAAATATAATTATGCGGCGCATGAAAACTTCAACGTTTGAATCGGATCTAAGTATACTGTTTAATAAATGAGCAGCATTGTTTTATCAGGTAGCTCGATTTGATAAAAGACGTGCACGTGCTGCGAGTTTATTGAACGGCTTCAAAATCGTTGATGTATAGAATCATATTATACAGTTGGTTTGGCGATACCATCTATTTCGGCCGATAAAATGGAAGCAAAACTTTAAGTAAACGAGGACCGTATCTATATCAGATTTAACATTCATTTCATATTCATGAATTGTTGAGTTTTTGAAACGGTGTTCAACCGCTTTCACTCGACCGGTGCGGTCCTTAAACAAATATTGACAGAAACGCTGCATGCATTCAGTTGCGAAAGGTAGTGCACCTGTCGCAACTGAATGTATACAGCGTTTCTGTCGGCAAGTTCTTCTTTCCGATGAAACAACAGAAACCGCGATCCAACACCTTTAGTTAGTCGTGAAAAACGAATGGTAGATTTCAGGTTTCAAGGCCCTAGACTGATCAACGGAGTGTTCTTAATGTATTCGTACTTCACACAAAACATACATTGTAAGCGCACAGGTGCTATACTCAAGCATTTACAGCGCTGTACCGACATATTCACGCGCACATTTATCAGTGAAACGGTTTCGGAACTAAGCATTTGCACATTATGCTTCAGTTTTCCCTCACTAAAATGTTAATATAATGCTTAATGCTGAAATTTCTTACAAAAATGCTCGCAGAACAAGGCACATAGTTCCAATGCTAAACTCTTTTTATAGATATTATTCAAAACTGTAGCAGGTAGAAAAGGCGTTCACGCGGTAGTGAGAAATCTTGTTTATCTATTTTCGAGTCAAAAGAACTGAGATCAATATAAAAATATATGTATAGTACTTCAGTTTTTTAATATACCGAGGAGTGAGGTGATTGTCAGCTAGAATAGTGTGACGTCTGACGCCCGTGAACTAATGGCAGAAATCCCAGTTACATGCGCAGTAGCGCTTTCATCGTGTCGCAATGAAAACCGAAAGGTGACGGTGGTAAAGATCGATGTTATTATAAACTCCTTTTCAGTTAACTTTAACTAAAGTGGCATTGTCAGCTCCCAAATAATACTCGAATTTGCAGAGTATGCTTTCCAGATCTAATGGAAACAATTTTAGGCAATTGTGATGAAGGATGGCAAAGATTCGAGTGGAATCTCTATCGAAAAGGTTTGGAACAACCTCGTCTCCAGTGTCTTCTCGGTCAGATTCAAGATGGCGGCTACTCCAGAGAAGATCCTGGTTAAGGCTGGATCACGTGATCAAATACACCCAGATTCTGGGAGTACGTTGTCACCTTATTTGACGATCTAAAGCGGCGGGGAATAATTATAGAATACCCCGCAATTTGGATAATTAATAATTCATTTTCTCAAATTTTCATAACCAATTAAAAAAAAACATTTTCGACCAAAAATCTTTCATAGAACGACTCTACATACACCTGCACTATAATGGGGAATTTGGCACAGTTTTGAAGTGATCTTTTGAAGTGGCGGGGTATTCGATAGTTGTACTGTTTAATTGGATAAAGAAACAGTGGAAGGGTATGACAATGCTACCAAGAGAATCCTTAGCTAGAAAGCCGATAATTTGTCATTAGTGTTGAAGCGAAGCGACCGATAGCAATGTTCAGGTTTAACGACTTCTCCTGGCTTTCCCACTGGCGAAACTACCTAGTAACACACGTCATCTGTGGCTCTACCTAACACAACGTGTTTAAGGTTATTTAAAATCGTTTTGTTGATAACATTTGAGAAAATGAAACTACATACAGGTTCATCTCTGTTGGCTCAGTCCGTTGGACCAATAAAAAGCAGTGTTAGAAAAACATTTGCGTCATAACTGAAGAGCCAATGAAAATACTTGATAGTTCAGCCTTTACCAGGGTCTCAGTCATGTTGGATGCGCGGAAGACCCTGGGAACGCGGTTGGGTTTGTAAAGCATATCAGGACATTCACATGGCATTTCTCTTCTATCGCAGGGTGATATTTTTGTAGTTTTATTTTAAAGAAATTCGAAGGTTCAATTCGATTGACAATGCCCCTTGAAGGATCACGGCGGGCCAACTTGTACAATATAAACTATTTTCTTTGCCAAGTAGTCCCTTGCGCACGTCAAGGTTATACGACAGCGTCAAATAACGGCACAGAAGTAGTGTCACGGAAACAAATATAGACAGGAACGAAATAAAGCTGTTTTTATAATCGCACCATTGTACGAGTCGCAACAAAATTTCTCGATTCTGATTGGTTGAGAGCAGTGCAATTAATCCCAAATTGCACTGTTTGGTTGAAATTGCACTCAAAATAAGGAATTTAATGAAATCTAAATCGGAAACAAAAGCTTCAGTGTGAAATCAAAGTACGTAAAGTTGTTCAAAGTCATGTTTTGGAAAGGGATTTTTCCCGAATTATTTACGAATGCTTAAAACAGACTTTGCTGCACTGTGGCTACTTCAAGAAACATCTCTAACACTGTCAATTAATTTTATAATACTGACCATTAACATTTCAGATGCTGCAGCATTACTTAGACAAATGGTGTTTTGATTTTTCCGATATTTCCGAAGACTGTCTACCTGGGTGCCAGAGATTCTACTGCCCTCTCTAAGCCATAGTTTAGGATCTACGAGAAGGCTTCTCGTCGATCCTAAACTTTGGCTTAGCTAGAGAGGGCAATAGAACGTCTGGCACCCAGGGTAAAGACTGTCCGAAGATTCAAGTAAATTTGTTGAGTTCGGTTTCGAGTGCCATTTTGGATTAATTCAAATTCGTGAGTTTTTCAAAGAGCTCAAACTGCGTTCTCCCAACGAGCTCACGCAATTATGATACTCTTAAAAAACACTCGAAACCGTAAGATTACCTAGACATATACTCGGCTTAGCCGTCGGGAAGAGTATGCGTTTCGTACGTTAAACAGCGGAAGAGAACATTATCTTGCTAGGTCCTCTCTTGGGTGATTTTGTTTTTGAGTTGGATACGACCTTTTGGGACAGTTCCAGTCCCGTGGAACGCGCATCACAGGTAACCCAAATCTTCGTGTACCTAACGTTAATTTATTTTAATTAACATAGATTCTACGGCGGGAAAACATTTGGCTCGAGGTCATGACGCACGGACCGAGCGCAGGGAGCAAATTGACCGAGAGCCAAATATTTGTCCGATCTATCTCAGTCCGGCATATGACCACTTTCAAATGGAAAACAACAAACATCAAGCGTGTACGGCCCCCATCACGTGACTCCCCCATCACGTGACTTTTGTAAATGGTTCTGAAAAGAAAGCGCGCGGGCCGTATGGGTAATATGATAATTATTCGAGGTTGTGTCTATGAGATATATAGGTTTATATTCCCAATATGCTACGTCAAACCAGGAATGTACTGTTATGTTTTCCCCTTGTGAATGAGACCATTCTCTAATTTAGTCAAAATATTTGGTAAAATCACCGATAAAAACTACAAATATAACATGGATGTTATAAAAGGTCATTTAGCTCTGCCATCATGTTTTTGTATAACAAACGATGATGACGTCACATTCATTGGCATTTTGGAAATTATACCTCATAGCCACAACCTGGAACAAATTCCCACAGAAGAAATCTCAACGGTTTTAGACTCCGACATTATTCCTTTATAACATATCAAAAGTCCCCAAGAATCTCATTACGGCAACGGATTTATTTGGAGCAGTTGAGTATCGGCTTTTCGACTGCATGGAAACGAGGCTGGCCAAAGGTCTTTGGAATACCGACTTTAGAATGCCGCTTTAAATAAATAAAATTCATAATAATGGAACCAAATGGCTTCTCTTTATCATTTTTTTCCGTAAAATGCAATATTACCTAGAACTTTCAAGGCTTTTTTGCCCGGAATACACCGCTGTCAGGGTTCCCACTGTCCTCGAAAAGTCAGAGAAATCTAAAAAAAATTAGAGGTCAGGGAAAAATTCAAGGTCAGGGAAAAGTCAGGGAATTTTATTTCACCAGGAGAGTGGGTACCCTGACTGTGCAAATGGAGCCGGACCTCACGCATAATCGTAATTGTCGCCTTTACTCGCAGAACGTAACGAGGGTAAGTTCTTAGCCTAAAAAGTTCAAATTGCATGATACTTCTAGAAAGAAATCTAATTAGTAATAGAGCAAAGAAAAATATTGTCGTGCCTAAAGAAAAAACACAGACGACACCGAGAAACTTTTGATGACTAGCTGTCAAGTGAAAAGATCGAAGCTGCGATGCCCTGGAGCCATCGGATGTTTCACACGAAGTTCTTATTTCAGTCATGCTACAGGTTGGTGTTTATTCTCGAAGAACAGTTCCTTGAAATATTTAATCCTTGCTGTTTTTCTATTAGAGTAAGTAACCCTGAATAACTAAAATACTTTTGGATATTATTTCTGAAGTCTAAATCCTATTCTACTCTGGACGTTTACTGGAATTTTCGTATCTGATCATGTAGCGACGAAATTATTCGCGCGCCGAATAATTTAAATAAGCTCAACATTTTAGACATTCTAATCCCACTTTACTCCTTGAGAATCTTCTACTTAAGGCTAGTTTAGCTTTCCCAAAAATAAGAAACACTAAAACTAGGAGGAATTTTATCTTGCATAACCATATAGCTGCCAAATTGTGCTTCAAAGTGAATACAGACACAATATCCTGACTGAGTATTGGTGTTATTTATAGACAAAAAAACATCTAGAAAATGGACGAGCAGTGTAACCCTTGCGCAATTTGCAAACAAAGTGTTCATAACGACGGAATTGCCCTCACCCATAAAGGCAGTGAAGGCGTAAACCGGGCTAGTCAAGAGAGAGGAGACACAATCCTTACTGCACCGGGCGACATGGTACACAGACGGATTGCCGGCGTAATTATTGCCGTCCAAGTAGTATTTAAAAAGCCAAGAGGCTGGAGGAAGAAGCCGGCCACAACCCACGATTGCTCCGTTCGCGGGAGCGCAGTTCGCAACGGCCGTTTGACTTCAAGACGGACTGCGTTTTCTGTGGAACCGAAATCGACGCGGAGGAGGAAAGGAAAAGATCGAGAGAGGTGTATAGGGCGAGTACGCTGGACATCCAGGAGACCGTGTTGAGTGCATGCGAGGCGAGAGGAGATTGAAGCCAAGATTGAAGAGTATTTCGACGTAGCGACAGCGGGGGAGAATGCACTCGTAGCGCTGTATGGGGGAAGCAAGAAGAGAGCCTCGACAGTCTCCGGTACCGCCGATACTATTAGAAAGTGGCTACTAGAGGTCGTCAGGTGCAACCGCAGAACCTGCCCCCAACGTTGTCAGCAGCTAGATACCACAGCTTCAGAGTGTTCCTGCAGGTGAAGCAATGGCAGGGCCGTAAGCACGCCTCGACTGCTCCCCGGCATGCGGCCAGTGCCGAGGCACCAGATGCACGAATAACAGCATTCTCGACGACAGCGACGAAGATGATGACTAACTATAGCAGCCGCCCCGGCACTATTAATTAGAGTTCGATTTAATTCTCAAGTTTTCGCTATGACAAGAAATTGAGAACCCTCTATGTTAATAAAATACATTAGAGAACAAGAGAACACTTATGAAAGCGTTTTTATGAGTTATTTGGCACTTCTTGATCTAGACCGATCTATTATGCTCTACTTTCTGTAGGCTCGAATGATCGGAAATATCGAGAAAAGCATATCGGACTGCCATAGCGAAGGCATATCATGCATGCTAAGAATAGTGACGTATTTCCCCAGTTTCCTGTCGTTATTGTGACAATTTCTAAATGAAAACTATTTACCATTATGCTCTCTATCACCTTTTATTGTTTTTATGCGAAATTAATAATATTTCGTGAAATAAAGGCGAGTAAAGGGCACTTCCGGTTTTAGCCTCGTTTTCATGTTGCAGGAGAGAGCTCGTCAGCGTTTTCTTAAATTTCGGGAGGTTGCCGTGCTCGGATTTTTGGGGACTTGTAGTATGTTCATTTAGACATTCATTCTGAAAGGTTTTCGAAGAGAAAGCTTCTGTGGAAATTTGTTCCAGGTCCATCTGCAAAATGACTGGACATTCATCCTCTGCGACGTACTCAAATAATGTTTTCTAAACTGTGTGCAAACCTTTTTATCTCTGTCGTCTTGTCGCGCAGTTTGTCTCCGTTCATTTTGATGTCATTAAGCTGAAAGAACAAGGTCGGAATGTCTTGTAATGAAGACTTGAGTAGCGGGCAATCATGTAGATTGACACTGTGCTTTTATGATTTCAATGGATAGCAATTAAGTGTAAGTCTGCGTCGGCGGGGAAATTGGGTAGGTGTAAAATAGCATTTACAAACAGGTTTTGCTAATACATGGTTCATACAAAATTCAAAACTTTTTCTTCAAGGACTTTTCAAGGATAAAACCTAATCTGCCAAAATGCAAGGACTTTTCAAGGACCTGGCAGTATTTCAAGGACTTTTCAAGGACCTGGCAGTATTTCAAGGACTTTTCAAGGCCCGTGCGAACCATGTAATAACACTACCGATCTCGTACAAATGCCTTTAAATAAATGAAGTCAGATTTCTTGCCCATCCAGTACAACCCAATATCGACTATCTATTGAGTTATCTTCTTTCTAACGTATATATATATATATAGAGTCACTATTGGGAAAGTTTCCTATCTTCCTTTGATACTTCGTTGATACTCGTTCTTGGGTCGCTGTGTCCTTTTCTTTATTGAAATGTATATATTTTTCTTGTTTGCTTCTTACTCTATTTAAGTTTTATGGGGAGAGATTTCATAGTTGCTTCTCACCTGTGTAGTATCTTCACAACAGTTTATTAGTTAATTATTGTTTTAACATCTAAACATTTAAACATTAATTAATCTGTTAATTAATCTGTTAATCAACTGTTGAAAGTCTAAAAATAAATTAAAGTATAGACGTATCTTTTAATGCTAAACCTAAGGTTTTGTTCTCGGATGGGACTGAACTTGCCTACCTTTCTGCGGTTTTCTTCCTCCATCGCTTCTTTTGCGTTCACAATCTCCTCCTTTTTGCCTTCCTCTTGTCTGAGATTAGACTGAAAACGATTATTAATATAAACAGTGAAGTGTGCGTGAGTATAAACACGCCTAAAGCTACGATCCAATAAACAACTAGTGAGGACTTGAAATATTTAAAATGCCATATTCTTCTATCTAACTAACATTGGGGCTTCTCGTAATTTTCTGGGTCAGCAGTCTTTGGACTTCCCTCCCTTTCTCTCTTCAGGCTCTTTTTTTTTTCAGTGTCATTGAAGCGGAGATAGGGTCTTGAAACGAGGAAGCATTGGAGAAAGATTTGGGAAGGGGTTTTTCGCAATGACACGACAATAGGCACTGGAGCGTAAATCTTGCACAATCCACTAAGCGCCGGATCATTGCAAGTTGAACAGGAAGGAAGAGGTTCATTTATTGAGTAGGAAGGTCGGACGGGAAAATATTTGGCTCGACAGCTTTTTCCGGCCCGTCAAACACGGACGGCCCCCATCACGTGACTTTTGCAAAACAAAATCTGAATTACTAACGGCACTAACGGGGCGGCAACTCCGTCCATAACTTACGGTACGGGCCAAACTAACGCCCTTAATAAGAGATATTTACGTAGCTGTGAATACCTGGATGGGTTGCAGTTGAGCTTCGGCGTCCTGGAAACAAAGGACATTTTAAAAGTATCAGTAAAGAGTGTACAGCTTACTCACGCAGCGAACGTGTTTAAACCTGGTTCACAATAGCGATGCAAGCATTAAGCACAAGCAACATATGCAGACGCAGTAAAGCCTGGTTCACACTTGCAATGCAAGCATTAAGCGCAAGCAACATACCCAGACGCAGTAAAGCCTGGTTCACACTAGCGATGCAAGCATTAAGCACAAGCAACATATGCAGACGCAGTAAAGCCTGGTTCACACTAGCGATGCAAGCATTAAGCACAAGCAACATACGCAGATGCAGTAAAGCCTGGTTCACACTAGCGATGCAAGCATAAGCATAAGCAACATACATGCACAGACGCAGTAAAGCCTGGTTCACACTAGCGATGCAAGCATTAAGCGCAAGCAACATACACAGATGCAGTAAAGCCTGGTTCACACTAGCGATGCAAGCATAAGCATAAGCAACATACGCAGATGCAGTAATGTAGTGATCATCAGCGTGCTTGTTCTTATCTCACAATTGCGCACTGCGTCTTCGTATATCGTTAGTATAAACCAAGTCTAAGGACGTTTCAGATTGTCTACAATGATATCGATAATAATGATAAACAAATAACAGTAATGATAGAATCCATCACTAGGTAGTGCACAATACTAAAAAAACGTGGCCCTGCTGCACACTGGACCCCTACGAGCAGAGCCTCCTACCCGTCAGTCCAGTTTATCGTCATCAAACCGGTTTTTATAGTGCACGCATTGATGTGCACGATCTCGAGGCCACTCGATTCAGCCTGGGCTCGACATTGTATCCAAGCAACGCTCGATATAAAATTGGCAGGATTTCGGCAGAGCCTTCTTTTCTCTTTTAGCGGGAAGATGGTTATGCGCGCAGGGTGCTCACTAAAATACAAAGATAACCTGGCCAAGTTAGTGCCGGTCAAGAAAAGTATTTCTTACCTTGATCTCCCTATCAAAGGTGTTGTTGCTGGAAATTGACTCAGCTTTCTGTTCTTCAAGGTTCGTTCTTCTCTGCAGCTGCTCTGAGAGCCTGAGCTGCGAATACAGAATGAGAATAAAGCGGAATAATCTGAGAATGAACACATCTAGTATACAGGTCAGTAGTCTTTGAAGATGGAAAACCTTGGCACAACATTTTACCTCCGCTATACCTCTTGTTATTACGTCATCATCACCTTAGAAATTCCACGAATTCCAGGGTTGAACTGGGATGTAGATTGTTGTTTTTTACGAAGGGAGGAAAACAGGAGAATCCTGAACAAGGGCGAGATACCAAAAAATAACTCACATATGGCGCTACGTTCGGGAATCAATCCCGCGACACAGACGTGAGAGGCAAAGTGTCTCCAATCTGTTAACGCCGACCATCAAAAAGAATGTCTACACCAAGGAGGGTCATGCACTGTGAGTATGGAAAGTTGTTTAATGGGTTGGAGATGGAATTGGGAAGAGGATCGGGTGTTTTAGAAAGAAGCTTGAAACTGCCTCTTGTGAGTGCACATGCAGAGCGCATTAGCATGCGTAGCGGCCCTAGAAGGGGAGGGGTAGCGGAGAGGAAGTAGGCGAAGGGGGAATGAAGAGCGTGTCTAGCGAACGAAGGCATGAGGTGATTACCTTTTGTGACTTGAGGTCGTGTACAGTGCTCTCTAACGCGGATAACTGTCTCTGAAGCTGAGTCACGGCTCGTCGTCGCCGATCAATATGGCGGTTTAGCGTCTCACTGCAACGTGATATTTGACAACCAGTTAAGCACGCGGACGCCTCATATACGGAAATAATAGACAGGATTTCATACGAGTGGGAAAGGTATGGCAATGACTTACAGCAAGATTACCAGGGTTGCCCCCCTCCCCCATCGGGGTAAGGTCCTACCTGATCGGAAGTGGATTTGTGGTTTGTGTGGTTAGGGTTAGGTCGTATTGTTTGGTAAGCCGTGTTCTTTGTTGTGCTTGGCTACCCTATTGTTCATTCGTCAATGGTATGGCTCGTTCAGAGCACTATAGGTACCGACCCCTTTCTCATGGAACTGCCTCCCTTCTCCCATCAGACTGCCTCTTCTCCCATCAGACTGCCCCTCCTCCCTCCCCCCCTCCCTCCCCCACTCCCTTCACTCTCGTATCACTGGACGTCACTCACTGGTTTACAATATAAACACGCTCGCCCACGCAGTATTGAACATTTTCCCCCATTTGTTTTCTGTCTTTGCCTGACCTTATCCCCAAATCCTGGCGACAAGCCTCGTTACCGTACGACAAAATCATGACAGTGGAATGGCCTCCCATTGTTTGTGTCCTTTTATCCAATCAAATTTAAGAGTGACGGTACAAATATCAAGTTCTTTTCCACTAACACAAAATATGCTTTTAACAGCGTGCACGTTGAAAAAGCTTTCCGCCGTGCTGGAAGAAGTCACCGACATCATAGTTAACGAGAATTCGAGCTGTCACTTAATGAATACCATATTTAAAACCGCTAAATAACACATACGTTACTGGGGGGAAATGCATTCGAATGGGTATCCCTGATGCTGACATTGATGAAACCACGAGACAGTAAAGGATTTCTGATAAATGATGGTAATTGATGGAGTGGAGTGCAATTTGGTCTGATATCAGGCGAGTGATTACAAAATTGCATGACCGTGTAGCGGGAGTGCAATTTGTAATCAATAGTTTGATTTAATACCAAAATTGCACGACAATTTTGAAATCTAATATCATCCATTGCAACAGTATTTTCTGCACAACGTCCAGAGAAAATGTTTACAGCAAAAATGCTGCTATGTTCTTTCGCTTCGAAATTGCTTCTCAAATCCTTTGATTTCATTGCCGATTTGTGAGATTCCTGCATTTTGATTGGTTCAGCAACATGATGCGATTACAGACACAAAATATGAGATTTGGTCTGTGATTGGACCATTTTCTACCAATCAGATTGCAGGAAATCCCATTGATTTCAAAATGGATATAATTAAAGCAGTGACTGCCAGACTGCCAGCACACACACCAAGCAATCGAAGCAAGTGCCCATATCAGCATTGAAGCAATCCGATTCTCAGACTTCAAATACGTTTTAAAAGTCCTCTTCTAACTAACTGTGCTTATAATTTCATCAATAAAGTTGAAATGATAGGGGAACTGAATCCTAAATCAACCCAACGACTATTCGAAAGAATAAGTTATGCTAATTTATTTATGTGTTGCGCGTCTATGAAGAGAAATTAGTTTTCAAGTTCGAAAAATAACCAATTGTCCACTGATAAATCTAGCTTGCGTGGGTCAATTCAGTGCAATTTCCCCATAATCACACGTCACGCATAACAAGGGAAAACAATTATATTTCCATCACAAACAAAACACAATTGTCCGCAATTAGGAGCCATTAGTCCAGATTTTCAATGCCAGGGACAGCATGGCAAAACTAATTTACTTCCCCATCTGTGCATAGCATAGGTTGCGAGGAAGGTTTTCAGATTCTCTCTTCATAGACGCGCAACACAAAGAAACAAAATAGCAGAACTTATTTCTTTCGAATACATCTTAGTCATTGGATTGGTTTAGGGTTCAGCTCCCCTTTAACGGAAGGAACGTACGATCTGTCCTGTCTGTCATTGATCTCATTGGTGACCGCTTGCATGGTGCGTCCTGGAGCTGGAAAGACCAGGAAGGTGCATTAAATAAATCCGCTTACACTGCAGGTTACCTTAAAGGTTTTTGCAAAACGTTCTGGTATCAATGCCTACCGATTCCATGTAGCTTGGACTGCTGTAGTGAGATGTCTCTATCCAAGATCTTCAAACCCTTCTTATAGCTATCTAGTTCCCGGATGTCCGGTTCCATTTCTCTTGCACTGTGCTCCTCACTCTCGGTGACACTGTAAACATCCTCTAGCTATGATGGACAGCATACAACTGTTAGTGACACTGTAAACATCCTCTAGCACTGATGGACAGCACACAACTCTGTTAGTGACACTGTAAACATCCTCTAGCTATGATGGACAGCACACAACCCTGTTAGTGACACTGTAAACATCCGCTAGCTATGATGGACAGCACACAACTCTGTTAGTGACACTGTAAACATCCTCTAGCTATGGACAGCACACAACCCTGTTAGTGACACTGTAAACACCCTCTAGCTATGATGGACAGCACACAACTCTGTTAGTGACACTGTAAACATCCTCTAGCTATGATGGACAGTACACAACTCTGTTAGTGACACTGTAAACATCCTCTAGCTATGATGGACAGTACACAACTCTGTTAGTGACACTGTAAACACCCACTAGCTATGATGGACAGCACGCAACTCTTTAGTGACACTCTAAACATCCTCTAGCTATGGACAGCACACAACTCTGTTAGTGACACTGTAAACATCCTCTAGCTATGATGGCCAACGCATCCTCTAGCTATGATAGACAGCATGCAACTCTGTAACTACAGATATTAGAATTATCATTCCCCCTAAACTTGTAAATAAAAGCAATTTGTAGCTCGAATAAGAAACAAAACATCTTGAAATTCAATCGTAAACAAAGCAATGTAAATAAATTAACCTGGCGAGTGTTACGTGACCAGCACAGTGCGATCTGATTGGTGTGAATTTGACCTTTAACGCATGCGCTGAACGCTTGCTACACTGAATAAAATAAAATAAAACGACTTGCATTTTAAGACTCGGTGCTGCCACAGGCAGCCCGAGTAATAATTTAGTTTGTGAGTAAATTTGGAAGCAGGTGTAAAGTTCCAATTAGGACAAAGAATGGCTGGAGGGATTATACTCAAGTTCCAAGAAATTAGAATCATCGAAGACTGAAAGTCCACAAAGAATGAAGCAATAAAGTTTTGTTATCTTCAATCGGCTAAAAATTTAAAGAGAATTCAATGCAGGAAGCTAAGGTTTGCCGGTTTGTTTCAGCGCGATGAATTTTTTTTAGAATGACAAACAGTGCGCTTCAGTGGTTTTCCCTGCATGATATTAATTGTTTGCTTACTGTGGTGCCATTTTTCTGTACTCCTAAAAGAGTGTTTCTTCTTGAAATTAAACTGGAATCGACACTATAGCTAACTAGTTTCTGTAGAAGTATCGAGCATCGGTGAACTATATAGCTTTCTCTGTTCTGCGGCTCGTCTGACTGAACTTTGTAATCGGCCGAGACTGAACACAATATGAATCGCTCTGATTGGCTAATGTTAATTAGATTACCTTTGGAGGCGGCACTTTTTAGTCAACCGTGAAATGAATCGAAAACCTTTATCAGGCTGTTTCTCGGCTCTTTTTTTCGGCCAAAAACAGAACTTTGTTGAAGTCCAGCCTTTTAGCGTTTTGTCCAAGTTTCCTAAATTTTTCACGAGTCGTAGAAAACAGCTGTTTCTCAAATAGCGTGTCGGGGAATTTTGAAAGATTATTTCTTTCAGGTTTTATGACCTAGTTTGTATCAAAATGGGATGAAAAACTACTTTTTCAACTTTGAAAAGGGATAAAATCTGTAATACGCAATATATCAAAAATGCCCGACACAGTATTTGAGTCAATTTAGTTGGGATTCTAAAGGGCTAATTAAGAAAAAAAATATTTCAAAGCCTGAAGGGCTGAACTCCTTCTGGCGGACGGAGTCATTTCGCGTAGAAATATATACAACATTTACGCTTTTAACTTTTGCTCGAAATGGATTAAATATATACTTTCTTCAATTCAAGACCTTTAAAACGGTATATAGTACGACTATGTTGCTTTAATTACGACGTTGCAAGAGCGTTTTTCCGAAATGACACGTCCAACCTTTATCGAGACCTTAACCCCATTGACACCCTCATAGAAAAGCGAACCAAACACAAAACCAAAGCAATCACTTATTATTTCGACACCCAATTGAGAACCGCTCTATTATATATTACTTTACTTTAGGTACATGCATATGTATGACCCAAGCTTACAACTTTGTTTTATTTCTTTTATGTGACATTTATAATAAGTAGATATAATTTATAAACCATTTTCATGTAAAAGATTGTAATTTTGAAAAATCACAAAGCGTTACAATATTATAGCCTGGTTTTCACTATAGTGACATACATGTAAGCATAATATCACAAACAACATATTATGCAGTAATGCATTGATCATTAGCAGCACTTGTTCTAATACCTCACTCCTTTGAGTAGAATAAGTACCACTTATGATAAATACTTTACTGCATATGTTGCTTGTACTGACGCTCATGTTGCTAGTGAAAATCAGGCTTTAAAAAAATTCTATCAAACAAGACTTGAAATGGCAAGCATTGTCAGATGAAGTGATGTGGTTGATGTGTTGTGTTCAGGTTTGCACAGGATGTTAACTGGCTGGGAGGACAAGTCAGCTTATGCACTGTGTACATTTGCATACTCATCTGGAAAACCTGATGAGCCTGTTTTACTATTCCGAGGAAAAACAATGGTATGTGCTTAGAGTGCCATAGATAGGCAATATTATAGTAAAACTATACATTAAGGGAGCATCCTTAGAACATGCAATTTGATTGGCTTATAGACTTGAGCTCAGGGTGCATGATTTTCTTATAAAAGAAATACTTGAGCATTTCGTTTCACATTAATCACATTATTTTTATATTATAAAACAAATAGATGTTCTCCTCTGTCCTATAAACAAAATATGTGTACTTTCGAGGTCTTTAAAAGCTGCTGAATGAACTCGCATTATACTTGTGCATGTGTAGCTTTTCCAGATCTTGAGCATGCATAAAAAAAGAACATGGAGAACCATCATCTATTTGTTAAATACAATTGAAGGGCTGTGTGCAAAAAGGGCGTAAGTGACTCTTGATCACATTCTAAATTCTCCCTTAGAAAACAAAGAAATTGTACGAGAATTTAGAATATGACCAGGAGTCACTAATACACCCTTTTTGCACACAGCCCTTCAATTGAAGGGATCCATGCAAGAACAGCAAAAGCTGCCAATACCACAATACAATGTTTTATAGTGTGACCACTGAAACCGGGTCCACTTAGACACACATTGCAAAACAAAAATAAAGCATTCTAAAGTTTTAATCCTAGCATATCGATGCAATTATCTTCATTCGAAAGACTTTAGAACTAGTCGACCAAATTCACCTTTTAAAGGATTGAAGCTTGAGCAGGTTGAAATGCTATTCTCTTGTAATCGACACTGATTGGTTCAAGTAACTGTACGTTGGAATGCTTTGTTTTCATTCTGTAATGTGATTGGTTCTCACTGTCGAAGTGGACCTGGTTGCAGTAGTCACACTGTAAGTTACATTTCACGTACAAAGTTGATCTGGACATGGAAATGTTGAAAATTACAAAGAAAATCTTACCATACCATCGATATACATGCATGTACCTAACATATCTACATGTGACGTACATGTATGTGTTGACCCACTTAATATCTGCCAAAGTTTTGTATTCTATATCTATGTTTAAGGGCCAAATTGTAGAGCCAAGAGGTCCAAGGAATTTTGGTTGGGATCCCTGTTTTCAGCCTGATGGCTTTGACAAAACGTAAGTATGGGTAGCTTACATTGTATCTTTGATCAATTGTGTTAATGTTATACAATCATGTAGTTGCTTTCTAAAGTTTGCACTTTTGTCCTTTAAGATATGCTGAGCTGGCATCTGATGTAAATAATTCCATCTCACATAGAGGGAGAGCTCTACAGGCACTAAAAGAACACTTGACCAAGATATCCAGTGAGACTAAAGCAAATGACAGATAGCATTCATATCACTTTGATGTGCATAAGAATGTTAATATTCACCAAGCCATTACATACCAGGTTTTACATGCAGCATAAAAGTGATATTTTGTGAAATATAACAAAATAATTATACACAGCTGTGATATCACATGTCCGTGCCCCCGGTATTTAAGGTTTGGATTTATCTTCTCGCCACTCAAAGATAGAAATATATCTCTGCTCTCTATAATTACTGGCTGGATATTATGCCATCAATGCTGGGATACAAAGAGGATTGGTAGCTGGTGTTAATGTATTTACCTAATCGCGTAATAATGGACAGATTGAAAAAGTTAACAATATTTTAATGATGCCAACCAATAGTATGTGTATTAGGGATTGGTGTAACTTTTGTGACGTGTAAAATATTATATCCATGCATTGTGTATTTAAATTAGGCAATAAAACTGATGTGGTCTTATAAATACTGTAGTTGTAAACATACTATGTCACTTTACATGGAGGGGCACAGCTAGGGGGTCCCACAGGTCACTGTGACCAGTCTCCCCCCCCCCCCCCCCCAGGTTAGAAAAAAATAACTGAACAGAATAATAATCAAACAATGATAAAACATCCACAAAACCTACTTCAGAATCAGGAAATTATATTTCAGTGAAACAAAATTTCAAAACTTTACAGGGGATCATGCCCCCACCCCCTAGAGGTGTGCAGCACCTCTGCTGCTCATGTCAGGACCCCCCCCCCCCCCCCTCACCATTGGCAAAATCCTGCCTACTTCCCTGTGTGTGTGCATTATTAGAACAATTATAATATCAACAATAAATAAGTGTGATATTAATAATTAAGTTAGGGTTAGTTACTCTTCCAAGGCACAGGAATAAGTAACTACCGGTAACAGGCCGGCTTGGTTCATTGATCTAAACAAAATATGGAATGCATACAACAAGCTCAATCACAACCATTGTTGACCAAAGCATTGTGGTTCTTGATTCCCCTGGTAAACCAGGAAGAAATGGTACTATAGTACATACATTTGTACAATACAAAAGAAGAAGAAAGCACAATCTACATGTAGCACACAACACAAAAGCACAAACCTGCACTACGTAAGGGACGTTAGATAATGGCACAAGAGTTCTATGTGATTTAGAGTGCCGAGCAGTGCAAGTGGTTTTCTATCTAAAATGTGATGCACTCTAAATCACATAGAACTTGATGGTTCATTATATCTCCGTCTTAGAATTTGGTCACATCCACAAGACATTTTTTCTGAAATTATTGGCAACTACAAAGTGTAAGAAACTCTGAACATTTCGAAATAATATACAGGGTCTAGACTAGGGGAGTAATAATTAGTATTCTCTATAATTTATAGAGAATACTAAGGCTATTGTTTTCTATTGTTTCATATCATTATTAGTATTCTCTATATAGAGAATACTAATTACTTAACTATAGGATTGACAGCTGAAATGAGGAATGCCGATTGGTTGTGACCATGTTTTAAATAGTCGAAAATACATGGCTTCCTGTGGTAAACTTCTATCACATCGATTATACCAGGCTGCATAGTAGTAAAATTAATCCACAATCTAAAATACTGGGCTTCCTGTGGTAAACTTATATCATCGAAAATACCGGGCTTTCTGTGGTACTCTAACCCAGGAAGACTGGTATCTTAGATTATATGCATGATTTACCACAGGAAGCCCGGTATGTTCGGTTGTTGTGGAAAGTATACCACAGGAAACCCGGTGTGTTCGATTATGTGGTGGCAAGTATTCCACAGGAAACCCGGTATTTCCAATTATGATAGAAGTGTACCACACGAATCCCGGTATTTTCGATTATGTCACAAGTATACCAAAGGAAGCCCGGTATTTTCGATTATGTAGTGCTTTTTCAACCATATTTTACAAGTTTGGCCGGGACTTAAAGGGGCTGTGTCACGGTAAGACTTTACATTCGTTTTTCTGAGCCGGAAAGAGCTATTTCCACCGATTTTAATATAAACTAACGAACCTCTCGGCCATGTGGGATGCTTAAAATCAAAGCAAATATGCAAAAATGACTAACAAACAGTGTATATAAACAGTCTCCAGGGAAAATATTGAAAATCCTTTCAATCAAGCATTGAGGGAGGGAAGCTTAACTGTTTGTATCCAATTAACAGCCACTAAACGAGCGATTACTCGATACATGCGCAGTACCATGACATAGCCCCTTTAAGGGTAAGCAGGTGAGAAAATATCTTATGCCCAAACGGAATGTTTCTGCGAGCCAAAAAAACCATAGACTGCGAGCAGTCCCTCCTTTTCCCTCCATTGATAGAGAGTTTGCGAGCAGGCGAGTGAAGTGAAGAATATTGGATGCGTGCGAGCGGAAGAATGGGGCCGACTGAGAGAGGAGGAGAAGAAAGGGAGGGACTGCGGGCATCACAGAGAGGAAATAATTACGCGTTGCTGGAACAACGCAAAATTCCCATTGGCTAACGAGTTTGCAGCGTGTCAACACATCAATCACAAACTAGCAGGAGTGGAGCTCGAGCTCGGCGGCCGTCGAAGCGTGTTTGAAAAGTTCAAACCCATGGCGCCTTTTAGACTTGCCACAAGTTGACTACTTTGGAAACTACTTGACAGCGAGCGACGAAGTAAAAAATCAACGTATCTCGTATAAACGGCTTGGAGAAAGTCTAGGCGCCTTCGAGTTTGAAACATGGCTGTTTACTACCTAACTTCAACTACCTAACTTCAACTTTAATTTCGGCCCGTCAAATTCATCGTCTTTCGAAAACCCCAATTACTTCTGACCCCTGATGAGAAGAGTTAAGACGGCCAGTCTTACTTTACGTGTTCTCCAGTGGTTATTACAATTCCAAAATGAGCTCATTTGATTACCCCATTTATAGTGTGCCTTTATGCTTTTATGAAATCTCAAAATCTGAAAATAGATGTTTCATTCATAATTATTCAAGGGCACCCAACGAGTACTTTTTGAAATTCGTTTGAAACCAGTTGTATGCAGCTCCTCTAGCCATTTCAAGGCGCCTACTATGTCTTTTGGCGTATTCTAGAAAGCTATTAGCTGTTCGGATTTTCTAGGTGGAAATCGCGTAAACCGAAAATACTATGGCAAAATATTCCCGGCCTACGAATTTGTTAGTAGTCTAGAACAGAAACAAGAATTTTCTAGCCCAAGTAACTTCATGTTGCAAAGTTTTGTGGAGGTACGAATTTTTTAGGGGTTCTTTTTTCCTTTAGGCAATTCTTTTAGGGGACCTCCATTTGCTAAAGGTTTATTCTTTCGGATTTTGGATGTCAGAATTTCTTAGAGAATTAAAATGTGTTCTCGAAAACTTTAGGTGGCCACTTCACTAAATGATTTGTGATAATGTTTTTTTTTTCCCATTCCAACCAATGTTTTTTCCGGATCGTTCTGACTCTATTGATCAGACAAAAACGTACGAATATTTTAGGGGAAACCTTTTAGTCTCCCTTTTCTATATTTTTCTAGGGATTGAAAACAAATTTTCTAGCCAGTATTTCAGAAAACAATCTTCTAGGGACAATCTTTTCAAATCCGAAAGTGTTAGGCTAACTAAGGCCCGGTTCAAACGTCGAACTTCTCATGTGCCGAATCTAATGTTTGTATTAAGTACATGAAAAGTTCGACGTATGAATCAATTAAGTTCGACAGATTTGTATTAGATTCGACTCGTCGTTTTACGCGACTGGGCCAGTCGAATAAAACGACACAAGTTAGCTGCAAGTTCAAGACCCATCGACTCAAATAATTAAATGCGACGTTTGATTCAAACGTCGAATTTAATGTAGTCGAATCTAATTGCTAACTTGGTGAATGTTTACATGAAATCGGTGGTTGGCGACCAAAGTCACTCATGATATGACGGACAAAGAGCATTCTGTGAATCAGAGGATCCTTTTATTTTCAAAGACAACGACTAATGATACCACTGCCAATAACTTTTCGTCACGTTTTCTCTTCGAGGGATCCAGTTTCCCAGGAGTGATTTGTTCCTGCACGAACATGAGAATTCGTGTCGTTTTGCCGCCAGCATAAGGTTTGCAGTAATGTATTCATCGATTTCGAATACTGAACACTTCATACAGAAGTACTGGAGGCATCCTAAAAAGAAGTGTACTTGCATTTTCACTTGCGTCAGGATCCAGCGGTACTTTCCCCGTGCTGTTTTCCCGCCATCCGTGTCCGAGTTAACGTCTGCGCATGACATTTAGCCCGAAAGTGTAGAATTGTGGGTATTACATAATTTATGCATTAGATTCGGCACATGAGAAGTTCGGCGTTTGAATCAGCGTCGAACTTGTGTCGTTTTATTCGACTGGCCCAGTCGCGTAAAACGACGAGTCGAATCTAATACAAATCTGTCGAACTTAATTGATTCATACGTCGAACTTTTCATGTACTTAATACAAACATTAGATTCGGCACATGAGAAGTTCGACGTTTGAACCGGGCCTTAGGCCCAGTTCAAACGTCGAACTTCTCATGTGCCGAATCTAATACCTATTTGGGTCGACTCAAATAATTAAATGCGACGTTTGATTCAAACGTCGAATTTAATGGAGTCGAATCTAATTGCTAACTTGGTGAATGTTTACATGAAATCGGTGGTTGCATGGCGACCAAAGTCACTCCTGATATGACGGACAAAGAGCATTCTGTGAATCAGAGGATCCTTTTATTTTCAAAGACAACGACTAATGATACCACTGCCAATAACTTTTCGTCACGTTTTCTCTTCGAGGGATCCAGTTTCCCAGGAGTGATTTGTTTCTGCACGAACATGAGAATTCGTGTAGTTTTGTCGCCAGCATAAGGTTTGCAGTAATGTCTTCATCGATTTCGAATACTGAACACTTCATACAGAAGTACTGGAGGCATCCTAAAAAGAAGTGTACTTGCATTTTCACTTGCGTCAGGATCCAGCGGTACTTTCCCCGTGCTGTTTTCCCGCCATCCGTGTCTGAGTTAACGTCTGCGCATGACATTTATCCCGAAAGTGTAGAATTGTGGGTATTACATAATTTATGCATTAGATTCGGCACATGAGAAGTTCGGCGTTTGAATCAGCATCGAACTTGTGTCGTTTTATTCGACTGGCCCAGTCGCGTAAAACGACGAGTCGAATCTAATACAAATCTGTCGAACTTAATTGATTCATACGTCGAACTTTTCATGTACTTAATACAAACATTAGATTCGGCACATGAGAAGTTCGACGTTTGAACCGGGCCTTACTCTCCCGAACAGCTTTTTAACCGAAAACATCGTTGGGTGCCATTGATTATTGGTAAATTCTAAGCGGCATGTTGGGAATTTTAAATTTTAAATTGTAACCGGGCTTAATTCAAAACGTGTTTGAAACGTTATGACTTTGTATTGATGTATTGACGTTTTCCCCAAAATTACCGTAATAGTTTTAAAAAGAGCAACTGCAAACACGGCAGAAATCGTTATACGAAGATTGTTTTGGTTTTCTGCCTCTTTTTTTCTGGTACTTTCTTTACCGGAGTCGTCAACAACATCGGGCTTTCCTGACTTTGGCCAGTAATGCTGGTTCGTTTCGAGCGGTAATGGCCGGTATATTTTGGGACTGATCAGGTAGAGCAATGTTACATCGGATTTCACGGAAAGAGGCGGAGCTGACAATGACGACTTGATGAAAAGGAGCGGGACAATGACAACTCGAAAGCATGGATCGTAAAAATAAAAGGGGGCGGTAGTCATTTCCTCTGTGTGATGGCCGCAGCCCCTACATTTCTTCTCCTCTCTCTCGGCCCCATTCTTCCGCTCGCACGCATCCAGGAGGGACTGCTCGCAGTCTAAATAAACCACGAAACCTCACTGGACTTTTACCGTTTCTTTTTCGCTAAAATGTTAACGTTTGATTCCCAGAGGTCCCCCCATGACTCTTGGACATCACTGTAAATAACATTTAAAACAAATCCTTGTGCAACCCTCCCTTTCACAAGATCCTGGATCAGCCGCACGTAAATGCCATAGAGAAAACGGCGAAGATAAATATGAAGCTGTTTGAGTTCAGGAGCCCATTATGTTTGAGTTTAATAATTTTATTAACGTGTGTTAATTTCATCAGCTCTGCTGGATCCGCCAGATCATACTCAAGGCCGTGTTACAAACTGACAAACGTACGGGCGTTGAATTACGTAGAATAACTGATTCAAAACGAAGCGTGTGATAGATAACCAGTGAATCATTCATTCGACTTCGTCTGGAAAACAGAATGAGATCGAGCAAAGTCGGAGAATTCGAGACCGGCGGCAAGACTTTGCCAACATTCCTGGGGAGGGGGATAGGGGGGCGGTAGGTTTTTTTTTACTTCCAAACTTCCTGGAGCAGGGGCTGGGGAGGGTCTAACCCAAAAATATATAGTTGATATTTTCTGGAACCACATAATACAATGCGCCAGTTTTGCTGGTATCCACGAGTTCTCCAGTTGAGAGGCTAAGTATGTTCTTTCCTACGTTGTTGCTAAAACGTAACCAAAAGATCACAAATATGGGACTTACGTAATGTATCAATCGTGTATAAGATTGTGGAACGTCTAACCTAATGTTAGAATATAATTATTGATCAATTCGGGTTTTGTCTTAGCTCGATCATGTTTTGTTACGGACCGAGCCCATGTCCCGGTGGTTTGTGAACACAAATGCACGCAAGTTTTCCCCCGGATGCGTGTCTGTGAATACAAGGCGCTATTGCAGGTCCCGATGATTCTCTCGCCTCCTCTTTCCAGTTACCAAACAATCGCTTGTGTCTTGAGAGGATGTTATTGAAGGTGTTTGCCTCTTGTTTGTGTATCGGTGTTAAATCGTCAATGGCGGAGTTGGACACTGCGGTTCAAAATGAAGGCAAAACTGAGAAGAAACGGGGATACAAAGCGAGAGTACCGACCACGCAAGTCAGTTGAAATATTTTTTTGAAAGATCAGTTCTTTCAAACGGCTGAATTTCTTCAACACTCGAACCACGACGTATACAGTAGGTTTTAGCCTCCAATCTGGCATTTTTGTGCTTTCATTTTGGCAGACTCGACTTCAGTGAGCGAACCTTAGCGACGAGAAACGAAAAAAAGGGTGTCCTATTAAAGACGCATTCCTATCAATAACTGTAGGAATTCAATTTAGATCATTGGAGTTGCGCGAAACAACTGAATATACGTTTCCTTGTTTAAAGTGCATACGAGCCACAAATATGTTATCACTGAAAATCGATTCTACATCAAGTAAATTGTTGAATAGTAAAATATTTATTGGTTTGAGTGTTGCGTCTAAGTTATGAACGTTTATATTTCGAATATGCTAATGCGTGACATTAAACGGAATTTACTGTCATTGCATTCCTTGTGAAAGAAACTTACTTCTGATTTAGACCATATACTTGGTAAAATCAGATATTAGCTTCAAATATAACAGATGATTATGAAAGGTCATTTATCTCTTCCAGCAAGTTTTTTGTACAATAAATCATTCCCTGTTTGACGTCGTCATTTGCATATTGGAAATATAAATCTTCCTGACACAACACTCAAATCAATAAAAAGGGACTGCAGAAGTGTTTTATCCCGAAATTTGTTTTTTACTATTTCCTTTATTCACCTTTAATTACTTTTGAAATTCAAATCTTCGAAAAATATAATAAGCATAGAGTTTTCTTCAGGCTAACCAGAGTATCAGGCTCTGAAGAAGGGAAGATGGGTACTGATCTTCAAGCCGAACGAAAGATAGCCTGCTGTGCAGACGTATTTTTTCACTCATAAATTCGAAGAAAAAAGTAGTCTGCTTACCCGAGCGCTTAATTAGTTTCCAATATGCACGCTCATTGTGTTATGGACTAATCAGATTGTACGTTCCATATCCTGGAAACTGACGTAATGTTACATTTAAAAGGAATTCAGACAATACATTTGCTATTGACCAATCATTGGAGTGTTCACAGGCGCGCCAATTCACTAAAATTCAAACAATGGCTTTGATTGGGCAGAAAAAATAAACAAATCTGCTGACGTCATGCTTGCATATTGGAAACTAATTAAAGGGGCTGTGTCACGGTAATAGGCTTCGCGTTCCGGGCCGGAATCGAAACAGCTGTTTCTACCGATTTTGATATGAACTACCGAATCTCTAGCCATGTGGGATGCTCAAAATCAAAGCAAATATGCAAAAATGACCAACAAACAGTGTATATGAACAGTCTTCAGGGAAAATCCTTTCAATCAAGCATTGAAGAATGGAAGTTTAACTGTTTCTATTCAATTTTAGCCACCAACCGAGCGATTACTCGATACATGCGCAGTACCATGACATAGCCCTTTAAGCGCTCGGGAAAGCAGACCTTACTTTTTTTTTTCGAATTTACGAGTGAAAAAATACGTCTGCATAGCAGGCTACACAACACTTTTTCTGCGATCGCTGCGATTATATGGAAACCAGGGTTATGAAACGTAAAACGTTGATTTTGTATGCGTGCATTCTCACGTGCAGCTATTGTATTTGCTAATCAAGGCTTGGGTTAGGGATAGCTGGTTTCCGTCCACATGATCGTTTTCACTCGTCCACACGAAAACGCAAGGGATCCGAGCGTCAAAGCAAGACTGTGCATGTATTTTGATTGACATCCGATATTATCGACCCAATACTGCGCATGCTTACGAAAACCTGGGGACCACACGAAAATGATGCCCACTTCGGAAAGCGTTTTCAAAATGACGAGTTTTCGATGAAAACGATTCTCCCTTTTCTTTCGCATAAAGATATTAACCTCCATCGATGTGAAAGCGTTGAAAGGGGGCCTAAAGAAGCTCTTGATGCAAAATGTAGTTAGTATATTTTTCAACAAAACAAATCATTCCTCACCTGCGAATAATAACTGGAAGACGAGAAATATCAGGATTAATCTAGAATCCTGCCATTCCATGTTGAGACAGTTACGACTTGAGTTGAACATCTCTTTGACGGGCTAAAACTAAACCCAGAACAATCAGGAATCAGCGGATTTTTGAGTACATTTTTATGGCAGAGCTTCGGCTCGCGCGAGCGGACATCTCTCCGAACGTTAGTGATTAATGTCGTGATACCTCAACCGGCAGCGTGTTCTCTTGGTAGAAAGGTTTTATTTTTCAATCTAGAGGATCACAGGAAGAAAAGTACTAGTCATTTCTCCTCAAGCAGTTAGTTTTCAACTTCATGTGACTGGATCACGATTAAGGAAATAGAACTAAAGATTACACTTAATCCTGAATTAGCATAATCGAGCTCGAACAACTGGGCCCTGAACAATAAAGTCTAAACAAGCTGCCCTTTTCAAGGCCAGTGTTGGATTAAAAAAATTGAAGTTCCGAGTCAGAAATATTCAGATCGTCTCACTTGTTAAAGCACAGAAAATATTTAGAGAGAATTTAACAAAATAATAGGCCAGAATTCGAATGGTTTAGTACTCATTTACAAAGTTCACGAATTGGCTTGAAGTACGTACTCGTGCTTCAGGTTTTGCGACTTGGAACAGAATAGCACTTTTTCATTTGTGAATGGCTTAAAGTATGCACGACAAATTGCTACAATGAACTGACAATAATACAAAGTAGTACTTACTGATTTCTGTTATCAGCCGAAGAATTACAATTGTTTTTGTCCTTTACGCCAAGCACGAAGGGAAGCGTATTTAGTACGGTGAAAGGGAAAACCGCGATAGCTTGTGTTTCAGCAACTGTCGACTCTGTTTTCCCAACTGAGCGGCTGCCTAAAGTGGTCCGTCCCATAAACAAACATACCCAAATACCTGCTCTGTCACAGTAGACACATCTCCATAAAACTGTAACCAGATAGACAGATGTGATTTTTTAACAAGCATGTCCTTTCTAAAGTTTCCGTGTAACAGATTTTACTTTACTCGGGAAGCTATGTGCTCTCTTTACCAAGTCAGTCTATACTTCATTAGAAATGGTCACCATTAAAATCTAGGCTTCATGTATTTTTATTTGGCCAAGGCGACAAGCGAACAAATTCAATATGTACAAACCAAGAAACATGATACCAATGATGGAAATAATCAACATAATACCTTCCTTTGACAGCCATCATTTATTGTGCAAAAAAGCAACAAGTGAATCGCGGGGAACTTTCAGTGACCCTCCCCTCAAACTCGAACGGTGTGTCAAGGTTGTGTAGTCTTTAAGACTCACGAGTTATCGACGTTAAAAAAGATTGCTATACCTTTACCTTAAAACGGACGAAAATGACTTTGATATATACTACTATGTTACCAACTGTTAAATGTTTATTGTTTAAACTGTTTCTGTTTTCTTTGTAAACACCGATATTAACAATTAAGTAACAGTCCGCGCAAGAGGTAGGCACAATTCTATTGTTCAGATGCAATTTGCTTTCCCCACTTTAGTATTTTCTGTTTTTCATACTGACAACTCATCAACCCTTAAATCATAAATTTCTGAAATTATATCCACTAAAAATGCATTTTAAAGGTAGAGTTATTTTGTGTGAAAACGTTTTGTCCAATCAGAAGAGTGCAAAACAATAACCAAGAAAACGTTCAATTTAAAAATGTTCCCCATATTGAAATTTCGTCATATTGAAAGTTATGAGAATTTTCACTAGATGCAATTCAAATCTGTTTACAAAATGTGAAAAAATGTTCTTCTTCTTCAATTTTAAATATATTTTAATGTCTAAGCCAATGAGGTGGAAGATTGAAACAATACCACAATTAGCACCTTTGTACATCCATGCATAACATATGCCTACCTCTTGCGCGGACCGTTACTTAATGTCTCTACATCGAGAGCTGGAGTGAATACTTCAGAGCATGCACATTCGATACCTCTAACTTTTCGACATGCATAGTTATCACCGTTTCGTTGAAGTGCGACTGCGACTGACCGTTTTTCAGAATAAAAATACACAGAATGATCACTACAGATCGCTTATAACAGGCTTTGTTTAGTCACTGGAATACTAAATGCCTCCTGAATATATGTCAGTAAGGGATTTGTAGTTTACAGACTGTATGGTTGAGGATTGATGGAGGAGGATTGATCATATCAGTGTTTTATTATACCGAAATAGCTTACAGTGCAAAATGTGTCTGAACCAGTGATTTCCAGAGACTATTCCATTTACTCAGTCATTACGGAATCGGTCAATCGAACGCGCCATTAATTTAAGTCGCGTTTGATTCAGTGACGGTCGGCTGAATGCAATTTTCCAACTCCCAGAGTTCGCGCACTTCAACGCCAACGGTAACAATATGCAGAGAACATCAACAACGTTATAACATCCGAAAATACAGTTGAGAAACTTTATTTCCAAGACACCTCTTCTTGTACTGCGTGCAGACGTCGCTGGTCTCGTGAGGGAGGCGCAGTTCCACAGTTCACCTCTGTTTCTTTAGCCTCGAGGTAATAGTCTTTAACAGCTTACTCAATGTAAGACTGCTCTCTGTGTAAAGAAGCAACAGTCTGCTTTGCGATTTTCGAGAATCCACTGCGGAAGATTGAAGTGAATGTGTTGTTTAGTGACATTGTAAGTTACTAATTCTTTTCTAAACTGAATATTTTGAAAGTTAAATTAGCATTTACTGCAGAAAAATAGTGCATGAATACGCCAAAGGTCTGCGTCACCGGTTGACTATATCACCACCTTTCGGTTTTGGGAGATTAACGTTGGTTCTATAGGTCGCTACACACGATGGGACAAGTCCTCCCTGGGACTTGTCCCCTCGTCTGAACTAGGAAAAATATTGTCGCGGAGACAACATTTTGTCCCCGGGACTTGTCACTTCAAATCAAACTGGTTTGAATTGAGGGGACAAGTCCCGGAGACAAAATGTTTCCTAGTTCACACGAGGGTACTTGTCCCTTCGCGTGTGCCGACCTTATTACACGGATGTTTATGTATGACAACTTGCAGGAAACAGTCACGTGCTGATATAATACTTCGTTAACGAATGAATTGAGCTCGTGATCCCCATGGGAAAGGCGTTGCCAGGATACTGGACGCTGTTTTTGAAAGATCGACAATCAACTGGAGGTGGAAAAGAGAATTTACAAACAAGTTTTGCTAATAACACTCCCGGATCTCGTACATGCAAGTGCATTTAAATAAATGAGTCATTAGTTGCTGTCCAGTACAACCACGTGATCGTATCCTGTGAAAGGCCCATTCTCTCCCATCACACGCTGGCCATGTTGACTACAAACAATAGATTTACCACGTGTAGTCTCGCACTGAGCAGTTTCAGAACGAGGTTGGATGGAAAAAAACAAAGGGTTTTATATAAGTTCTAATAATTGCACGAGCCCGGGTTTTCTATTAACCTACTTGTCATCTTTATAAATCCTGTAGTAATAATCGACGAAGTCCGCTCTGCCAAGGAGCTCCACAAAGTTCTCATCGTGAGTAATGACAATCAACTGAAAATTCCGTTGGGTTTGTCTGGTCCTGATGACGCTAAAACACACAAGTATAACAATTTAAACGAAGTTTAAGAACATCAATGGTACGTGATCAGATCCTAATCTTTATCATTGTATATTTATCCAATTATTCCTCGTTACATTATTAGTAAGATCAGATGTCCATAACCAGAAGTCTCGAACTGTCATACTAAGTCTTGGCCATACTAAGTCTTGGCCATACTAAGTCTTGGCCATACTAAGTCTTGGCCATACTAGGTCTTGGCCATACTAGGTCTTGGCCATTCTAGGCCATACTAGATCTTGGCCATACTAGGTCTTGGCCATACTAGGCCATACTAGATCTTGGCCGTACTAGATCTTGGCCGTACTAGATCTTGGCCGTACTAAATCTTGGCCGTACTAAATCTTGGCCGTACTAAATCTTGGCCGTACTAAATCTTGGCCGTACTAGGTCTTGGCCGTACTAGGTCTTGGCCGTACTAGGTCTTGGCCGTACTAGGTCTTGGCCGTACTAGGTCTTGGCCGTACTAGGTCTTGGCCGTACTAGGTCTTGGCCGTACTAGGTCTTGACCGTACTAGGTCTTGACCGTACTAGGTCTTGGCCGTACTAGGTCTTGGCCGTACTAGGTCTTGGCCGTACTAGGTCTTGGCCGTACTAGGTCTTGGCCGTACTAGGTCTTGGCCGTACTAGGTCTTGGCCGTACTAGGTCTTGGCCGTACTAGGTCTTGGCCATACTAGGTCTTGGCCATACTAGGTCTTGGCCATACTAGATCTTGGCCCATCGGTTTACGGTATAATCTATTTTTAGAAAACGATTTTCGTTAAATCTATTAGCCTGCGTAGCTGGCGATGTTGGGGCCGCGAGTACGTTTTTTGAATGCCCGCCATCTTGGCCGAGCTGCGTAATATTTTGTCATAGCAGGGAGGGGGTAGGAAGGGGGGAGAAAGTAAAGACCGCGGTCTTTCTTCCCCTCTCCCTACCCCCTCCCGGCTATGACAAAATATTGGCTCGCACCCAGATCGCATTACGCAGCTTGGCCAAGATGGCGGCCATTTAAAAACAAGTACGCAGGTTATAAATCTATAGATGGTTTGCACTCAATCCCCAGAGATTCAAATGACAAAGGGCATGGCGGCCATTTTTGGTGTACCTAACAAAAGAAGCTAACGAAGAATCTATTGTTAAAGGTACACCAACATGGCGGCTATGACGTAATGTGCAAAGGGTCTATACCCAAGCGAATTGCTCGTAATTGCACCAGCAACTATGATTGGTCGAACATATGAAAGCCTTTGTTCTAATAAAATAACTAATTTCGTGTTGATAAAAGGAACATAGCTGCCACTGTTTTTCCAACACGAAAGTAGTCTGAGCGCAGTTCTAAATATAGATTATACTGTAAAACTGACGGGCGCATTACACTGCATAACGAGACTTCTGGTTATGGACCGTTCTGGTAAGATACATGCAGTTGATGTTGTATCACTAATTTAGTACCGGCCATCGACTCTTGGTAGTACAACTGGTAATAAGGAGTTCCAACTATTGTTAAGGCCATCCCTTACCCCTGTTTGAGATTTGTAAATAATACATTAAACATTTATTGACTGAGAAACAGTGAGTTTTGTTCCCCTACTTCCTCGATGTTCCCCGAGATGCTGATGACGATCAATTACGGCGTATTTACAGACATTTTCATTTTTTAAGTTACTTCTTTTAACTGCACAAAATAGAGCTACATGCAGTTGCAAATAATAATAATCAAACTCATTAATAATTCATGAAGGAAAAACCAAGGAAATCAATGCGCGATAAGTGATCTGTAAATCTGATACAGATTTCGTCCTGATTTGCATACATTTTTGCTTCGATTTTCTCGGCCAAAATAGGTCGTATCGCCAAAATAACTGAAAACATGACTCTATACATCTAGAAGCTTGAAGCCATATACAGAATTCGTGTGCGTGCTTTATCGGATTTACAAATTCTAGAGTTTGAAGCACGGCTAATCATTCTGTATCTATTACATACAAATCAGAGATCAAGGCTGTGAAATCGTAAGTTAATTTCAGTCCAGTCAATTTCTGTTTGAAGTAGAATTTCCATCAGTTCAAATCTTTGCTACATTCATCTCTCGTTTCTTCCTTACATCTGGATGCTAGTCTATCATCATGAGACAGTGTATTCTTATGGGGTTGACAGGACCCTCTTTAATATAAATAAATAAGTATGGGTATCGACCGCATTGAAGTCAAAGATTCATAGCTGAGGGAATGTGTTTTTACTTTGCAAGTTGATTGGCCAGACTTTCGATGTTTTCCTCATCCAAGTTGGTTGTTGGTTCGTCTAGGGTTAGGATCCCACAATTCAGACAGAATGTTTCTGCTAGAGCCAGGCGTATGATGAGTGAAGCAAGAACCTAGATAAGAACATTGATTAATAAGCAATTTGGCAATTAATGGTGAAAATTAAGTTTATGGTCATGGTCACGATCAAAGTGAAGTTAAAGCTTAAGGTGGACAAGACAAGAAGTTGAAGGTAAAATTTAAGATAAAGTTAAAGGTGAGGGTGAAGACAAATATCAAGGTGAAGGTAAAGTTAAGGTTTAAGTTGAAGGTGAAGACGAAGACAAAGATGAAGGTACATGTTTTAAAATATAAAGGAGAGGGGAAGTCGAAGATCAAACTTAAGGTGTAGCTGACAATCAAAATTAAGGTGAAGTCGAAGTTCAAAATTAAGGTGAAGTCGAAGTTCAAAATTAAGGTGAAGTCGAAGTTCAAAATTAAGGTGAAGTCGAAGTTCAAAATTAAGGTGAAGTCGAAGTTCAAAATTAAGGTGAAGTCGAAGTTCAAAATTAAGGTGAAGTCGAAGTTCAAAATTAAGGTGAAGTCGAAGTTCAAAATTAAGGTGAAGTCGAAGTTCAAAATTAAGGTGAAGTCGAAGTTCAAAATTAAGGTGAAGTCGAAGTTCAAAATTAAGGTGAAGTCGAAGTTCAACATTAAGGTGAAGTCGAAGTTCAAAATTAAGGTGAAGTCGAAGTTCAACATTAAGGTGAAGTCGAAGTTCAACATTAAGGTGAAGTTCAAATTAAGGTGAAGTCGATGGTGAAGTTGAAGGTAAAGTTAAGGTTAAAAGGTAAAGGTGGGGGAGAAGGTGAATATAAAGATGAAGGTATAGATGTGGGTAAATGTTAAAGGTAACGGGACAATAATGGTGAAGCACATCAAAGTATTTTGGAGGGAAACATTTCACCTTTTGCCCCGCGCTGCACCGTCCTCTCATGTCGAGAGCCAACTCACCCTTGATCATAACAACCTGTAAAAATACACCGAATAGCACCAGTCAACATGAAAGCTGTTGCTATAAACAGATGTACAGTTAATATATATATTGAACAGTTGATATAATAATAATAATAATACGCCGATAGGCCATTGGGCGGATCCAGGAGATACAAGGGGGGTACGATCCAGCGCCCCTTTCTCTCATTCGAACCATCTTTCTCTCACTCGAATCCCCCTTTCTCTCCCTCCCTTTTATAAAGAAAAACAAATAAGTTGTCATGATCAAACCCCCCCAGAGAATCCTGGATCCGTCCTTAGATTGTTTTGGAACATGTGCAGTAATGACAGCGAGCACAATTCATTGTTAAATCCAGTTCACATTCCAGCAACTGTGTTAGGTATTTACGATGAACTAATCAACGAGCATTTGCTCTTATCACATGGTGGCCACGTTGGACTACAAACAATAGATTTACCATGTGTAGCCTCCCACTGAGCAGTTTCAGAACGAGGTTAGGGAGTGTTCATTATTTATGACCCCCTATGAATGAATAAAAACTTAGATGACCCCCCTATAAAATTGCCCCCCCCCAACAAAAAAGATGGATGTGCAAGAAATAATGCAAATTACATATACATGTAATCTATTAAATTTACTATTAATGTTTCTAGATTTATGGTATTTTCCATGATACATTGTTTTGTAGAAAACACATATATAAATGTATTATTCTGAAAATCTCCACCTCACCTTCCTTTCCAGATGGGTACTTGAAATCGTAACATTAATTTGTGCATTATATTGCAGTCTATTTCATCATATTGCATTGTTCCGTAGTCTCAAATGAACACCAATGCATTATCTCTCCTTTGATCACGAGCTTAGAGAATACCATCCTGCGTATAATAGGTAAAATCTTTGATGACCCCCGTAAAAAAGCACTTAAAACTTTTTTGCTCCCCCCCCCCCTCCCCCAAAAAAAACAACAACCATAAATAACGAACACTCCCTTAGAGGGGGAAAACAAAGGGTTTTATCCTACTGGGGCTTAACATGGCCGCCGTGTAGATGAGGTGGATTCCAGCCAATACCACCCCTGTTTATGATTTTCATTCAAAGGCAAAACACACCAGGAGCAAATAATAAAAGACAATACAAAACAGTTTGACAAATCCGTCGATTTCAATTGGTAGAATGTCATTCGTACTGTTCTCGCTCTAGTTTAACGAACTCAGCAGCTAATAACTGAATTAGAGAACCTGATTCCCTACATACCCTGTAGTTATACGTACGCCGTGCTTTAGATGCACCGCTGCCTTCCTCGTCTTCAGACCGGATCTCAATGGTGTCGATGTCTGAAATGGATGTACGACAGTTAACACTCACTACATGTTCGACCAATAGGAGAGCGCACTCTGACGTAAGCATTCAGATATTGGTTGACATATTTGAATAAGAAAGGTAATGTTTACAAACAAAGCAGCCTCTCCTGAACTGTAAAAATATCATTAGCGAATATTGGGCAGGATATTTGCTCATTTTAACATCGCTAATAGGAGTTGTGGTAAAAATACTTTTTTTCTTAAAAACGAAGTTTAAATCTTAGACCCGGAATATATTTTCAAATGAAAACGAAAACATTGTGTTAAATTTTCATCTCCCGTCCACACGAAAACGATGTCTCATTTCCGACTTTTGAAAACGCTTTACAAGTGGAAAGATTTGAAAAAGCAACGCTTTCGTGTGGACAGTGAAGGATTGACATGCGCAGTGTAGCGTTGAATGCATGTTAGTCGTTTGTATCGCTTTCGTGTGGAAAGTGAAGGATTGACATGCGCAGTGTAGCGTTGAATGCATGTTAGTCGTTTGTATCGCTTTCGTGTGAACAGTGAAGGATTGACATGCGCAGTGTAGCGTTGAATGCATGTTAGTCGTTTGTATCGCTTTCGTGTGGACAGTGAAGGATTGACATGCGCAGTGTAGCGTTGAATGCATGTTAGTCGTTTGTATCGCTTTCGTGTGGACAGTGAAGGATTGGCCCCAGGGTTCGCGGGCGCAAGCTTTCTAGACATGCGCAGTGTAGGGTTGAATGCATGTTAGGCGCTTGTATTGTTTTCGTGTGGATGGGCAAAACGATCTGAAAACTATCACGGACGCAATATTCGGTTCTCAGTGGAATGACAATGCAAACATTTGAGAACGTATTCGTGTGGAAGGGAAGAAATGTATCAAGCTAAAGCCGGCGCCAAGAAACAAGTTCTCGATCCATGGCGTATGTGGCTTACTCTGCGGACTTACCATGGCCCTTGTATGTGTTTATCCAGTACTCTTTGATTATTTTGTTAATCTCCGCCATCTTGAGGCTGTGGTACTTCATAATCGCCCTACAGTTAGTAAAATGTTCGTTATATTCATGATATGTCTGCTGTGTCGAGAAAAGCTTTTTGTATCCAACTTTATTGAACTTTATAACTACAAAGACGTTTGTTTCGGTACAGAAACGAGAACAGGAGTTAAGGCAAGAATAAGAGTAGGGACGAGAAAGGTAAAAGGAGGTACGGGAAAGGGAATGCAAAGGCGACGAAAAGAGTAAAGCTGTTTCAAATTAAAAAATACCGCTGTGGTTCTGGTTCTGGTTTATTAACTAACAAAGCGGCATATCCGCATCACGTCAGTATCAAGCTAAAGTATAATAATTACAATATGAATCTAGTAGGTCTAATATGTAAATGCAGTAATAAGTCTGCTTAAACTATAAATATAATAATAATCTTAGATAATAAATGAATATAAAATAATAACAATAATAAGGTCTAATATGTAAATGCAGTAATAAGTCTGCTTAAGTTAAAAATAAAAGAAATAATTGGTATTAAAACCACTCGCCAGAGGCAATAAGGTGTTCCTTTAGAGCTATCTTAAACTTGGCAAATTATTCCATTGTTTAATAGTCCAGGGAAAGAAACTAAACTCATGGACTTTACAATTTGAGTGAGGTCTATTTAAAGAATTTGCATGGCAGCCTCTTGTAACTCTCTTTATATGAGTTAAATATAATGTCTTATCTAGATCAATTGAGTTGTAGTATATACGATGAAACATACATAGACGAGCTACTTTGTTTTGACTTATGATTGAAGGCCATTTTAGTTCACCTAACCGCATTTGGGTTACGCATCCAGGATTCCTAGAATAATCGTTACAGCATAGTCTGGCTGCAGATCTTTGAATCATATTCAATTTATACTTGTCTTTCTCAAGATAAGGGTACCAAACAGTATTTGCATATTCCAATTGGGGTCTAATGATACTAGTATATAATCTAGATTTGCATTGTTTAGATGTATGTCTAAAATTACGTCTTATGACACCCAAGGTTTGTTTGGCTTTAGTGGTTACATGTGCTATATGTTCACTCCATTTAAGATCACTTGATAGCATGATACCAAGATAAGGATGATGGTGAACTTTTTCTAAGGGTTGATTGTTTAAATAATATACATGTGGATCATGATTGTTGGTAGCATTTTTGGAAGAAAAGCTCATAGTATGGCACTTGTTTACATTAAAACACATTAACCAATCTTTTTCCCACCTAGATAAGGTATTTAGATCTTGTTGGAGAATGTTTCCATCAGCAATCATCAGCAAACAATCTTATACTTGACAAAATTGAGGTGGGCAAATCACTTATGAATAATAGGAACAATAGTGGTCCTAACACGGTTCCTTGAAGTACACCAGAGGTGACATTATTTATAGGAAGAACCAGTTCCTTCCAAAAGCACTCTCTGCATTCTTCTAGTTAAAAAAGCTCTAATCCATAATTGGAGATCACCACTAATTCCGTACTCATTCAATTTGTACAATAGTCTCTTGTGCGGTACCTTATCAAATGCTTTAGAGAAGTCTAGAATGAAAGCATCAATCTGTTTACCTTGATTTACTCCACTAGCTAAATCATGCAAAACAGTAATTAATTGGGTTTCGCAGCTCCTACGTTTTCTAAAACCATGCTGGAAATCAGATAAGATATTGTTCTTCTCAAGGTGAGCCCAAATGTTAGTACATATAATATGTTCTAAGATTTTACAGGAAATAGAAGTTAATGATATAGGTCTATAATTACTAGGGTCATGTTTCTTGCCCTTCTTAAATACTGGAACCACATTCGCACGTGTCTAATCATTTGGTAACACACCTTCATTTAAAGATTGTTGAAAAATAGCTGTAAGAATAGGTGCAATAACAGAAGAGGTTTCTTTTAGGATCCGAGCAGGAATATCATCTGGGCCTGATGCCTTATCTACTTTAAGTGAGTCCAAAAGTTTTTGTACACCTTTTGCTGAAATTCTTATTGGACTAATATCTGGATAGGAAGTAGGTAATTTCAATTTAGGCATATTGGCAGTATCTTCATGTGTAAAAACAGATTTAAAAAAGTTATTAAGAACATTTGATTTACCAGAGCTATCAGAAACTAGAAAATTATTGTGTTTAAGTGGGGGAATTCCAATATTGTCTTGTCGTTTACCCTTAACAAATCTCCAGAATTTTTTGGGTTGATCATCAAATGAGGAATCAAGTAGGTCATTAATATACTCCCAATAAGATCTGTTAAGGTTATTTTTATAGGTTTTTCTCATCTGCCTAAATCTAGCTTTATCAGAATCGGAATGAGAGCGTTTTTGTATATTATATAGCTTTTGTACTTTCTTATTTAGGTTCCTTAGGTTACGGTTATACCATGGAAGGTTATAACGAGTAGAGGATAACTTACTTGGAATATATAAATCTATTAGGGAATGGAGCTTATTCTTGAACAAATCCCAATTTTCTTGGATGCTCTTTTCTTGGATGGTACCAAGAAAAGAGTCACTAAATTTAGATAGATCAGCAACAAGTTCAGTAAAGTTCCCTTTAGAGTATTGGAATATTCTTCTCTTTGGTGGATGTAAAGGCTTTGGGCGTAGGGAACGAACAACTACCATGAAGTATATACTGTTGTACGGGAGGTCGAGGGTTCAAAACCCTGGCCGGACCAACACTCAGGGTCTTAAAATAACGGAGTACAATGTGCTGCTTTTTGTGAAACAATCTCGTTCTTGAACAGCAAGTGGTTAGACTTTCATGTGTTCTTGGATAAGTACGTTAACTCGTAGACCTCCACAGAGGGGCTCTAAACCTGTTGAGGTTCTCCTCGAGTGGTAAAACAGAATAAATAAATAAGAATGAAAAAGAACCGACTAAGAGGGATTGTAGTTACCTATCTAAGGCTTTGTAGTATTTCTCAAGGTCAGTACCGGCCATCTTTGTCGTCTGAAATAAGATGGACAGCAAAGAACAATGTGAGACTACTGCAAACGTTAGCTTTACAGTATATTGCTAGAGTTCCTACTAGTGGGACAAACTACAGCACGACTACTGTAGCATGCCGTGACATTGAAATGGTGTCCCTATTGTTTTTCTCCTGCTGATCCAATCAAATTACAGAAATACGGTAGAGAAATGCGGTACATGCAGTACGGTCACGTACATGCAGGCTGCGGACATGCCGTAGTTTGCAAATCGCACTCATACGAAACCTGCTCTATGTTTGTCTCCTGCACATTGTGCACTAGATATCACTTATGGACATATTTCCCGTCCATAAAACTCATTTGAATTTCCCGCGCGCCGTCATATTAGATATTATGATGTCACACGGTTGTCCCTATCAGAAAACAATAGCTCTTTTGTTGTGTAACAAATGTATACGTAGTATCTTCTTCGCTAACCAAAGAGAAAGTGCTATTCCATTTTATCTAATACTCGGAATTCTAAAATTGGACAATATCTTTAAGTTTAAAATGGCCAGCTTTGCTTTTCAAATAATTAACAACAAAGCCAAAATTCCTGCTGTTTTTCATGATATTATCAAACCAGTTTCTGATGTCCATTCGTATAATACCAGGTATTCTGCAAATCAAAATCTTTACAGACCATTTTTACGAACGAATTATGGCCAACACACTTTTAAGTTTATGACTTCTAAAATATGGGAGAACATACCAATTACGATCAAAAGTTTAAATTTTAATAGTTTCAAAATGTGTTACAAACAATATTTATTAAGTAATCAACAGTAATTACCATTCTCGTTCTGTCTATTAATTTCTCTTTTACTGTCTAGTATTTACTTAAATCTACCTTGCTGATGTTTGTATTTATTAAACTTCGGCTGTCACCGCATTTTTATTCTTCTCAAAGGTAGTGGTCAACACGAAAGCTTTGCTACTTTGACCACTACACACCATACTCACCACACTTAAGCCGCTTTCCGTATTTATTTATCCTTTTTATACATAAACACTATTTATTGTTACAACTAATAATCAGTGTGCAAAAAAAAAAAAAAAAAAAAAATGAGGCAACCGCGTGACGTCATAACATCCAAGATGGCGGCACGCGGGAAATTCAAATGAGATTTATGGACAGGAAATATGTCCATAAGTGACATCTGGTGTACAATTTACAGGAGACATACAAAGCAACATTTCAGAGCGAATATTGGTTTTCAGTGGCGGTTCCCTTTAATAAGATTGTCTTCTATTTCAGGGTCGCTACCCCCTCCCCCTCCCCCCTCCCCCACCCCCGGTCGCTAACCTTCATGTCAATCACTTTCTGGCGATGTTTCTCCTCCGCATTGCCATACAACTCGCTACGAAGATCTTTTTGGAAGCGTTTCACCTCGTCCTCGTAACCTTTCTGCCTGCCTTCGTGTTGAGCTTTCTACACAAACACAAACGAGATCAAGCGATAAACACAGTGAAGGAAACTGGTAGAGAACTTCACACTCTAACACTCTAACCTCCTTTCGCAAGTCGTCAGACTGTCGCTGTAGTTCAGCTCTTTCCCTGAAGACAAACAGTTGAACCGCAAATTAAACCCCATTACACGCGCAAAAAGACGGGACGGCACCCCAAATACCTGCACGCTGTGCCGATTTTACCCGTGCGCACCTCTATAATGTACGACACCAGTGCCTTACTAAATAAGGGCCGTGCCGCAATCTTATAGTCACCGTGCCGAGATTTGGGGTACCGTGCTGTCTTTATTTTGCGCGAGCAAATAGGGTTTTAAACAGGCACATGATCGCGTATTACTTCCTGGCTAGTTAATTTCGTTCAAGCTATGATTGGTCAGCTTCCCGTAGGGACCAAAAAATTGAAGCAAAGCTGGTTTTGAGTACTTGTGAGCCAAAGAGCAGATCTAATATGAGTGGGACAAACTACGGCATGTCCGTAACCTTGCCGTGACAGTGCTGTGCCGTATTTCTGTAATTTGATTGGATCAGCAGGGCAAAAACAATGGGACACCATTTCAATGTCACGGCATGCCGTACGGTAACCGTGCTGCAGTCAGTGCTGTAGTTTGTCCCACTCATACGAAATCTACTCGATAATCATTTTGGTATACGTGCCAACATTTCTGCATGGCACCCTTTCAGTGTTTCACTAGTTTTCACAGACTAGTCATCTACTGTATCTCCAAGTAGAGCAGATTTCGTATGAGTGGGACAAACTACAGCACGGTTACCGTACGGCATACCGTGAAGTTGAAATGGTTTCCCATTGTTTTTGCCCTGCTGATCCAATCAACTTACAGAAATACGACATGCTGTACGGTAACCGTGCTATAGTCAGTGATGTAGTTTGTCCCACTCATACGAAATCTGCTCTATAACAAGACTGTCAAGTGTTTAATAAAGTTGCTACCCCATAACGTTCGTAGCACGTAACATTAAATGCTTTACCTAGAAAGGTTTTTATGATCTCCATATTGCTGTAGTTGTATCTCCACCGTTCTCATTTGTTTCTCAACGTTCTCTATTTCTTCCTGCGTGCTCTTCAGTTGTAAATTGTCCTCCAGCTCTCTGGATCGCACCTGTAATGTACAGTGCAGTTTAGAACGGGAAAAACAAGTCAAAAATAACATAACACATTCAAGATGTATTAACTATTCATGAGCCAAATGACCAATAGAGTGGTGTTACCTAACCCGTGAAACAAAACCAAATAGTCAGTATCTAATAGTCAAAAAGAAACCGAAGAAAACGATGGAATGGTCTAACGATGTCTATTAGTCTAATATCTATTTCACGGGTTATAAAATCACTCTAACAAGGGATATGGAGGGGTTTTCAGATGAGTGTCGAAAATTATTTGGTTTTGCGTTTACTTAGCTTTTCTATTGGTCGAGAAAAATGGCATGATAATTATCAACCAATCAAATTGCAAAGTAAAATTAATATTATTTTGGTCTTGGTTTTGCTTTAGTTCATGATTGGTTCAGGCGAACACCAAACATGAACTGCTTTAGCTCAGAACTGGCTTCTGTGTGGTGACTCGCTCCTATGATTGGCTGGCTGTGGGTAATTTGCGTTGACTCGCTCCTATGATTGGCTGGCTGTGAGTAACTTGCGTTGACTCGCTCCTATGATTGGCTGGCTGTGAGTAATTTGCGTTGACTCGCTCCTATGATTGGCTGGCTGTGAGTAATTTGCGTTCACCCTCTCCTATGATTGGCTGGCTGTGAGTAATTTGCGTTGACTCGCTCCTATGATTGGTTGGCTGTGAGTAATTTGCGTTCACCCTCTCCTATGATTGGCTGCCTGTGGGTAATTTGCGTTGACTCGCTCCTATGATTGGTTGGCTGTGAGTAATTTGCGTTGACTCGCTCCTATGATTGGCTGGCTGTGAGTAATTTGCGTTCACCCTCTCCTATGATTGGCTGGCTGTGGGTAATTTGCGTTGACTCGCTCCTATGATTGGTTGGCTGTGAGTAATTTGCGTTGACTCGCTCCTATGATTGGCTGGCTGTGAGTAATTTGCGTTGACTCGCTCCTATGATTGGCTGGCTGTGAGTAATTTGCGTTGACTCGCTCCTATGATTGGTTGGCTGTGAGTAATTTGCGTTGACTCGCTCCTATGATTGGTTGGCTGTGAGTAATTTGCGTTGACTCGCTCCTACGATTGGTTGGCTGTGAGTAATTTGCGTTGACTCGCTCCTATGATTGGCTGGCTGTAAAAACCACTCTAATAGATCACACAACTACATTCGATATCCGAAAGAGCGAATTTCAGATGAGTGTCGAAAAACCACACGCAAATCACCCACAGCCAGCCAATCATAGGAGCGACTAGTAATCACAAGTAACTCATAAATGGCTTCCCTGTAAGCCAATGACAAACCAAACCAAAACCAAAACCAATTTGCGTTTGGTTTTACTTTGGAATCTGATTGGTTGGTTTATTTTCTCAGCCAACAGGAGAGCTTAGTAAACGCAAAACCAAAACACTTCCGACAGTCATGTGACAACTGCTCTAAAGACTCAGGGTTAGTCTTTCCGAAGGGAGGCCTCAGAACCGATCACTGATCTTCCCTGCTCCGTGACAAAATATCAGGGTAAATCTCTTGTGTTGATGCATAGATTGTCTCACAATTATGGGAGCTGCTTTTGTTCACACTATGCATCTCAGTGACGCAAACTATAGCGACCTATAAAACAGCGCCGAACTCTAATTTTACTCTTCATCAAAGTATCATAAATTTTTTTTAAAAGTATCTTTTTTGTAAGTATCGTCTTGAAGCCAGGTCATAACAACACTCCCTTGCGCGTTTTTAAACCTGATGAAACATAACTGCCCGTTTATTAAACACTACATAAGCTGCAATGTTCATCAAACCCGGGAGGTGTGAGGGGGTCCCAGAAAAACATTTATAATTCTGACCTGTTGTTTGGCGATGTCGTTTTTGAGGCTGTCAATTGTTAAATTCAGCGTTTTCTTGTCTTTCTCTGTCTTCTGTGCTCTAACTTGCAGGGTTTTGAGTTTCTCTTCGTTGTCCTGCAGGGCAGCCTCACAGCCCTGACTGACATATCTGATAATAACAACATAAAGCCCCGGTCAAACGGACGCAACATCGTGCAACATTGTTGGATCATGTTGCAACATGTTGCGTGTAGGGGTGGTCAAACGGACGCAACATCGTGCAACATTGTTGGATCATGTTGCAACATGTTGCGTGTAGGGGTGGTCCAACGGACGCAACATCGTGCAACATTGTTGGATCATGTTGCGTGTAGGGGTGGTCCAACGGACGCAACATCGTGCAACATTGTTGGATCACGTTGCAACATGTTGCGTGTAGGGGTGGTCAAACGGACGCAACATCGTGCAACATTGTTGGATCATGTTGCAACATGTTGCGTGTAGGGGTGGTCAAACGGACGCAACATCGTGCAACATTGTTGGATCATGTTGCAACATGTTGCGTGTAGGGGTGGTCAAACGGACGCAACATTGTTGGATCATGTTGCAACATGTTGCGTGTAGGGGTGGTCAAACGGACGCAACATCGTGCAACATTGTTGGATCACGTTGCAACATGTTGCGTGTAGGGGTGGTCAAACGGACGCAACATCGTGCAACATTGTTGGTTCATGTTGCAACATGTTGCGTGTAGGGGTGGGTCAAACGGACGCAACATCATGCAACATTGTTGGATCATGTTGCAACATGTTGCGTGTAGGGGTGGTCAAACGGACGTAACATGATGCAACATCCCAGACAACAATTGAAATGTTGCGTGGATGTTACACGAAAGTTTGACTAGATTCAAACTTCATGCAACATCGTGCGACATCATGCAACATCGTGCGACATCATGCAACATCGTGCGACATCATGCAACATCATGCGACATCGTGCAACAGGATGGTCAAACGGACGCAACATTTTCATGCAACAATGTTGCATGAAAATGTTGCGTCCGTTTGACCGGGGCTTTATGCCACACCTGTCAGTAGTGAGTTCAACATACCTAGATTTGAAACAGTTAGTTATGGAAAGCATTCAATTAGATACTTAGGGCCGTTTATATGGACAAAGCATAGGCCTAGTCTTAGGACTGTGTCCAGTCTAAATTCGTTTAAGTGTAACATAAGAAAGTTAGACTCGATATATCAAGCTTGTTAGATAATAATTCTTACTACTGCAAATTATGCAGCTCATGAAATAATCAGCTCTTCAGTGCATATTAATTATTAGATTTTATAATAGATTTAATTATAGTTATAGTAGATTTTAAAATTGTACATAACTCTAGGTAGGATACATTTTTCCTTTTTGTATCTTATTTTACTCTATCTTTTGTTACAGTGTTCCCCATTAGCTGAATAGCTAAACATATTGACACTGAAATAAAGTTATTATTAGTGCTTCTAATCCCTTGTGCAATGTTTTGTAACTTTGAAAGGTTGAGTACTTCTGTGAAGAGGTTCTTGGTTTACAGAGAATACTCTATGTTCTACACTTGTTTGAAATGGTGAAAATTGACCTTTCCTGACCCATGACCGCGTAAGGAAAAGTCTGGGTCGATCACGTCATCTAATTAATTCGACTTTGCAATAATTTGAATAAATACTTCGCATTTTGTCTAAAATGACTGTTTTCTTTACCAACAACCCAGACTGTGTATATTCTATATATATCGATGTTGAGAATAATGCATTAATAAGATGACATCACCCCAGGAATCGATCCAAGCTTTTACTTACGCGGTCATGGGTCAGGAAAAGTCAATTTTCACCATTACAAACAAGCGTAGAACATAGAGTATTCTCTGTAAACCAAATATTTCTTCGCAGAAGTGCTCAAACCTTTCAAAGGTTCATAGGTATGAAAATTGCAAAAGGGGTTACAAGTACCTTAAAAACAGTTCCGACCAATCACAACGCTAGTGGGAGATCTTTCATATTTGAAAGACTCTTCATCATTGCGAATTAAGTCTTTCTTGCACTTTCGGGGAGCCGGGTTGGCGCAGTGGTTAAGCGCTTCGCCTCTCACCTCTGTGTCCCAGGTTCGATCCCCGGACGTGGCGCCATATGTGAGTTGGGTTTGTTGGTATCTCGCCCTTGCTCCAAGGGTTTTTTTCCGGGTTCTCCGGTTTTCCTCCCTCCACAAAAGCCAACACGCTAAATTCCAATTCTATCTGTGAATTAAGTCTTGTCTAAGGTCAGACCCTTTTTAAAATATCTGTATTAACAACGACCATTAGATTTGTTCTACTTAATGTAACTTTGTGTCAAACTGAATAATAAACAATTTCTTGCACGGAAACTTTGCGTAATATGCCGGTTGTGAATAGGTCCTTTTGCAGAACCTGGTAACGTGAACTTTTTAGCCTGTCAATCAAAACAAAATTGGCGCTAGAACAACATGGATGCCAGAAATGGAAATAGCACTGGCCAAAATTAGTAAACAGCGCAAGTTTTAGGTTCATATTTTTAAAACTGAAGAAATGGCAATTTTTTGAAAACTCTATAATTTAACAGTTTGTGAGGCTGATTGGCACGGCTTGCCAGTCAGCCTCCTAAACTCTGTTAAATTATAGAGTTTTCCATTACTTCAGTTTTAAAGATACGAACCTAAACCTTGGGCTTTATACTAATTTTGGCTTGCTCTTTCCATTTCTGGCATCCATGTTGTTCTAGCGCCAAATTTTATTTGATTGACATGCTAAAAAGTTCATGTAGGGGATTGTCACCCGGTACAGCAGCCTGGCCATTGCACTATAACCACACTCAACATTGTAAACTGCGTGGCAGCTATTAGCGCCGTGAAGCAGTCCGAAATAATTCACTGACGGGATATGTCAGTCATGTGTAAAGCGCCATGAAACTGTGGTTGATATGGCGCTATATAAATGTGGCCATTATTATTATTATTATTATGTGATCAGGTCCTGTAAAGGGCCTAGTCTTACTCATCAATTTACACAACTCTCCGAGTAATAACCTTATATTTATTATACATTTTACTCACTTTCTCAATTCTAATTGGCTGAGAACACACAGCTAGAGAGCTGGCTATAGCATTTACTGCGCATGCGTACACTACTATTTGTAGATAAGCAAGTACGACCATTTTATGCTAGAAAGTCAGCAGAGAAATTATTTCGCTTTTTGGTCCATTTTGCTATTTCAAGCTCTCAGCTATGTTTCCTGTCTTTCCTTTCCCCTAAACATGTATATATAGCAATTTATAGCCCGAATAAGAAACAATATTTGTTATAGCAGGCTGTGTATTACAGCTTAAAGCTGGTGGGGGCCTGCTTTTACTCCTCACACACTCCCTACTACAGTAACTATTTTGGACACACTACACTTACTCACGGTTGATTTTACGGAGGGAGGAAAACCGAAGAACCCGGAGAAAAATCCTCGAATGCAGATAAGTAATCAACAACAAACCTAACTCACATATGGTGCCCGAGCCGGGAATCGAATCCGCGGGGACCGCAGCGATGAGAGGCGAGTGTTTTATCACTGCGCCAACCTGCATCACAAACCAAATTGACAGCGTTTCATTTAGCTTCGTTTTCGCAAGCTTTCTTTTTGCTAAAACGTTTGCTAAAAATGTATAATAAAACAATTATTGTATTCGGTTTTCGCATGCTAGCGAAAATTATAAAGACCTCGGTCTGTGTTATCAGGCTTCGGCTTCGGCACACCTCTGTCTTGATAATGTTCGATGCCATGCGGCTTAACCTCATCCAATAATTGCTTGAAGACAACGTTTTATCAAAGCAGGCGGCACTTTAAAGTGCATGTGAAATTAATAAAAAATAATCGAGATTACAGGAGCAAACATGTATATAATCGTTCATCTCGTGCTGTCTCAAGAGAAAATGTTTAAATCATTTTATTAAGAATTAATGATATTAGGTCTCGGTAAGACATGTGGCACCATATACTTCACTGCCTTTTCTAAAATTATGCCATCATACTGTGACACTGTCAGGATGGTGTTTTTGAAAATTAATGTTTTTCACATCTTAGGAATATTAGGGGTAAAAAAAGTGCACATCTGACAATATAGGTTTTGGTCTGTGAAGTGATATCCCCACTGAAGGCAATGTGATACCATTTTTACGATTTTGCTATCACTGACTAACATGTAATACATGGGCATGCGGAGATATGTAATTTATCTTCGGGTGTTCAACTCGATATCTCGCGAGTGAGTGCAGCGAACTCGCGAGATATCGAGTTGAACACGAGAAGATAAAGTCCATATCTCCTATCGTCCATGTAATATTTTATTCATTTTATAAATAATACTTGGATCTGGGCCCGGTTGTTCGAAGCAAGGGTAAGCGCGTGACGTGGACATCGCTGATTGGCTGAGAGGCGATATCACCACACACGTAAAATTATCGTATTTTTACGTGTGTTCAGATGTGATGTTTTTCAGTGCTGGAAATCCTTGTAAAACACTGTAGTTTATAGAATAAAAGTGTTTTTTTTTTAGAAAATAAGACAAACGGCGAAGGATTAATTCTTCCTACGCGTCAAAACTATCTTTCTACATTCTATGTACAAGTTATTTAATCCTACATCTGCCAAAAAATAGTATGGGAGTTTTAATAACTGAAATTCTACTTGTGTAATGGGGAACCATTAATGAATTTTCACGATTTCAAACAAGCGTAGAACAGATAGTATTCTCTGTAAGCCAAAACTTTCTTCAAAGAAATACTCCAAACGTTTCGGAGGTTCATAGTATAGGTATGAACATTGCAGCAAGGGTTAGGTTCACTTCAAGGTGTCTCGATCGACGCCACTCTGCGTGTTGAACCAAAACGTCATATCTTTTAAGAATTTTGCTTGATTCTGCTCACGTTTTATTACCAGAAATCTAGGTAATTTCTGAGCCTGCGTATAAATGTACTGCGGCTTTCGCCAGTCACTAGAGCGCATGCTCAGTTTGGTATTTCCAAGATGGCGGACCGAGTAGAAAGAAGGGGAGAAAGAGTTGATTACCGTTATTAAATGCTTGGAGCAGTGTGCACTTCAGAAATGTGTTGTTTGCTAATATATGGTTTAGCAACCTTTATCTTCAAATCTTATTTCTCGTATACAAATAAACGGTCAGACATCTTCTCCCGATGTTTTACTTTTATAATTCCAATTTTCCCGCTCTACAAGTAACATCAGAGCCTGCTATCATTTCAGCAGTATTTACATGAGATTGCCAGGGTACTAAGCTTTGCAAGATGGCGAACATAGAAGTCAAACCGCCTTTGGGTCTGAAAACACAAACTGACACCAACCCTAAACCGCGGAGTAACCGACCACAAAGGACACCCTAACCGGTCAGTACACATATGTTCCCAGGTAAACGACGAGGTTTTAGGACTAATTTGTGGTTAGAGTTGACAGGTAACTAAGAAAAGAAGATAAACGAGAGAAATTGTTTTGTCGGTCCTACTCATGGAACTCGAACTCTTGACCCATCGCGTAGAAAGCGAATATCTTAAAGGAAAACTGAACCCTAGATCGATCCGACGACTATACGAACTTGTATTCAAGAGAAATAAGTTCCGCTATTTGATTTCTTTGTGGTGCAGGTCTAAAAAGAGGAAATACCTTTTGAAGGTCGAAAAATAGCCGATTCTCCGCTGATAAAGATAGTTTGTGTGGCAGGTCAATTTAGTGCTTTTTTCCCCGTATCGTACGTCATGCATACCAAAAAAACTACCACACCTTCAGCACAAAGAAAGCACAATAGTGCGCAATTATGAGTCGTTAGTCCATCTATATATTCAAAGCCGAAAACAACATGACAAAACTAATTTATTCCCCGTATCGTACGTCACAGATTACAGGAATTGAGCCGTCTGTACTTAGCGGCGGTTGGGAGGAAGATTTGCAGATTTTCTTTCCTTTGACGCAAAACACAGTAAAATAAATTTAGGTAAGAGTCTTTTCATGTTTAGATCTACTCATTGAGCTAAAAGTTGATTTTAGGGTTCAGTTCACCTTTAACCACTGCGCCACGCAAACGACCACGCACGGGATTATACTTGATTGGTGCCTATGTAAATTAGCACCACTCACCTTACCTAAGATCCATGGATTCAACAGAGTTTTGAAATAATTTATACCGCTTTTATCGAATAGTTTCTGATCGATTAAATCCCAAGGAATGTTTTAAGAGGTCGGGAACAGCAACTTTCATAGCAGTGAGTAGAACTATATATTAACGAACGGATGTATAATATGGCTGGGAATTTGAATTCGTCATATTTTAATTTTTTTTCTCGCCTTTTAGGCTCGATAAAATAATACCGCTGAGAATCTTTACGAGTCAGTTTTACACAGCTGACTTTGCGTGTCCTCTATGTATTAAGCAAACTGAATATCACATTAGCTACTTCTGCTACCCCAATCGACATGGCTGATAAGCTTTTCTGATTTTATATCCTTATGATTGCAACTCAAGAATATGAAAAGCTACCAAATTTCGACTGAATCTCGGATCAGAAATTTCAGATCAGGTAACAGTTCACAGTTCAGTAATGCTGAGATAGTAAGCGCAATACGGACATCACATCCACATCCTTTAAGACGCGCGCATAATCTACTTCACGTCAACCCTGCTACTTATACAGGGCTAGACTAGAAATGGTGTCGAAATTTCACTCTTTTTTACTAAAAATTCAATTCAAATTATTCAATATCGGATATTGTGCCCACGCAGCCAAAAAAAACACAAAGTTCTCAATTTATTCATTTCATTTCACAGCATGTCATCTTGATTAGTCTTATAACTGCCTTAGCTTTGAACACGAAGGTTTATTTACAGACGGTAGTAAGTAGAAAACGCAGCATTTTTCAGCAATCACAGCCATGTTACACGAGTCGATTTCTCCTACAATATCTACAGTTATGGACTCTCTACAAACTCTATTTGATTGGCTACCCAGCCTTGGCCTAATTAACAATTAGACTGTGCGAGCACGAGGTTCTATCGGCAGATACTATCAAAGTTTATAGAAACCAAGAGCGAGAAGTCTAATTGTTTTAGTATAACCAAGCCATCGTTCTATCAACTTAGCGATCGAGAAAACTGTGAAAAAAACTCTCAAAAAGCACTTGTCTATAACGCGCGCACGGTCGACTATCGATCTATAGACGGCGACTGCGGGCTAGCCAATCAGATGGCGAGTTCGCCAATAGACAGCGGCTGGGTTAATATGGCGGTGTTTTCTTGCTGACAAGGGAGGTGGAAAGATCATGGTTTATGCTACCACAATTAATTACTATTCTACCGATAAAAACCACGCCGAGCTCGAAGTCTAATTGGAACGTGAAACCCAAGCGAACAGGTACAATCTAGACGAAATGGATATCTAGTTTGTGAAAAAAATAAACTTATGTTTTCGCTCTGACAAAGAGCAACGCTCGACATGTCAGCTGCAATATGTTTGTCGTCTGAATTTTGTCGAAATTTCCCTCTTTCATTTGATTACTTTCTCTGGTCTTGACTGCCATATGGCTTCAAGATCTTTGAACTGATTTGTATTTCGCACTTTCATTATGTAGGCTTGAAATTAAATGTATTGGTGAAACACCAGCCGCCAAATGCTTATTTACGTTGAGAACTTCAGTCTTTATGTCCGACTTGTGACGCGATTAAAAGCCGTGTAATCTCGGATTACTAGAAATGGCGGTTACAATCGAGAAAATTCAGAAATCTTACGCCTCACTTTCATTTCAGTCATTCTTTTTAAAATGGATGGGTCATTCAGCTGTTGCTAAGCAGTGGAAAAAAGCCTACAATTATATCTAACCAGCTTTATTTACTCGGCAATAACAAGTGCATTTAAACGGTACCACTACGACGAAAATGTACCATTTCGATTTGCCACTTTTTCAGTGTCAATAGGTCAATCAGTATTAGAAATATCCGAAATAGTAAAAGATGTTCCCAAATGGGCATGTTAAACCACAAAATTTTAGGAGAGTTTACTGGTAAAATCCTGATATATATATGTTTTCTTAGTATGCAATTATGATGTAATTTGTTTTCCTTATATTTTTCTTTCTCTACATTACATTGCTTAGTGTGGCTGTAAACAAGCATGATCTCCCTCGATGAGCCCTATGCTCTTGGAGAAAATGTAGTTAATATGTTTAAATTAAAAATAAATAAATAATATGCAAAAAATATTGATATGTCAAAATTTGATCGTACGGGCACTTTGAAACTTTTAGTTTATCATTCAAATTTCACTTTAGTCTTATCTCTTTTGTTTCGCATGCATCGTGGTCTATATCTTGATATCAGTCTACATCTTGACACAAAGGGCGCGTTCGATTGACTGTATTCAGGAATAAGAATAGTATAACACTGGTTCAGGCCCCGGGGGGGGGGGGGGGGGGGGGGGGGGGGGGGGGGAGGGGTGACTCCCATATAAAAGGGGTAGGGATGCTGGCTAAAAAAACAAAATCATAATATCACTGAATTAGCGCAAGACGCTGTAGCTGAATCGAGACAGATAGGGAAGCCCACAATGTGGTGCCAAAGAGTAAAAAACCATCTGTTTCGACTAGGTTTCGGTGAACTCTGGTTTTTCCAGGAAGAAATCGAACACCCAAACACAATTATTAATAATTTAAAACAAAGACTAGTAGATATTCAAATTCAAAATTGGCATAGTGAGCTATTCAACGATAATAACCGAAAAAACAACCAAGGTAACAAATTAAGATTTTACCGAACATTCAAATATAAACACGAACTTGAAAATTATCTGTTAAATATTAAGAACGTGAAGCATCGAATTGCGCTAACGAAGTTGAGAATAAGTAATCATGAGCTACAAATTGAGAGGGGCAGATATGAGCGCCCATACAAACCACCCAACGAGAGGTTTTGTCCTCTTTGTAAAGCCGAAGTTGAGGATGAACGGCACTTTATAATTAGATGCACATACTACCAAGTGCCGAGAAAGGAATTCTATGCTTCATTGGAAAATACATTGAAAAGATCTCTAAAGAAAACAAATGATGACCAAATTTTAACCCTTATACTTAAGCCAGATACCAAAATTGCAAGAAGAGCAGCCAAATACATATCTGATTGCCTTACAATTAGATCCCACATTATAAGTAACTTGCCACCTGTTTCCACAATAAATTAATGTCATATATATTACCCTACAACAAGACTTAGTATTCATCTATTTAGTCATCTTATATTATTATTGGATTCAACACTGATGTAAACATTAATGTCTGCAAAGTGCCAATAAACATCTTCTGTCTGTCTGTCTGTCTGTCTGTCTGTCTGATGCTCGTCGGACATTTTCGATTTGACCCCTAAGAGGTACTAAACTGGGCGTGGCTCAAGCTTATTTTGACCCCTAAAAGATAATAAAAATGTAAATTGATAACAGCTTTTTTGTTCAATTGACACCCGACCCCTAAAAGGTACCGCTTTACATAGAAATGTCTGTGTTTGATGGTGGATACCCTAAGTGGTACCAAACTCCTGATTTTGACCCCTAAAAGGTACGACGAGCATCCATGTACCCCTCACATAAGGGAGTCCCCCCCCCCGGGGTTCAGGCATATATTGCACTGTAACCTACAAATGCTTGCCGACATATGATATTCAGGATACATAGTATTCCAGTGGCGAAAACATCCCGATATAATCGATTTGTAGTGCATGGTCATTCTGTGTATTCTTATTATATGACATATGATATTCAGGATACATAGTATTCCAGTGGCGAAAACATCCCGATATAATCGATTTGTAGTGCATGGTCATTCTGTGTATTTCTATTCCGGAATACGGTCAATCGAACGTACACTAATCGATTTAGAACAAGGTACTTAAACTTTGGACTTTATCTCTACCGTTAAATATGTTCAATGGTACCGAAATATTTCCCTCGCCCAACGGGTGACATGCATGGTACAAGAGTATAAATGGCTGTCATTGTCATATAGTACTGGCCACTGGAACGAAAAGAGTCTCTTCATCGTTGGACATCCAAAGCATATTGCTACTTTTTTAGTCATTCATTTTCCTGTTCATTTATTAAATTAAAACATCTCAAATGCTAAAATACTGGTCCTAGTTCAATAACTTCATTAAAGATAACTTTTTTTCTGAGCTGCAACCGACTTAAAATCTCGAATTTATAGAAAAGCTACGCCGAGTCTTATATACTTGATTTTTATGCTCTCTACTCTAAGATAAACAGTTCGCTGTTCTTTCCGCAGTGCCATAACCAACCAATACGCTAAATTCCAATTCGATCTGTGGATTAGCCGGGTCCTGGCTTTGATCAGTATCTATGGTTGTTTCAGGTCCCGTTAGAAATTCATAGTTCAGTTTTAGGTTGAGTTTCTATTTATCGACTTGTTGTTCACTGGTCCAAGCAGCCGCTGGATTAGCGATGACCTCAGCCGAAGCCGCAGAAGTTGTTATTGCCCTGGTTCTCATCTTCAGTTGCTCAGTTGTGATAACGCGACTTTCATTGTTCATTCGGCCCTGCCGCCGGGAGCCAGTTCTCAGAGCAATCACGAAGATTAAACCACACATAACAACCTCCGTAGTATGCGCGGCGACTTCAATGCCTAACCACGGCCAAAACATGACGAACCTGGACTCGTTAAACACACCGAACTCACTCGACGCGAAGTAAATATTCACCACGAAGAGAGCAGCTCCGTTAAGCGACGCAAATCCAAGCAACAGCACCAACCTCTTCATGCGTTTTGTCTCTCTTATGAAATAACTATCCGATGAAGCACCCAGGTTACGGGACGACTTCAGATTCCGCCAAAGTCTAACGCCAGTGATAGCGTACCCGAGGCAAATCAACAGGCCCCAAGCGCCGATCACAACCTGACACATGAAGATCATGATCTTGGCTTTAGTATAGTGCAATACAACCACATCCGCGACTATGAGGTAGGCGAAGTTCACAGCAGCCACAGCCAGGAGGAACTTGAATTTCTGCAAACGCGGCGGGCCTAGTTTGAGGTTGGTAGTCTCCAGTAGGATCAGGAGGAGTATGCTGTATGCCGAGGCGATGCTTGCTGTTCCGATGCCCCAAAATATCACACAGAACAAAAACAAACCTTTGGAACTTGGTTTATTCGTATGGGGATCCCACAGTAAGATGGTGGCTCTAGAGCAAGCCATCACCAGCAACAGAATATTCATAAAGAAACTATGGAACTTCCTAGAGAAGTTTTCGCTCTCTTTGATGAGAACGAATATTGCCCAGAGCGACACGAGAAGGAAGACCGAACTGAAGCCATATTTCCTTGCTTTGTAAGCCCAGTGGTCGAGCTCTACTGATGTGATATCGGGAGAGGGTTCGGGCCAGGAAATCTGTTCATCTTTGCTACCCATGGTAATTTCGATCGGTTTTGTGCAGAGCCGGCCTGATCACCTCTGTCGCTTTAGATTGTCATGGCCTCGGACATGTGAACTTCACACGGGCATCAGCTGGTACAACACACAAGAGTTCACCAGTCCATTGTTCGATACTCCAATACTATTAAAATATAGTCAACGATGATGGGAGCGAAGACTACTGGAATACCCAATGAAGTAATAACACAAACCGCGGCTGGTCTGTTTTAATGCCTTTATAGAATCCCTCGAGTGTTCAGCCAATCGCCAGCATTCTCAAGAAAATATCAGGTCACGTGATGCACTCAACCAATCACGCGCGAGAAAAATATTCGATGGCTAATAAATCTGGATGTCAGCCTCACCAAAGTTGAACATTTTGCGAACAATCGCCCCAACTAAAATTTATTAACGTCTCGATAAAGGTTCAAAATGGAAAAGTTTCGAAAATGCGTTTTTTCGCAAATTCTAAATCTAAA